>OX352480.1:2777500-3156902 GCA_947093115.1 Brenthis daphne
TGTCTGTCTGTCTGTCTGTCTGTCTGTCTGTCTGTCTGTCTGTCTGTCTGTCTGTCTGTCTGTCTGTCTGTCTGTCTGTCTGTCTGTCTGTCTGTCTGTCTGTCTGTCTGTCTGTCTGTCTGTCTGTCTGTCTGTCTGTCTGTCTGTCTGTCTGTCTGTCTGTCTGTCTGTCTGTCTGTCTGTCTGTCTGTCTGTCTGTCTGTCTGTCTGTCTGTCTGTCTGTCTGTCTGTCTGTCTGTCTGTCTGTCTGTCTGTCTGTCTGTCTGTCTGTCTGTCTGTCTGTCTGTCTGTCTGTCTGTCTGTCTGTCTGTCTGTCTGTCTGTCTGTCTGTCTGTCTGTCTGTCCTGTCTGTCTGTCTGTCTGTCTGTCTGTCTGTCTGTCTGTCTGTCTGTCTGTCTGTCTGTCTGTCTGTCTGTCTGTCTGTCTGTCTGTCTGTCTGTCTGTCTGTCTGTCTGTCTGTCTGTCTGTCTGTCTGTCTGTCTGTCTGTCTGTCTGTCTGTCTGTCTGTCTGTCTGTCTGTCTGTCCTGTCTGTCTGTCTGTCTGTCTGTCTGTCTGTCTGTCTGTCTGTCTGTCTGTCTGTCTGTCTGTCTGTCTGTCTGTCTGTCTGTCTGTCTGTCTGTCTGTCTGTCTGTCTGTCTGTCTGTCTGTCTGTCTGTCTGTCTGTCTGTCTGTCTGTCTGTCTGTCTGTTCCTGTCTGTCTGTCTGTCTCGTCTGTCTGTCTGTTCTGTCTGTCTGTCTGGTCTGTCTGTCTGTACACTGTCTGTCTGTCTGTCTGTCTGTCTGTCTGTCTGTCTGTCTGTCTGTCTGTCTGTCTGTCTGTCTGTCTGTCTGTCTGTCTGTCTGTCTGTCTGTCTGTCTGTCTGTCTGTCTGTCTGTCTGTCTGTCTGTCTGTCTGTCTGTCTGTCTGTCTGTCTGTCTGTCTGTCTGTCTGTTAACGCATGACGAAAAAACCACTGGAGGGATTTTGATGAAATTTGGTATTGTGATAGCTGATTATCCGGGTCAACATATAGGATACTCTTTACCGCGGGAAAATATATCATTTCTAAGAAAAAAAATACAAAAACTGCAATGTGAGAGTATACTAATATGTACAACCTAAGAATTTGGTTTTTGGTCATCTGAACGCGAATAAATAAATAAATATTAGATATTATATATACGAGTATATATAGATATCAAAGGCGGTGTCATATAATATGATGATATTTAATATGATTTATCGTGTCTGACGCTAAATGTCATGTTAATTATATGTTTCGAATATTTATTTCATGGTGCTTCGCTTTCCGCCCACTGTGTCACAATCCTAATATTAGGATAAAATGTTGTTCGCACGTAGAGTATTCAGTCGGTGTTAGAGCGCCTGTAGAGCTCGAGTTTGTATGGTAAGTTTGTTTTATTTATACCTCTTTATTATATAAAAACATTATTAAAAACAAAAATAAACAAAAACTTTTTAATATTCGCCTGTCAAATTTAAGTAGTGTTCGTCGAGTGGTCGAAATTCGACCGTAGTCATTATTGAAAATTTGGGGATAATAAATATTTGAATGCTTTTTTTATAATAGTATTTTTTTTTTGGTTTTGCTTCTATAAGTTTAGATTTTTAAAATCTTGCATAGTTCTGTATTTATATAATTAGTTTATATCATTTTTTTATTTGGTGTAATACATTTGCTTGTTATTGTTTTTGAAAAGAATAAAGTTGTAACTTTTACGTATTATTAAAGGTGTAATCCCTGATCCCCCTCGTTTTGAAGGGAGGTCCGTGCCCAGCAGTGGGACGTTAAAAAGGGCTGAATACGAAGGTGTAAATCTATACATATAATAAAATTCTGAGTCCGATCTGTACATTAAATATTTTTTTGGTAAATCTTATTGAAATAGTAATTATTATCGACACAGAGGCCGAATTTATACTTTTTTAGATTTTTTGTCTGTCTGTCCGTCTGCCTGAGAACGGATCACTAGAAAACCACTGGACAGATTTTGATGGTATGATGATAGCTGGTTATCCGGGTCGATATATAGGATACTTTTTACTGTAGGAAAATATCTCATCTCTGAGAAATCTATACTAACCGTTAAAACGCACCAAGAGATGAACCCGAGCGGAGCGAGGGTGAGTCGCTAGTATATAATAGAGATAAAGTCAAAAAGCAAGTAGTTTCACAGTTTTTATATATAAAATAAATTCACAACTTTCTACAACAAAGATATATTTTACGCATGGGTTATTATTTCTTTTTCGGGTTCCGTATAGCCAATGATGAATATAACTGTCATAAGCGCGTCCGTGTAAGAAAAAGTATTTGTTTCTAAAAGGGTTATTCATATTAAAAAAATATATATACCATATTTGAATAATTTTTTAACAATAAAAGGTAAGCTGACTTAAAAATAAAATTAAAATTTTTTATTCCACCATTAGGGGTAGAATATCTTATGATTTGATGAAATTGAAAAATTCATGAAAATATGATGTAATACATATAACTATTAAAAAGTACATACGAATTGATTGCAATCTCTGTGTTGAAATCTGTCAAAAATGGACGAAAAATGGCGTTTCTCACTTTCTATCCGAAACCATTAGACTAAATTAAATTGAAGCTCAGTTAAGTATAATTATAACAAAAAACTATAACATTAAAAGTTCGACTCGCACTTTACCATTTGTTTTTAGATACAACTTTGTTCTAGCAAGGAAGAGACTCCTTGATGTAAATTATATGTCAGCGTGCGATTGTTTCTTAGTACTTACTGCTTTGCTCTGTTTGATTTTATAATTTAAATATATTTTTATATAGCTATTACCCATGGCTCCGCTTGCTTATTTTATTTATATATCCATATAAAATAGTATAATGCAAATTACCTACATTTTGCATTATAATTGGTCTGTTTTAAAGGGACGTAGCGTAATCTAGACAGCCTTCGTCAATAAATCGTTAAACGCCTTCTTCGTAGAAACTTGTAGTCTCAGACTGCAGAATACTTATTTTTCAGTTCTACTCTTTGCTTTATTAATGTTATATAGATTAGAATTGTAATTTAAAGACTTTTTATATTATAACTTATATTTATTTGTCAACACGCATTGTTTTTTCGTATCTCGGCAACGGATGGCAATTGTTTTCCGACGTTTATTATCTTCAATTTCGAGTCAAAATAATATCTATATTCTTAATCAAATAACTATTTAATTCTGAGCGGAAAGTGTCATTTGAGATACCAAAATATTCATAATATATATAGTTTCGTTATCTATTATATATAATACACACACATATCCGCTCTATTAAATACTAAAAATATCTAAAGTCGGTAACAAAATAGACTATAAAATGCAAAAGTAATTAGAGCGTTTAAATAAATATAAAAGCAGAACAACATATAACATAGAAGCAGTTTAGCTTTATAATATGTATTATAAAACTAGCAAAGCCGTAGCGTCCGCGTGCGAATTCTGTTATTATGTCAACCGTTAATATACTAGCGATTCACCCACGCCTTTCGGGTTCGTTCCTATTTACGTTTTATCGTTTAGTATAGATTTCTCATGAGATATGTTCCCGCAGTAAAAAGTATCATATATGCTTACCCGATAACCAGCTAACATCACACCACATTTCATCAAAATCCCTCCAGTGGTTTTTCCGTGACGCGGTCACAGATAGAGGCAAAAAATTCTAAAAACTATAGAATCGGCCTCTGTAGCGATAATAATATCTGTTTCAATAAGATTTTCCAAAAAATTTAATGTACAGCTTCTACTCAGAACTTTATTATATACATATAGATTTATTGTACCAAAATATAACTTAACTATTTCATAATATGATGAATGATCTTTTTTCATATATTTGTTTATAATAGCACTAAAATTAGGCGTCGTAACGTTGTATTCAATTCTCGGAAGGAACTCAGAACCCCTTTTTTTATCGTTGGGAAATGCATTTAGGCACGAGGTGGACTCACCGGCAAAGCCAGTACTTACAGTACCCACTAAAACCCCACGGAACCTCCCCGTCTTAATGGGGCGTCGGAGGATCGGTTACGCACTCAACTACGAGGCCCCACGGCAGGTCTGCCGAAGCAGATCACTTCAACCATGAGGTTGCTCTAACGGTCCACTCTGCTATCAGAGAAGTACCTACTAGGAGCAACCCGTACGGCACACCACCCACCGAGGTGGGCCAGCTGTCTGTGCGTTTCTTGGCTTCGCGCCGTACTGAGCCTCCTACCACGACAAGGTAAACGCACGTTGGGGGAGGGAGGGGACTCAAAACCCCCTTAATCTTTCCACAGAACGCTAGGGCAAAAATATCTGTATCTCAAAAAAAATAAATATTATAATTATTGTAATGGCAATGTTCTCGATAGTATTTTATAATGATCATTATGTTTTATTTATAATTTATATTCAATAAATATAAATTATAAATAAAACATAATGATCTCCAATCAAGATAATAATTTGTTTAGCCATTCACTCGCTCCAGTAAATCTATTTATTCAAATAGTCATGGCAAGTTCGACTTGTCGCTTTAATCTGCTCTGAGTACATTTGTTTACTAAACATTAACGTCACGGTAATGTTATACTCGTACATTACCGTGTTAACTGTTTGTTCCTTTGCTCCCTGCTCTGTTATATATATATATATATATATATATATATATATATATATATATATATATATATATATATATATACTCCGACCATGCGACCAAACCAAACTTGCCATTCTTTGAAATAAAAATAAACTTTGTGAGTTTGTGACGTTGTAGGGGGTAATCTCTCGATCTACTCGAACCGATTAAGATGAAATTTGGTAAGAAGATAGTTTGTGACACTGGGAACTGGGAAGGACATAGGATACTTTTTATCCCGGATGTAATCACTAAGGGCGTGAAAATGGGGATGAAATTTTGTATGGGGAATGAAGTTAGGAAAGAACCTGAGCGAAGCGAGGGTGAGTCGCTAGTATTAGTTAAAATCCTCAAAGAGTCGTCGTCAGTTTTATCCCCCACTCTTTGAAAATGAATTTAATCTCACGCCGTTACTACGCATTATGATTACAGGTATCTGGTATTAATTTAAGTATAATTTTTTTTCTTTGTTTAAAAATTTCCACGCGCGCCCTTTTTAACCTTGCGCCCCTAGGCACGTGCCTAGTTTGCCTCATGGATAATCCGCCACTGCACAGTGTAATTAATATAACTTGACTATTTTCATTTCACTTTTAATCTGAATCATGGTGTTTATATTTATATTTATAATATTTGTATCTTTAAAGTTATATACGTGTAGTGTATCAACTATCTGGTACCCATAACACAAGCCTCGTAGCTTACCATGGAACTAGATGGTGCTGTGTGTTCATGTCCCATCATATTTATTTATTAATACGATTTACGATAAACTAGTAGGTAATATTATAATAAGTGACATGTTGTAATTCATAATATGTATAAGTTTTAGTTTGTTACTTTAGACCTTTAGACAGAACCTTTAGACAGAAATGGCTGGACGAATTTTGATGAAACTTAGTAAACAGACTATGGCCTAAATCTACTGTTAAGCGACTAGGGACCGAGGCATGGATAAGCTAGTTTACATCATTTTTTAATATTTAGAATAAATATTATTAAAAAATTATACTAATATTATAAAGAGGCAGAGTTTGTTTGTTTGTTTGTTTGTTTGTTTGTTTGTTTGTTTGTTTGTTTGTTTGTTTGTTTGTTTGTTTGTTTGTTTGTTTGTTTGTTTGTTTGTTTGTTTGTTTGTTTGTTTGTTTGTTTGTTTGTTTGTTTGTTTGTTTGTTTGTTTGTTTGTTTGTTTGTTTGTTTGTTTGTTTGTTTGTTTGTTTGTTTGTTTGTTTGTTTGTGTGATTGTTTGTTTGTTTGTTTGTTTGTTTGTTTCTTTGTTTGTTTGTTTGTTTGTTTGTTTGTTTGTTTGTTGCTTTGTATTGTTTGTTGCTTTGTTTGTTTGTTTGTTTGTTTGTTTGTTTGTTTGTTTGTGTGTCTGTTTGTTTGTTTGTTTGTTTGTTTGTTTGAACGCGCTAATCTCAGGTACTACTAATTAATAAAGTAATTTGAAAAATTCTTTTTGCATTAGATAGCCCGTTTATTGAGGAAGGCTATAGGCCTATATATATCATATACTCGTAACTAATATATCATATACTCGTAACTAGCGACTGATCCTCGCTTCGCTCGGGTTCTTCTATAGCTTGATTCCCAATACAAACTTTTATCCCCTTAAGGGATGATTTCCGGAATAAAAAGTATCCTATGTCCTTTCCAGGGTCTCAAGCTACGTTCTTACCAAATTTCATCTAAATCGTTTCAGTAGATCCAGAGATTACCCCCTACAACTTTACAAACTCACAAACTTTACCTCTTAATAATACTAGTATAGATATATTATTATAATATAGTCTATATATTCCATACTAGCCGTTAAAACGTACCCAGGGACGAACCCGAGCGATGCGTGGATGATTCGCTAGTGTTATATAAGCTTCGAATCAGCAGTAAACCATACGAATAAAACTGTCGCACAATTTTCAATGCATCGGTATATTTTACAGTGGATATGTTACTTTATATCGCTCAATATTCTTATAAATATTCATATTCGTTATAAAAATATATTAAACTTAGAATACAATATGTTGAGAATAATACTTAGTTCTATATATAGAATTTTATTAAAAATTCTTCGAATAGCTGTTATGCAAGTGAAATATATACATTACATTTTGTATAGAGGTTTTCTTGTTATGCAGCAAGAGGATTACACGACCCCTCCCACAGCGATCCTTGTATCGATACGGGTGGGGTATTACGCCCTTCCGTTAGATCTTTTGCGAGAGCTTGCACTATAAACATAATAATAAGCCTTTCATTTCCTTAATAAAAAATAAAATTTACAATTAATTGGTTTAACAGTTATTTGATTTGATTAATTGTATATTTTTATGTAATATTATAATTACAATATACAATTTTGGCTCAGTTTGCAGTGACCATACTTGCTGTGCCAGCGGTCGCGGGTTCGAGTCCCGCTGGGATTCATTTGTGTGATGGGTACGAATGTTTGTACTCCAGTCATAGGTGTTTATATGTATGATATGTATGTATTTAAAGTTATATAATATGTGTAGTGTATCAACTATCTGGTATCCATAACACAGGCCTCGTAGCTTACCATGGAACTAGATGGTGCTGTGTGTTAATGTCCCAACATATTTATTTATTTAATACGTCATACGACATAATAATTGATTTAATTATTTTTTTAATGAATAACTAGATAATTAAATAATTAGAATAAAATAAATTAACCAATAATATAAATAAATTAAATCTAGCTAATCATATTACATTTTAGTTATATACTTATTTATCATTATTTTAATTTTTTTAACAAAGTAGTTTTTTAACAATATCGAGTATTTTAAAATCTGTTTAACGTTGATTATTTGATTTGAATAATTGAATATTTTTATATAACACTAGCATTGCCCGCGGCTCCGCCCGTGTTAATATGACCAAAAACCAAATTCTTAGGTTTTACATATTAGTATACTCTTACTTATTTTGTATTTTTTCCCAGAAATGAGACATTTTCTTTCACCCGGATAGCCAGCTGATAGTTGGCTAAAAGTATCCTATATGTTGACCCGGATAACCAGCTATCACCATGCCAAATTTCATCAAAATCCCTCCAGTGGGTTTTCTGTGATGCGGTAACAGACAGACAGATAGACAGACAGGCAGACAGACAGACAGACAAAAATTCTAAAAACTATAGATTCGGCCTCTATATCGATAATAATGTTAATTTCAATAAGATTTTCCAAAAAATATTTAATGTACAGATTCGGCTTAGTTACAATTTTATTATATGTATGGCTTATAATTAATTTACGCATTCGCAGACATACAGACTTTCACTTTTAAAGGAGTAGCCCGATAAAATATTTCCCGAATTCCTGATTCCTAACTAAAATTTGGTCACTTATGGGCCAATATTATTAAGATACAAGCGTCTCATGCTCGCTTAGCTCTGGTTCGTTCCAAGGCGATTAAATAAAAATAAATTGACGTAACTTTTTTTTATGAATCGATTAAAATAAAATTACTACTAAGTATTAAGTGAAGCTTGCCACAATACATTAGTGAAAACCGCACCCAAATTGGTTAAGCCGTTTCTGAGATTAGCGCTCACAAACGCACAGACAAAAATTCTAAAAATCACTGTTTTGGATTTATTGAGTTCTAAATATCTTCCATATATAGACAGCGATCAATTACACTTTTATATTACACTAGTGACTCAAGCTCACTCCGCTTGGGTTCGCCTCTAGTTACTTAGAAAATTGGGAGGTAGGGGAGAGGGTGTTTGTCGTAGGAATTTGACGAATACTCTACGACCTACCAAATATAGAACAAAAATATCATTAAAATCGGTCCAGCCGTTTCGGAGAAGTGCGATCATAAACACCGTGACAAGTGATATTTATATATTAGGTGTATAGATATAGATAATATTGTATCTATAGTGTACTCATATAACCACACTCTTATTTCTCTTTATATAGCATATTACGAAAGGTCTTGACATTACCGGTTAAGGGTCAAGCGCTATACCTACGGTTTTATAAGTTTTCCGAGAAAAGGGAAACCGTATACACCGTAATCTATGAACTATTTTTAATATAAAATTTCTGTAACTGAGATATTTTCATGGAAAATCCCAACATCTATTCTTAGCATGTTTAGGGATTGTACAAGGCGGTGGAATATTATTAACTTTTGCCTAGGACTTTTTCGTGTTACGAACGTCGATCCAAAAATATCTTCTGTTAATACAGGTTACAAATTGATTTCAAACTGTTTGTCATATCTGTTGAACGGTTCCATCTTTAAGAAACTTCATTCACAAATTTTCGTTTTTATAACATTAAATGTAAATAGCAAACTGCTCTCATTTAACAAAACCATAATAATTATAATGTGTAATAATTTATTTTTGTATTTATTTTTAATGTCGATTCATAAAAAAAAATAAAAAAAATTAACCAAAAAATTTTTTTTAGGGTGGACCATCCTTATCACTTAGGGGTATCAAAAAAAAAGCTTACGTCCTCTTCTCAGACCTATTGAATATACTCACAAAATTTCATAAGAATCGGTCATACCGTTTCGAAGGAATTGTTACAAACACGAGAATTTTATATATTAAATTTAAAAAAAAACTACATAGTTTTAATTCATAATTTCTCGGTGTATTATTAACCAATCAAATACTTATCGTACTTATCTATAAAATGACAGATTCCATCAAAAGCTTTTATTAAAACACTCGACATATCAGATGCGTTACATTTCATTTTCTGATTAGATTTTGGTTACTGTATTGATTCAGGCATTTATTACATGAAAAATATTATCCTCTTTTTAAGGTAGTAGGGTCAGAACTAGATTCAAAGTTATTGCTTGCCATCTTTCTGTTATAAGCAAGCAATGTATATAGTGAAATGAGTTAGTGAGTAAGTAAATAAAGCCTTTACTTACTGACTGACTTACTGAATTTTCATTCGTGCTATGTAAATGCACAGATTAGAACAATTGCAAGAAATTTTATTTCATTGCATAGTTGATCTTAACATTCAAGCTCAAGTAAGCCATCTAATATAAAGCAGGGATCACTTGTAATGATTGCGAGCTAAAGTCAGATTATTAGCTGTACAATTAAAATTTTTATGCTCTTATTTAATTTTAGTATAAACGCACTAGTAGGTAATAGTAGCACCTATATATTTTTTATTCAAGCAGCGACTGCATAAGGTGGCTTTTACTAAAATACACTACAACCTCAAAATTATAGAGGGTTGTTATAAGTTTGACGTCGATGTCTGTCTGTCTTTGTGTGTGTGTCTGTCTGTGGTATCGTAGCTCTGAAACAGATGGACCGATTTCGATGCGGTTTTTTCATTTGTAAGCCAGTTTCCTTGCGATGGTTCTTATTTGTTTGATTATTATCGGTCCAGCAGTGTAAGAGTATCAGCTCTTTTCCAAAATGATGTAAGGTATTTTGGCGTATGATTACTCGATTAAGTGCTTCACGCGTGCCAGTGTAATCGTAAATGGCAATTTGCGTAGGGGGTGTTTTAAATTTTTAATTTATAATTCGTTATGCATTAAAAATTTGCAAAAGTAATTTAAATTGTTTTTTTACAGGGCATCGATTTCCAATCAGATATCTATGATATAAAAAAAAAACAAATATGGCTATTGTTTTGCTTTTATTATTACTGTTCAAAAGTCATACATGCGAAGAAGATTCCCTTCAATATTTTTTTGAAGAAATCAATGAAGTTGCCAAGAAGTTTAATGGCATGGCTGCGGATATAGCTTGGCAATCTTCTCTCGATCCTGGCAAGCCAGGCTTGGCAGAAATGGCAGCGGATTATCAAAAGAAAAGAATCTTTTGGCAACAGAAAGTATGCCAGAGGCTGGCACATTGGCATGAACGTTATGCTCATACCTTAAATTCGAACCAGGAAAGACAAGCGTATCTACTATGTAAAGGACCAAATTTTACGTTTAGTGAAGTTAGGTAAGATTAATATTAAGCTAATTTTATATAATATTATTATTTATTACGTCCATGGTTTTTTAAAGACGTTTTTTTTAAATTAATTTATTAAATAGGTACCTATACTATGTTACTCCGCCTTTAGTTGTGTACATTGGTAAAAGTTTTTTATCAAAGTTGATATAATCTCAAATATCAAACGTGGAGTAATTTTTAAATATTCTGATTAAAAATAAAGAATCACTGTACACAATTTAGCTTAAGTCCTTTCAGTACCTTTTTGCGTGAAACGTACAGACATACAGACATTAATTTCAATAATTATTGTTTTGGATTCTATATTCTGTACATAACACGTAACAGTCATTGTTTTTAAAAAATATTTCGTGTACAGATTTCGCTTTGTTACTATTTTATTATATGTACAATGTATGTATTTATGTATGTATGTATGTATGTATGTATGTATGTATGTATGTTTAGATGATATTACGAATGACAATTACTTGCGCGCGGCCGAATTCGGAACTAACCGGGTGCCGCCATCTTGTTGTGTATGTCTGGTGTCAGGAGCAGTGTTTCCACTTTAGATTCCGGTTTTACCCTACTTTCGATGGAAAATACCCTAAAATACCCTAATTTTTTTTCAGAATTCCTTAATTTAGCCATTATTATTATAGTTATATAAAAGAAAAATACATTTAACGACAAATAAGATCACAATTTTAAATATTTTAGAGACCAGTAGCACTGCTGTTGTAGCTTTTCCCAGCATTCACGATGGCACTATCAAATTCCAAAAAAGGGAAGTAGTTAGCTAACATTTCCAGTTTAGTTTGAAGAAACCCGTAGAGGGTTTCGTTACTTAGTCTATTTCTTTTATCTAATATTATGTACGCCACCAGTCGCGTGCAAACTTATCTTGCGCGAACTCTAATTTAAATATCATATCTTAAAAAGACCTTAAGTAACTTTTTTTTTAATTTTCGCATTCCAGGGAAATGAGTGATCTATATGAGGAGCTACAATTCATATATTCTGACTTAGAAATATGTATACCCAACACTTCAAATTCGGAAAACGTAACGGCAATTGAAGATGCAGTAATTAAATTGATAGCTGATATTGAGAAATATATTATAACAGAGCACAAATCGGTTGTTTTCGGAATTAAAAAAGAAGGAGCATGTGTTAAAGGGGAAAGAGATTTTCAAAAGATTATGGAATACTCGAGAAATGTTAGTGTATTGGAATGGTTTTGGCTAGTTTGGAGAGAAAAGATCAAGTCTATGAAGGAACCATATGATAAACTAGTGCAATTGGAGAATATAGCTGCTAGAAGAAACGGTATGCTGTTTTACTTTAATTAAAGAATATTTTTACTTTTGTTTCGAAAAAAATAATAAGATTTTTTCATTCTATTAAATGAAAATTTTCTGTTTCATTATACATATTTCATTTATTACCTAGACGCAAAGATTCGTTCAGCGTTTTTTTCTGAAAAAAAAACACCAAATAACAGATGTTTTCTTTTTCAGAAAAAATGTAATCATTACCTGACATCCAGGTATGAACAGGTATATTGAAGTAATTGCTCGTATCGTTTTTAGAGTAAAAAAGTGAAATATCGAGATTATAACAAATTTAATGATATAGGGTTGCCATACCAAAACCAATCCGTTTTTGTTAATATGATTTATGGTTTAAAAATATATTTCGTCTGGAAAAAGAGTGCGAGTTCCACATAGTACCTACATAGATCGGGATCTCAGAGTGTTACAGATATATAACTGTTCTAGCTTAAGTGTAAGCTAATACCTCATCAAAATTTCAATTTGTAAAAATTTACGTCTACGTTTGTAAATATTATTATCATAGTTAATAATGTATTTAAATCATTTTAAACCCACAGGCTACTCTGACATTGGAGCATCTTGGCGAGATGATCTTGAAATACCTAACTTGAGACAGCTTACTTTTCATTTATATGAAAGCATTAAGCCATTGTATACCCTTCTTCATGGTGTTGTCAGGTTTTATCTTCGGCAACATTATGGGGCAATTGTACCTGAAACGGGACCTATACCAGCACATTTGCTAGGTATTTATTGTCAATATGATAGAATTAATGATGGATGATTAAGAATATCTTATACTTTAATGTCTATTGAGAGTAACGCTATGGTAAAGGTTGACACTAATTAATCTGTAAGCCTTTTTGTCTAATTAGAAGGACAAAAATGTTATTTTATAAAAACAATAAAAAAAATTCGACTTCAATAACAACCCACTAAAAAGAAAAAAAAAACTAATTGATAGTTTTTGTTTACTATAGATACTTAACAGACTCACAGATATTTTTGTGTGTGTGAGTGGTGTGTTTTGATTTATGTGTGCATGCATGTAAAAAATATTTTCCTTTGAAAATTTACATAAAAAAATGTTTTTTATAAATATTTTAAGCCAATTCCCCATAATTTGTTAATATAGGGTAATTTATAATTGATACATTAATAATTATAATTAGTTAAAGCCTTAATATTCTTTCAATTTAAAGGTGATCTGTGGGCACAAAATTGGGAGCCATTGGCTGATTTGATGTTATCAAAAACAATAAATTTAGATCATCGCATCAATCATCTGAACTGGACAGTAATAGATATGGTAATTTTTTTTTATTATTAACATTCACGAAAACAAAACCATCTTCACTAGATATTCACAAAACATCCCTTTTTCAAACCCCGCGTGAAACCTTTCTTTTTTACGAAATAAATAGCTTTATTTTAATCCTCTATTCGACAGAGATGATTTTGTTGAAAATAAAAAAAAATCCTTTTCCAGGATTAAATTAAATTTATTTTAGTTGTCTATTTCCCAATGATTATATTTATGAAGTATATAATAATAATAGTCATTAAATAAATTTCTTTTTTTAAATAAATTTAATATTATTATATTGAATTTTTAAGGTTAAAAAAGCTGAAGATTTCTATGTATCACTTGGTTTGCCGCTAATGACAAATACATTTTGGAAGAAATCTGTATTTAAGCGGGAAAATAGTACAGACGCGCGCTGTCACGGCAGTGCGGCGGACATGTTTAAACCAGATGACTTTAGGTTAGTGTTGCCACAGCTTAAAATAAATTAAATTATAATGTTTAAAATCTATATATAGAATAAAATTGTAACTGAGTTGAATATGTACATTGAATATTTTTTGGAAAATTTTATTGAAATGGTCATTATTATCAATAAGGAGGACGAATCTATAGTTTAAAAAAAAATCTGTCTGTCTGTGTGTGACCGCACCACGAGAAAACCACTGGACAGATTTTGATGTAATTTGGTATGATGATAGCTGGTTATTCGGGTCAACATATAGGATACTTTTTACTGCGGGAAAATATTTCATCTCTGAGACACTATACTAACCGTTAAAATGTAACTAGGGTGAGTCGCTAGCTATACTAATATTATAAAGAGGTAAAGTTCGTGAGTTTGTTTGTAATCTCTGGATCTCCTGAACCGATTTAGATGAAATTTCGTAAGGAGATAGTTTGAGATCCTGGGAAGGACATACGATACTTTTTCTCGGAAATCACCCCTTAAGGGGATGAGAATGGGGATAAAATTTTGTATTGGGAAGCAAGCTATAAAATATTTAATTTTAATTTTGTAAATTCATTCTAAGGACGTATTTCATGTATTTTTGTTATGTTATTCACAAAGCAATATTGTTACTTGCAACTTAAGACATTTTGTAAATAATGCTATCGATATTGACATAGGTCAAGGACACATGAATTGTATTTTGTCACGTACAGTCTACTTCTTACATAACTTTTACTTTAATTGCTTGCTCAAAAATGATAAAACATTTTACAATTACAATAATTATAACCAATTGTAATTCCCACGGAATGAAAGAAATTCCTTATAAGTAGGTATCTTTGTAATTTACGAGGGCAGGTATATGATAGTTAAGTAAGAGTGAATACAAATAAAATCTGATGCTTCAGTAGAGCAAAAAATGAAAGGTTGGCGAAAAAAGACTCATGTAGTACTTTTAAATTCTATTACCTACTTTACGGAAGACACCTAAAAAGCAAAACGTTGAGTTTTTGACAGAAACAATTTAAACTAAATAAAGCACTTTAACTTCAAAATGACCATAAATTAATTAATGCATACCTAATGATTAAAAAAACGTGTGTGTGTAAGAAGTTATACTTCTTTGGCATATCAGAATAAAAATAGCCAAAGTTTTCATCCCGTACGTCACAACTCTCTGTTTGTAAAAGGAATGCGGCTAACTTCATCATGTCGCGTTTTGGCTGTCGGTGTGCGCGCGCATCGTAAAAATTTTACTCTCATATATTTTTCCAAACGTGCCAAAAGTATAATATTTTCTTAGATTTACGCGAATGTTTGACATTATTAAATAAAACTATCTTTTCGGATTATTTCGCGGATTTATTTTGATTTTTGGTTCCCAACCAAACCAAACCTTTGTTTGAAAAACCAAAGTTTTGGGAACCAAAAATCAAAATAAATCCGCGAAATAATCCGAAAAGATATTTTTATTTAATAGTGCCAAAAGTAGTCACTTCAAAACTCGATATAAATTATTTAACGAAGATATTTATAAAAACGAAGATTTGTGTATTACGTGACGTACATACTAAGAAACATATGGCATAACTCCTTCTTTTTTAACTCGGTTGAAAAGTCATAAGTAATTGATATCTTTTTTTTTAATAAAACCATGTTTTCGGATTTACTTGCAGTTCTTGATCCCCGACGCTTCGAATGCTGTACAGCAATGGATGCCATGGAAAATGATGTATTTAAATTTGCTAAGTGTTAAATGATCAAAAAAATGTGGAATGCTTCTCGATTTTGCGTGTCATCCTTGCGCAGGGGCCATGCTAATCTTCCCTGTATCGTTCGAATTTTAGTATTTATATATACAATAAAATATTTATATACAACATTATGACAATGATTATTAACATTATATTAACGACTAGCATTGTCCGCGGCTCCGCCCGCGTTCAGGTGACCAAAAACCAAATTCTTAGATTTTACATATTTGTATACTCTTACATTGTAGTTTTTGTATTTCTTCTCAAAAAGGAGATATTTTTCCGCGGTAAATAGTATCCTATATGTTGACCCGGATAACCAGCTATCACCATACCAAATTTCATCAAAATCCCTCCAGTGGTTTTTCTGTAATGTGGTAACAGACAGACAGACAAAAATTCTAAAAACTATAGATTTAGCCTCTGTATCGATATTAATGTTTATTTCAATTAGATTTTCCAAAAAATATTTAATGTACAAATTCGGCTTAGTTACAATTTTATTATATGAATAATATTATAATATTCTTTCGATATAAAACGTCCCTGCTTGGGCAGTACTTACGTACTGCCGAAGCAGGCACGACTGACTTGAGTTTAGAACTGCATGTATAGTAATGCTCATACAAAACTTTAATAGCGCGATTCAGAACTCAAATATAATCTTTTATTGTAGGTATCCTGTTATTTTTTATAATAACATTAAGAGGGCACCGAGCTTTTGGCGCTAATTGATTTTAGTGGGACGACAGCGGGCAGAGTGGGGGAGGGGTGGGGGGTGGCTAGGGTGGACGGAAGTCGTACGAATTTACGTATTTCCTTCGTATTATTAAAACAAATACACATTTTGAAAATGTAAAGTGTATACGATATAGAAAACGTATAGTTTTGTTATTATTAAAGAACTAATGAACTTCATTGAATTACATATTTATTTTGTTTTTTAGAGATCATTTTGGATTTTTTTTCTATAGAGGAAACTATAAGTAATCGTGTTTCTAAAGTGTACGATTTATAGAATAAATCCTTAAATATCCTACATATAAATTGCATTAAATGTCACAACATATTTATTATTTTGTTATATCTCAAAGGGTTTAGGCAGCGTTTTCGTTGAAAACTCCCAGACGGCTTATTTTTTTCCGACACCTCCAACAAATATCGTTATATTTTAGCCAATGTATACAAAAATTTAACATTTAAAAAAACTGCATCAAAGTCCGTTGCGTAGTTTTAAAGATCTAAGTATACATAGGGACAGACAGACAGCGGGAAGCGACTTTGTTTTATACTATGTAGTGATAAAATGCTTTGTCCTGATTGACTGACTGATCGATCAACGCACAGCCTAAACCGCTGGTCGTAGAAACGTGAGATTTGGAGGACATGTTCCTTATACAATGTAGGCACCCGCTAAGAAAGGTTTTTTCGAAATTCATCCCCTAAGGAGGTAAAATAATTGATGAAAGATTGGATGAAACTGTGTTATTCTTAACGGGAAATGCACGAAAAATGGTATTCACGTTTAAAATGAATAATAAAACAATAAAAATATCAATTTTTATCGAAATTCATCCCTTAAAAGGGTAAAAGAGGGTTGTGCTGTTTATATGAGGAAAATTATGTTTATGATTACTTGAAACTTGGTATTAATGATCTTCAATACAATTAAATAAATATGTATTTTAGATTTTTTTATATTCAGCCCCTAAGTGGGTAAAATTAAACTGGGCGGTGAAGTTGGTATTGTTGAATATATTTAAACAGAGTAACAGAAGCCAAGTTCTTCGTAAGTGCACACTTACTGTGTGGATATAAAGAAGAGAACGGAGATTATTTCAAACCTAAAGGAAAATTATATATAACTTCTCGGCTGGCCACAGCAGTGACAACTATAATAGACCTAGAGCGCGAGAAAGAGAACGTAGCTAGAGAGTATCCTGCTATCTATATCCTCCTTTTGAATGTTGGCACAACTGTGATGAAGAAGTCACCTAAGCTATGTAACAGGATTTGACTGAGTAATTCATTAAACATCATAGTGGCCTTTAAAATCTTTTAAGATACTGCATATTTTGAGTTAGGATCGCTAAAATTAAATTTGTTTTCCTTATATCTTGAAGAACACGAAATCTAACACGAACTTATTTTTGCAAATAACAAAGTATGCGTAGCGAAAAAGTTTCTTTTTGCCGTAATTCGATCGCGGGTGAAGCCGCAGGTTCTGTTCGTCTATACCAATATTATAAAGAAGCTGAGTTTGTTTGTTTGTTTGTTTGTTTGTTTGTTTGTTTGTTTGTTTGTTTGTTTGTTTGTTTGTTTGTTTGTTTGTTTGTTTGTTTGTTTGTTTGTTTGTTTGTTTGTTTGTTTGTTTGTTTGTTTGTTTGTTTGTTTGTTTGTTTGTTTGTTTGTTTGTTTGTTTGTTTGTTTGTTTGTTTGTTTGTTTGTTTGTTAGTTCGTTCGTTCGTTCGTTCGTTCGTTCGTTTGTTTGTTTGTTTGTTTGTTTGAACGCGCTAATCTCAGGTACTACTAATCCGATTTGAAAAATTCATTTTGCATTAGATAGCCCGTTCTTAGAGCAAGGCTATAAGCTATATATAATCCCGGAAAAATGTGCTGTTCTTGTGGGATAAATTTGTTTTTGTCTATAGACGAACCTGAAACGAAACGAGGCAGAGTCGCTAGTTTTTAATATAATTATAATCAAAATTATATTATTCTATTTTAAATTAATTGTTTCAGGCTTCTATATTGTTCAGAATGTACATTCAAAGATTTTTATGTGATACATCATGAAATGGGTCACATACAATATTATATGGCTTATGAAAACCAGCCAGGATTATTTAGGGTAAGATTGCTATTGCTTAAAAGTTATAGAGTTTGAGTTTGAGTTTGCCCTTTGACCTATATCCATTAAGCTATTTTCTTCTATTTTTTAGCAAGCAAACTCATTTTTACATGAAGCTATTGGGGACACCATCATGCAAGCTGTCATGACACCACAACATCTACATAGACTTCGTATAATCAATGACTCTGAACTATTCAATACAAATTCCAACAAAGATATAAACTTTACAGAAAAGATAATTAAAAATGGTGCAGAATTTTCAAAATTAGATATTTTTGATACAAAAACTGATAGCAAAGTGTTAAATGAACGAAGTAGTAACTTTGAAGATCCTGACAAAATAACTATAGACGACATATTAATCTTTAAACAAGCTTTAAATAAATTACCACAAATACCATTTGCGTATATCACAGATGAATATAGATGGAGATATTTCGAGGGTAGTTTAGATAAAGATTATTTGAATCAGGAATTTTGGGCAATGGCTATAAAATTTCAAGGGATTTCACCCCCTAATGAAAGAGGTGAAGAATATTTTGATATTGGGGCGAAGTTTCATGTATCAGATAATACTCCTTTTGTAAGGTAAATGGTTTATAGAATTATTATTTTTTTCAAGATCCTTTTAAATTTTTACACTGTTATTGTTTAAATAGTACTTAATTTAAAAGTCTATATATTATTATAAGACGTATCGTACCTAATAATTTAATTAAAAAAACTAAGTTTAAAAAACCGACTTCAAAAACTAAAAAGTATAAAATAACTTAATAAAGATTTAATTTAATACACCTCTTATGCTACCTTTAATATTAATAAAATACTATTAATTGTATGTGCTATCTATTGATAGGTTTGAAGTCGGTGCCAAGCTAAATGTAATAGTAGGTACCTACACTCGCCGCGATATGAGAAATCTATACTAAAGGTGCCGACTTCAACTAAAATAAAATTTCATAAAGAAAGTTCATAAAATGAAAAAATGGCTATTCGGCATCAAAGAAAAGAAGAATCATATAGATCGGATCATAAAATTCTCAGCGTAATCAGTGTATGCACATAAAAAAATAACAATCGAATTGAGAACCTCCTCCTTTTTGAAGTCGGATAAAAATCATAAGAATCAGTTCCGTTCCGTTATGGAACATTAAAATATAGCCAATCTTTTTGAAGTCGGCTAGAAATAGATTGGAATAGACAGCCAAATCACTGTACAGGAAATACCTTATTTGATACCATATTTATATCATTACAGATATTTTCTAAGCAGTTTCTTCCAGCATCAGTTATTTGAGAATCTCTGTAAAGCAGCAGTCTTCGGCCATCGTAATATAAAAGATCCATTACCTTTTTCTATGTATTTAAATAGATGTGATATTTACGGGTCTAAGACAGCTGGGAAGATTTTGAAGTAAGACATTTTATTTTTTTTGCTTTTGTTACAAGTGAAGATTGAAGATAATAAAAGTATCTTAAAAATTCATCGATTCATTCTACCGTAGCTGTGAATGGGTATCATATAATAAATTTATTTTTGTACTTATAATGTGGCAGTGGTAGTCCAGTGGTAACGCGCTTGCTTGGGAAACCGAGAAAAGCGGGTTCAAATCCCGGGTCTCGCACCTTTAATATTTTCATGTGCTAATTATTTTCAACATGATTACCACTTGCCTTACGGTGAAGGAAAACATCGTGAGGAAACCTGCATGTCTGAGAGAATCTAGCAAGTTTTCTAAAGACATGTGAAGTCCGCCGATCTGCACTTGGCCAGCGTGGTGGACTATGGCCTGATCCCTTCGTATTGAAGGAAGGCCCACGCCCAGCAGTGGGATGTTAAAAATGGCTGAATACATACTTATAATGTTAGCAAAGATTCTCATGTAGTACGTATATATGCACAAATGCTAGCAATTTTTCGCTTCGAGAGTGTGTTATTCAATTTTTAATGTCCATTTTAATTTATTCTTATGGGATTTATAGAATACCAGCAACCCTTTTCACTTTCCTACCAAATCAAAAAAAAACTTTCTTAGCCGTTAACTATATCAATAACAAGTGGTTGCAGATCCGAAGGTCGTGGGTTCGAGTCTCATGTGACACCAAGTAAATTCATTGGGTTTTCATTTTCAAATGTTGGTCCTACGCCTGATGTCTCACCGGTTGTCAAATGCCTGTTAAATTCCTTTCACTGTCCAGTTTCGCAACTAAGAGGGGGAGAACCAGGGTATATTATAGTGCACAAAAACATTCTTTTGTACTATAATATCTTATGTTTAGATGGCGAGTCTCAGTGAGATTAGCCATCGTGGTCTAAATCGGTTTGGAGCACATTAATATTTATCTAAATATTTTTTTAGGGATCTAATGTCACGTGGACATTCCCAACCCTGGCAGAAAATACTTCGAGAGACAATCGGAGAAAATAATATATCTGCATCTGCTTTGAAACGTTATTATCGTCCGCTTTATCAAATTTTAATGAAACTTGCAGATAAATATAAAATACCTATTGGATGGTAACCAATGATGATTAATGATTAATGATTAACTTTTGATGATCAATACGATATAATTTAATGGTGATTAAAAAATAATAATTTATTTTAACATATTAGTTATAATAAATACATGTAAGTAGTTTTTTTTAATTTATTATTATATTTCTATAATAATAATAATAGTATCTTATTAATGTATTTCTTAATTTTATTAATCAAATTAATGCATAAATTATGGAATTAAAAGTCTTTATTTAAAATATAGACATATCATACGCATATAATTGAAGTCGACAGTGTAGATGGTAAAAGTTAATAAATAAATTAAATATTTCTATATATATTTATAATATAAGTTGTTAGTCATGATTTAGTAAGACATGAGGTTCCATCGGCAACAAAGGAAAATAAAATGTCAACAGTTTATAGTTATCGATTTGCTATTGAAGATCGTCAAAAATTAATAATCTATAAAAAGTAGATCCAAAAAAGGTATTAAAATACCATCAGTAAAGAGAAATCAATGGAGCAAGCATTAAAGATAATTTTATTGATTAATTATCTAAAAATCAGATATCAAGTAATGTGTTTGTAGTGTATATTCACAGATGGCGCTATTTAAACTGTAAAAGTCATTTATTACAGTTAAAAACTGCTAAAAGTGACTGAAATCAACGACAAAGCAAACTAAAATAAACCGAAGAATAGCCCGAATCAGCGCTGTCCTATTTCTTTGTATGGAATGAGGCATCTGTACTAGTAAAAATTATGGTACAGATTACACGCTTACTCGTTACATAGCCATAGCTTGGGAAGTATTGGAAAATTGTTTTTTTTTTTTGGCAAAAATCTTGATAAAGTATGTATACATTTTATTCTGTTTTCTTATTTATTATGTAAACTGTAGATTTTTAAAATAAAACTCTTCTTAAATTAACAATAAATATATTTAATTAACTTAATGACATTAAATAGTGGATCATAGACGTTCTTTTACTTACATAAATCCTTATAATTAAAAAGAAATTGTAAAAATTGAAAAAAAAAAATATTAAAATGAAATAATTTATTAAAGCAGTATGATTAAATTATTATAATATTTACAGTACTAATAATATGGTAAACTGAAAAATATCGACTAATACGGCTTTTTCATTTTACTTGTAATTTATGTACATTAAATTATTTACAATAAGACTTACTTAGGCACTTTTATTCCGAACAACGCGAGTATTTTTCTATTGCAATCAAATTTTATCACATTTTCGCTAATACAGTCAAATTTTATAATAAGTATAAAATATCAAAAAGTTACATAAAAAATATAAATGTCTGTTATTGTAATTATATGTAGTTATCTATATAAAAGGCATACCTTTATAAAAGGGAAAGAAAATGTTATATTGTTTATAATTATAATTAATTATCACTTAAAAGTCATATTAGTTCGATGCCAACTTGAAATAATATGAATAATCTAAAAAAAAAACATTTAATTTCTTACATAATCTGGTAAAATGAGATTTTGCATGGATATTTAAAATGTAGTTTGTATTGAATATTAAAAAAATATATCAGTAGCTTTTCATTAAGCGTATTGTCAATGTCAATTAATATTCTAAGATTTTGTGACATTTCTACCAAAATGGTATTTTATTTTTAATTTCTACCAAATTAGTAGTTTTTACGTATTAAAATGGTAGTTTTCATTATGACAAGGTAGCGTGTGAGATCCAGTCTACAGTGTGAGCCACTCTATGATAGATACCAGGTTGGCCTCGACTGGCACACGAATAACCGGCAGATACAACTCCTATAAGGAACCATCTTCCAGACCGCTCCAACATGAGCGGGCCTCCACTATCTCCTTGGCAACTGTCCTTTCCACCTCCTCGGTACCCAGCGCAGAGCATTTCTGGATATATTACTACGTTTATACCTGAAATAAAACATAGATACGTATTAGTATATGTATTAAATTATAAATAGTTCATTTTTTGCTAAGCGATATTTTTTATTCATCGGATTCGGAACATTTTAAGGGTTCCGTACCCGAAGGGTAAAACGGGACCCTATTACTAAGACTCCGCTGTCCGTCCGTCTATCTGTCTGTCTGTCCGTCTGTCACCAGGCTGTATCTCATGAACCGTGATAGTTAGACAGTAGATATTTTCAGTATTCAGTTTCAATTTTCATTTTATCAGTATTTATGTTGCCACTATAACAACAAATACTAAAACACAGAAGAAAATAATTATTTAAGGAGGCTTCCATACAACAAACGTGACTTTTTTGCCGTTTTTATAGATAATGGTACAGAACCCTTCGTGCGCGATTCCGGCTCACACTTGGCCTCAACTCAAACTCAAATTTTATTAACATTTATAGTTTTCTTTATCTCTTAATAACTATATGATGCACGTGATGTTAATTTATGAGGCAATGCGGAAATTTATATGATGTTTATTAAAAAAAGCTTGATCCAGTAAGCATATGAGTGAAGTGTGACCTTATTTACTTCTGAGACTAATATAATAATTTCATTTTTGTGTATATAATCTTGTATGTGTAATACATTTTTATTTATCCGTTAACCCTTGTTTAAATGCAAACCGAAAACAAACAAACAAACAACATAGTCCCCAAAAATGGCTATTGTAATATATCTAATACGAAAATAATTCGTAAATATGCAGTCTCACCATTAGCTCGATGCCATCGTTCACACACTCTATTGTCAAGTACTGGTACGTCCACAGCTTGAAGCGTTCTCGGGCGTAGTCTTGACCCTGGACTAAGAGCTCCCCATCCGGCCGCCCAACCATATTGCCCTAGGAATTCCGATCCTCGCTCTGGGAGACATATTGGAGCTGAAAATTTAATACGACATCTATATATGTATATGTAAAAATCGATGTGCGTATACTCCCTATGAACTCCAAAACGGATGGAGCGATTTTGATGAAATTTTCAGGCAATCTTCAGATTAGACCAGCGGGTGATCCGGTGATTTTTGGTAGTGATTGGAAGTTTGAACGCATGTGAAGACGGTGCAGACATACCCTTGCTTTTCATGATTGCATCTATAGGTTCCTTATGTATTCATAATATCAAATGCATGTAGCATCACCATTTGGCAAATTATATTACTAATGTCTACTAATAAAAAATAAAAACTAACTAAAGCCTGTGAGTTCTAGGTACATTTTACTATATGTAATAAATATCGTCCAAATTCGTCTAACCCTTTAAGCGGGAAGGAGTAATAAACATACACAAACGCACATATACACAAACTTTCAGCAAAATCATCAAAGCAAAGCTTTTTCAACAGTGGGAGTAACATTCAAAAGAGGTTCCACATGCGTCTTTAGTAATGAGTGTTCATAAGATTAAAAAAATTTATCCCAATAAAGCGTTTGCTCTTGGCTCCGCCAACGTCTTATAATTTTGCAGAACTACTCTGCTTTCGTAGGTCGTAGTTTGATGAAAGATAACCTCCCTTAATAAATAGGCTAATAACAAAGTTTTTTTTTATTCTGTCCAATAGATCCAGAAATTAACATAGACAAATAAACAAACTCTTTACATAGTATAGATTATAAATTTTAAATTAAATTGAAAATAATGATAAATTATGCTATTGTCCTAAATCATTTTGTATCTCGGCCATACTTACCTATGTGAGGCATGTAATGTACGTTTCGGTCAAGCGTGAGCACAGCAACGTCGAATCGGTCTGCTTGTGGGGTAAATTTGAACAGTGGATGAACCTAAAAATGTTATTTAAATTAAATATTTAATATTTTTAATCAAAATATATATAATACACGGTAGCATTTATAAATGTTAGCAATTCAACAAATCTATTCCACGGTAACTGTCAAGTTTTTCGGGATAAAAAGTAGCCTATGTGCTATTCCAGACTATAACGTACTCATATGCCAAATGTCATCCAGATTCGTTCAGCCGTTCTGGAGTGATGTTGTAACAAACATCCATCCAAACATCTACACTTTCAAATTAAGAAAGTAGTTTTATCTAGTCATATTTTATCCTTTGACATACAACATGTATATCTCCCTGTTAACTTCGTTAACTTGGTCCCTTCTTTTTGGGTAACTTTTTACGCAATCGGGTTATTAATAACTATTAACTATATCTTTAATAATTATAACCTGCCAGCAAAACCCGTGGCTTCGCTCGCGCTAAAATAACAAAAGAAATCTCTAAAAAGATAGTTTCGTAGAAACTTTCATCTTCTATTTCACCCCCTTATAGGATGAATTTCGAAAAATGCTGAAATACGTATTTATCTAACTTTATTGAAGAGCATTCATAGAAAGTTTCAAGTATTCTGATCATAAATATTTTTTGGATTGTATTATAACGTGTTTTCCCGTGGGAATTAGATAATCTCCGCGGTAAAAAGTAGCCTAGGTCACTCTCCAGCCCTACAACTATCTCCACGCCAAAAATCACGCCAATCCAGGACTCCGTTTCGACGTGAAAGAAGGACAAACAAACAAACACACTCACATTTATCACAGCTGGAGAGTGGCTAATTTTTATCGCGGGAGATCATCTTATTCCCGCGGAAAACACGTTATAATACAACGCAAAAAATATTTATGAACAGAATTACACATAAAAATATTTATGAACAGAATTACATATAAGTGTAATGAAGAATATTACGAGTATATTGTATTATCCATATAAATTAAATTTAATTTACAAACCTTAATGGTCCTTACACCAAAAGTGTACGCAGGCAGTGGTTCTGCCGCTGAGTTTATGACGTAATCGCCCAACGTGACGCGCACGTGACGAGGTTGCGCCCGCGCAACACAGTGGCCTGCTGTTACTACATGACGTCGAGATATAAGTGACCCTCCACATCTGAAAAGTATGATTTTGTGTAATACTTTCTTAGATTTACGCGAATATTTGACATTTTAAATAAAACTATCTTTTCGGATTTTGTCGCGGATTTATTTGGATTTTTGTTTCCCGCCGTTTCGAATGCTTTACAGCATCCATGGTCACGGGAGAGACCTCCCGTGACCATGGATGCTGTAAAGCATTCGAAACGGCGGGAAACAAAAATCCAAATAAATCCGCGACAAAATCCGAAAAGATAGTTTTATTTATGATTTTGTGATTAAAAAATGGATTTTTAACATTAATTGGATTTTTAAATGTTACGAATATTCTATGTTGACTATAAAAGAAGGTATTATGAAAATGCAGCGTATAATTACAGTTTTTATTACATTAGGAAGATAAAAGAATTGGGAAAGCTTATTAATGTATTTATAAAAGATATTTCAATTGAAATATTTGAAAAATAGAAAATATGTTAAGAAATCGAGAAATAGGGTGTAAGGGAGGTCTCGATTCTTAAAATGTTTCCCGATTAAGTTACAGAGTGAATGTGTTCATAGAGTCATTCAAGTTACATTAAAAAAATATACAAATATATATATATATATATAAATATGTTTTTTTAAATACTGTTCGTTAAATAGTAACTTTCAATACGAATTTCATTTTACTATAGTGTTAGTGCTTGTGAGTATAGTGCTAGTGTTATGAAAACATTCATTAAAAAAAAACTTCTAGGCCATATATATAGTAATATTTGTTCTTTCAATTATTTTTACAACATAATGTTTTAAGCAATTGACAATTTATTATAATAATAACTAATAAAAAACTCAGCCGTCTAATAAAATGACCGATTCGCCAATTTGACTACGAAATATTTACGAAATGGATCATAAAACTGAAAATAGCAGGAAATCGTTAAAATATAATAAATAAAATGACCAATCTCGCACGACACGCGAGTGCATTGCGTAAACGTCTTTATGTTATTGTTATTATTCTCTTGCAAGAGTAGCAATGTAAAATTGCGAAGTAGGGCGACCTAATTAGTATACCACATGCGATGTACTTGGAAATGATATGTGAAATATAGTAATACTAGCTGTGCCCCATGGTTATACCCGCGTTGTATTTGATTATACATATATATTCCTGTTTCATATATCTACTCTCTACACGACGAGTATTTGACTAAAGTTTCTGAGCTTAAAAATCGCTTGAACAAATAATAAACATTAGTTTTACAATGTATAGAAGTCTGCCCGATTTATTGATATTTATGATTAGTGTTCTGCTCCCTTGGGTAGTAGCATGATGATATATAGCCGGCAACCTACCTCAATAAACGGGCTATCTAATGCAAAAAGAATTTTTCAAATCGGATTAGTAGTTCCAGAGATTAGCGCGTTCAAACAAATAAACAAACTCTGCCACTTTATATTATTAGTATATTATAAAGAAAAAATAGTATATTTATATAGAAATTAAATGAGCTGTACAATATATGACGTTTGACGCTTATACACATATATACACACATATGTTCATCAAATCGCATCAAATCAAATCAAATTTTGCATTATTGACATTAATGTATTTAAGTTTATTTAATGTTCACAATTTATATATTTAATTTTTTTATTTATGTAATTTCTAAACCAGTCCCATTTTCATTAAAATTAATTTTTATTAAAAGGCTAAAAATAATTACCAACCCATTTAGATATGAACAACATTAACTACAATTGCTTTGCATCAGTTGGCATAAAACATAAACTATATAAAAATATCTGTTTAATTTCCTGTTGAAAATAAAACTTCCGTTCACTTATTTTTTACTTTTTAGTGCATTGAAGCTTTTAAATGTATTATTTTTATTATTATTTTATTAAAAAATATATATTATAAAAAATCCCGACTGCTTTAAAAGCAAACTAAAAAGATGAAAAAAGTTGACTGAGCAACATATTTACTGTATTATGCAGTCTTTTTTTTATTTGATTGTATATTTGCCTTTCCGGTTCCGGCATTTAATTGAAATATTTATTGTTTTTTTTTATTTATTACAAAACTGGGACCAAAAAGTACACTGCCTTATGGTAAGTTATTATCATCGCACATAGCCATCTGCAACATAAAGGGTGTTATAGAAGAGTTACCGGTCTTTAAGGGTCTGAAGGCAGGACTCTTGAAGAGCACTATATTATCACGTTCAAAACCTCAGAAGAAAGATCATTTCACAATATTTGCGAGACAGAATGAATATAGTCATATACGTATGGTATTTATGATTGTACAATATTGTGGAAGGTGTTTAAGCTTCACTGCAAAGCAGGTTTATAAGTAAAAACTAAAAACAAATATTTTAAAGCTTTTACTTGCGCCACACACTTAACGTTTCGTATAGGCCAACCTGTCAGATGCTAGAACTGACCATACATTTAGACCATGACAAATCTATACACACTCGTATAATAAAATTCTAAGTCAAATCTGTAATTAACATTTTTTGGAAAATCTTTTTGAAATAGTCATTATTATCGATACTGAGGCCGAATATATAGGTTTTTGTATTTTTGTCTGTCTGAATGTGATCGCATCGCGAGAAAACCACTGGGCAGATTTTGATGATGACGATAGCTGGTTATCCGGGTCAACATATAGGATACTTTTTACTGCGGGAAAATATATCATCTCTGAGAAATCTATACTAAAAAATCCCAGGACCTCCATATCTAGACCTAAAAGCCACTAGACTTATGATATATGTCCCGAAAGGGACAGCACAAAGGGCTTCAATCTGCAACTTCCGGTACAGTAGGAATAATATGACCATGGTATTAATTTTTCGCATCGTCGGTTTAATGATTATGCAAGTTAGTTTGTAAAAACTAATAAAATAGAAGTTAGGCGCTTTTTAATATAAGGAAATATTAAATAATTAATATATATTATTAAATATTAATAATTATTCATCATCATTTATTAAATATTGACAATATAAATTAAAATGTCGGAAAAGGCTATGAAGCGTTTCAATTATTACCGTTTATATATATCATTTTCGTATAATTATTTTTTTTTAAACATTATTCTGTAAGAAATACAAGCTAACTTAATTATTTAACAAAAAATGTTTGCAATAAATGGGAAATTAAAAGTATGTTATGTTAAAGGGTAAAATTATATATAACATAACAAAAAATTATGAAAATCTAATTACAATAATTCATATTTTATTTATTTAAATTCGTACTAACAGACCCGATACGCGTTGCTGTGGCACACATAATATGAAAATCGATTTTTTTTTAATAAAAAAAGAAATAATCGGGATAAAATCTATTCTAACTTTTAAGTTAGAACAAATCACATATTTAAAAAACAGTACGATAGGATCGTTTAAGTTTCAGAGTTCATCTCGGACCAACATCGTGACACGGGAATTTTATATCTTAAGATGTAAAAATATAACATTGATACGCAAATACTAGCTATTTTATGGTAGCATTATTTAAAAATATTTTTGGTGATAACTGAAAGAAATAACCGAGATTTTCCATAAGGATAGAAAAGGGCCTTTTACTACAGAAAGGTCAAGGAGTTTTAAATTGATACCAATATACCAAAGTAGAACTTAAAGACCTAACCTTCAAGATATTTTTGGTACCAATTTCATATTATCTATCAAATTAGAACTCTCCTTAACCTTCTAACCCAGAATCTACTCAATGACGAGATTATAATCGTACGTTGTACTTTCGATATTTATATGGTACAAAATTTTGTTTTCATCATACAGAATGTCATTTTTTCTGATCATTAAAACGTTTCTAGACCGGAAAAGATATTTGTACATAAGACTTATGAAAAACATGCTAAGAAGTTTTAAACGGGTTCTTACATCATTGTTTACAGTATATTGAATAAAACAATTTATTATTGCTCAAAAAGTTTTTAGATTTGTTTGAAAAAGAAAAAATATATGACAAAATTCTTCTTCAGAAAGCAAAGCATGGCTATATTATTGTTAGAGTTTTATTTATCGTGTACAAAGTGGAACAAATGGATGGGACTTGGAAGAAAAGTACTGTAAATATTGAAGTTATCAAAATTCACTCAAAGGAAACATCTTTATCTTAAAAAATAATTATTATTACTGCATTTATTTATTAAAAAAAAATCCTACCTGAACCGGTAATCGAATCAACTAAAAATGTGATGTCAAGCATATATGTATGAAAAGCGGAAGAAAATAGTTATTTTTTGTAAGTAAAAAACATTAGTAATTACACATGCAAGTGATCATGCAATATTATACAATAAATCTTACAAACTACTACTCTATAGAAGAGGAATGTGCGAAAGTTGTTTAAAACCAAATTTTTTTGTAGAACAAATCAATTTTAAATAGTTGTAAATTAAAAAAAAATCTTTTTTTTTAATAAAAAAAATTAAACTATTTACAAATGAACAGAATAAATAAACTAAAAATGCTACTGCACTTTTATTTTTCTTTCGATAAAAGTGTAAATATATCCTATTATGAATTAACATGCAATTTATTTAGAATAACTTTGTTTGGTTTAGAATAAAACAAGAAAAAATAATTAAGAATAGTCTCTGCACGTAAATAAAAGTCTTCAATTCAGAAAAAAAACCCAAAGCCAAAAATTACCAATACGAGTATTTTTTCTACCATATTTTCAACAAAAACTACCATTTCTACTCTGCCTACCAATCTACGTGCTGTCTCTTTCGCACATTTACCTCTCTATCCAACACTGCTTCCAACCGATAAGCTCGAAAAACGACATAAGCATGTTGCATCTGTAAAATTATATTTTTTAATGTATTAATTATTATTAGTATTGTTAATAAAATAAATATAAAAAATAACAGAAAATTCACAATAAAATGAAATTATGCAAATAATTGAATAAATCTTTAATTAATGAATTGTGGTGTTAATGATATAATTGTAATATTAATAAATATTATTATGGTGCTAGGGATAACTATTTCAGTTTATATTAATTATTAATTTTAAAGAACCTAATTCGGTTTTTGTGTCAATAAATATTACGTGTATTGCCTATTCCCATGTTTATTTTAGTCTTTAATAGTCCTAAGAGTCAAGTCAGTCAGTCATTTTTAAATTATAATTTTCTTATATAAAGTTAGTGCACCTGTCATTTATTTTAAAAATACATACATATTACTATTTTTATGTCATTACCAACACAAAAGCTCAAATGTCGGTCTGTTTGTTTATGAAAATTTCATAATTTAATGTTGAAATTTATCTAAATATTTTTTGTACAGAAATTTTACATTCCATATATTTTAATTTCACGGGAATTCAACTTATCTACAATAGTTATACAGACTAAAATAACTATGAAATTTACTTAAAATTTTCTCAGAATCAACAATAAAAATGTAGGTATACAAATAGGTCCAAATGCAGAGCACCCACTTTTCCTCTAATTTAACAAATAAAGTCAGGTGTAAGAGTTAGTTAAATACAATTATATATATTAGGTTTTAACTGAAAAAATATAATGATATTAAATTAAATGTATATATTATAGTGAAATGCATCATATAATAGATTGCATGCGTTAATATGAAAATATAAGAATTAATTACTTTAACGATGCAAATAAAGTACTTTAACTACAAGTTATAAAAAAGATAACGGAATTTTATACATATTTACTTTATATTACAAATAAAAAAATATATCCGTCTTGTACATATATTTTTTGTCAATCTATTGTTTTTAATAGAGGAATCGATTTTGATGTTTATTCGATTATATATTAAACGATAAAAAGCATCTGAACTGTATCGGTAATATTTTATTTTTAAGTCTCGTCCAAAAAAATTCATTGAAAATTATGTTGCTGTATATCTTCTAACGTACTTTTTTTTTGATTACATAAAACTTTTTCAATAAAATCTAAATATTTCAAAAACGCAGTTAAATTTACACTTAAAACTCAAGTCTAGTAATATTTAAACGTCGGTTAAGTTTAACAGTTACAAAGCAAGTTAAAAATAAAATTCGTTAACCTGGAAGATCCTATACGAATATATGCTTGCCAAGGGAAAGTGCCGAATCCTGCATCGTCCCCGCCGACGATTCTCCTCTGAGCCGTTTGCTTGCCAACTGCCACTCCACAACCTGTAACGAAAAAATATATGAACATATCTATCTATCTATACATATAATAAAATTGTAACTAAGCCGAATCTGTACATTACATATTTTTTGGAAAATCCTATTGAAATAAACATTATTATCGATACAGAGGCTGAATCTATAGTTTTTAGCATTTTTGTCTGTCTGTCTGTTGCCGCATCACAGAAAAACCACTGGAGGGATTTTCATGAAGATTAGTATGGTGATAGCTGGTTATCCGTGTCAACACATAGGATACTATTTAACGCAGGAAAATACTCATTTCTGAGAAAAAAAATACAAAAAACAGCAATGTAAGAGTATACTAATATGTAAAACCTAAGAATTTGGTTTTTGGTCATCTGATCGCGGGCGGAGTCGCGGGCAGTGCTAGTTATTTATAAAAAACATAAAATGAAACTAAAAATGTACTTAAATATGTATATATCTTCTATCGATCCTACTAATATTATAAATGCGAAAGTTTGTGAGGATGTATGGACTTCTAGATATCTGGATGTAAGTACTGAATGAATTTTAATGAATACAATAATATAGCTCATACGTCAGAATAACACAAGGCTACTTTTTATCCCGGAAAAATGTACGGTTCCCGTGGGATAGATAGTATAAAACATAGTCGCTGTCTGCGTCTGTCGGTTTCTGCTTACTTCCTCTAAACCACGCAACGAATTTTGATACTATTTTCACTTATAGTATGAGCAATAAGCCAGGAAGGTTTGTTTATTATAACTTGTAAATATTTTGTATAAAATGCCTGAGTCTAGCCAGTGTTTTGCCCAAAAAATTGTGTTCGTATGACTATATGGCTAACGCTGGCTAAACCTTAAGATAAATCAAAACAAGGTACCAGAAAATTGTAGGTCTTAAAAAAGCCTACAGAAAAGTCAGTAATAGCATGTGCCTATTTCCTATGGTAGGGTCTATAACTATTTTCAATACATATAATAAAATTGTAACTAAGTCGAATCTATACATTAAATATTTTTTTGGAAAATCTAATTGAAATAGACATTATTTCGATACAGAGTCCAAATCTATAGTTTTTAGAATTTTTGTCTGTCTGTCTGTCTGTTACCGCATCACGAGAAAACCACTGGATAGATTTTGATGAAATTTGGTATGATGGTAACTGGTTATCCGGATCAACATATAGGATACTTTTTACCGCGGGAAAATATCTCATTTCTGAGAAAAAATACAAAAACTGAGTTATAAGAGTATACTAATATGTAAAACCTAAGAATTTGGTTTTTGGTCATTTTTCATATGAACGCGGGCGGAGCCGCGGGCAATGCTAGTTATCTATATAAAACGTATATTATAAATCAAAGTCCCTCAATGAGTTACGTTTCGGCTAATCTCAGAAACTACTGTGCCGATTTTCATAGGATTCTTATTAATAGAAATACGTATTTTTAGTTAGGCTATAATCTATACTTCTATACTAATATTATAAAGAGGTAAATTTTGTGAGTTTGTGACGTTGTAGGGGGTAATCAATGGATCTACTGAATCGATTTAGATGAAATTTGGTAAGAAGATAGTTTGAGACCCTGGGAAGGACATAGGATAGTTTTAACCCCGAAATCATCACTTAAATAATATATATTACCATAAATACTATCATACACATTTAGTAAAAAGCTGTTATTTTGACATTACAAGCAGACACTTCAATTTTATTTATCTGTATAGATTAATGATACCTATCAATAATACACGATATTGCAGATGACAATTTTTGTCATCTTAAAAAAAATTTAAATAGACATTAGACACCGTAGCCACTTATATTTCGTATATTATAAGAATTAAACAAAATAAAGTTTATGTAATTTGAATCAAACGGAATAGAACTTGCTATCTTTATATCGTCTTAGTGGTAAATCCGTCGTACCTTTAAAAGACTCCTCTTTCTCTTTTAGTTTCATGAATAATTTTGGAAATTTAATATCAAAGAGCTTAACATTTACACATACGTTTAGAATAAGCAAAAATACTAATAACACTGTATGGCACTTCATTATTATTCAAAATAAATTATTCTAACACTTATTCTAATACTTGTTTCCATCCAAAAAGTATGATGAGACTAGAGTATCGGAATTTACTTCATAAACGCAGATTTCTTTGGAATATATACACAAAAAATCACATTTTAACACAAAATCCCTTGATTAGCGATACACTCAATTTCGCCATTCATAAATAAACAAAAACACAATAATTGCCCGTATTTATTTTATAAAACAAGCACAAAAATGCACGTCTTGAATAAAAAACCTGTTCAAGTCAACTGAAACCTCGTTACACATTATATAACACTTACTGGTGCATACATAACGTGCTAAAAAGGAAATACTGTACTCAACTTATTACTTAACGTAATATTTGGCGTTTAATTACGGAAATGCAATGCTAGGAACAGGTTCTTTTATAACATCTATAGGCTTAAATGTAAATATTGATTATCATAAAACTAAAATCTGTGGTTTTAATATCTAAAATTAACGTGTTTATATAGTTATATCACAACTAGTGTTTCACCCTCGCTCCGCTCGGGTTCGTCCCTAGTTACGTTTTAAGGTTTAGTATAGATTTCTCAGAGATGAGATATTTTCCCGCAGTAAAAAGTATCCTATATGTTGACCCGGATAACCAGCTATCATCATACCAAATTTCATTAAAATCTGTCCAGTGCTTTTCTCGTGGTTCGTTCCCAGACAGAAAGACAGACAGACAAAAATTCTAAAAACCAAAGATTCGCCCTCTGTATCGATAATAATGACTATTTCAGTAAGATTTTCCCAAAAATATTAAATGTACAGACTCGGCTTAGTTACAATTTTATTATATGTATACCTAGATGTAGCATATGTGTTATCCATGTCGTATATTATTAGTGTATTTAATTTCAAATTTGTCCAGTCGTCCCAGCGTAAAAGAGTAACAAAAATAATTACAAACATCGCATTTACATCATTAGTCTGATAATGAAGGTGAAAAATGTGCACAAAATTATATATACTGGTTGATACTTGATAGGGACTGGCCTGTATTTGATGGACAGGTGTCGCATCTGAAGGGTTATTTAGGATTTATGTAGCTATATGAAACTACCTTTCGTTACCTTTGTACAGTCACTATATGCTAATAAAAAACTCGGTCAAGTAATTACCAGATTACAAATCTAAAAACAACAAACCTACATCTTTATATTTACATGTATATAAAGCTGTAGAGTTTGCTTTTTTTGTTTGTTTGTTTGTTTGTTTGTTTGTTTGTTTGTTTGTTTGTTTAAAAGCGCTAATCTCTGGAATTAATAAGCTGATTTAAAAAAAAGATTTTTATAGTCTACTTATAAAATTCATTCGTTCGTCAAATAGTCAAACGTCGACACGTTTGGCTCAGTTTGTAGTGCTTTTGCTATTTGCTGTGCCAGCGGTTGCGTGTTCGAGTCCCGCTGGGGGTATTCATTTATGTGGTGAGCACAAATGTTTACCCAGTCATGGGTGTTTTTATTTATATTATGTATGTATTTAAAATTATATATGTGTAGTGTATCAACTATCTGGTACCCATAACACAAGCCTCGTAGCTTACCATTGAACTAGATGGTGCGGCTAGTTAGTGTCCCAACATATTTATTATTATTATTATAACTAGGGACTTATTCTTACTTCGCTACTGATGCGTCCACTACTCCACGTTATAGTTTATCTGTGTACTAAATTTCATTCAAATCCATCCATCCATGTCAGCGTGAAGGAGTGATAAACAAAGACACACACATAAACACACACACACACACACACATACACACACACATACACACACACACACACACACACACACACACACACACACACACACACACACACACACACACACACACACACATACTCAAACACACACAATGGGCACGGGCCTCCCTTCAATACGAGGGGGATCTAGCCATAGTCCATCACGCTAGCCAAGTGCGGGTTGGCGAACTTCGCATGTCTTTCCAAAACTTGTTAGGTTATCTCAGATATGCAGCTTTCCTCACGATGTTTTCCTTAACCGTAAGACAAGTGGTAATCATGTTGAAAATGATTCGCACATGAAAATATCAGAGGTGCGAGACCCGGGATTTGAACCCGCTTAACTCGGTTACCAAGCAAGCACGTTACCACTAGGCTCCCACTGCCTAACACCACAATTATTATTCTAAAAACCTCTTCTCTTCTCACGAAATTTTTCTACATCGTAAGGCAAGTGGTAATAATGTTAGAAATGTTTCGCACATGAAAATATCAGAAGTGCAAATCCCGGGGCTTGAACTCACTTCACTCGGTTCACACCACTGGGCCACTGCTCACCACCACTCTGTACCACACATACACACACATATGTATAGACAAACTGTCGTATTTACTATAGTAGTCCGGTCTATTGAGAAATATTAAAGACTGTCTAACATCATGCTACTACTCTTAGTGCAGAATTTGTACATACATAAGGGCGGAGCCAGGTACAAGCACTCGATAAGATAATAAATACATGTTAACATATTAACTTTGTAATGAAATCCACATAGCTTCATGGTTATAAAAAATTGTAGAACATTCAATTATATCAATTCGACTCGCCTTTTAAGTATTTAAAAAAATATTTCTTAGCTTGTTTTGTTTAAAAAAGTAGGATAGTTGGTCAGAGAATAGATTTTTGTACTGTAGGTATACGTTGGAATTACAATTTGGCATTATTGTAACTTGTGTTATCAAATCTTAGAAGTTAAATTTAAGATACGTCTAAATTCGTTTGAAACTATAATTCATTGTAATAACAAATGCATCGTTTTTGTTCCAAAAAGTCAACTATTATTTAGTTAATTTAACATACTAGCGGGCACATCTGAATAGGCATCTCGGTCAAAACATATTGTCCCTTTTATTATTGTATATAAAATATTGATTTGGATTAAATACGCTATGAACGTAGCAATCTTGCAGCGGGATCTTAGTCCATATGTGAAATCTTCATGGCAACGTAATTTTGATGCCACCGAGGTGATCTGATGTTGATGCCAGTACGTGGCTAGTTTAACTTTTCAATAGCTATCTATTAATAAAAACGTTAGTTTGAAATTATTAGAAAAATATTTTATTGAGTCTTATAGATACTTTTTAAATACCTTTTTTTTTTTTGATTTTTCGTGGTTTTATTATGATTTCAAATGTTTCAATTCCGACGTAACATTTTCTTAGATTTATGCGAATTTACGCGAATATTTGACATTTTAAATAAAACTATCTTTTCGGGTTTTATCGCGGGTTTATTTTAATTTTTTATTTATTTTTTATTTTAATTTTGGTTCCTGACGTTTCGAATGCTTTAAAGCAATCATGGTCACGGGAGAGACTCGGAAAAGATATAATATATAGTTTTATTTAAAACTAGCAATACCCGCGGCTCCGCCCGCGTTCAGATTACCAAAAACTCTTACAATGCAGCTTTTGTATTTTTTCTCAGAAATGAGATATTTTCCCACGGTAAAAAGTATCCTATATGTTGACCCGGATAACCAGCTATCATTATACTAAATTTCATCAAAATCTGTCCAGTGGTTGTCTCGTGATGCGGTAACAGACAGACAGACAAAAATTCTAAAAACTATAGATTCGGTCAATAAGATTTTCCAAAAAATATTTAACGTACAGATTCGACTTAGTTACAATTTTATTATATGTATAGATTTTATTTAAAATGTCCGATATTCGCGTAAAATCAAAAAAAGTCCCGTACATTACGTTAATCAAAACCATGAAACATTACTAGACGCCGATATAAGAAATTCTTTTAGCAAATTGCTTCTCAAATAAGCTAAATAGCAATAATATAGTTTTTTTTAAAGCAAACTTTTGAAGTCATTTCATCGGGATAGAATCTTTGACCTCCGTCTTAAAAGACAATGCCAGAACACTTCACTAAACGCCCATCACATTGTGTTTTTAATTAATTCTAATAACATTGTATAAGTTTTTTAATCGCACTCGTAATATCCATCAAAAGAATAGAAAGTTGTGTTTGATTAATCACATGTTCATTGTCGATGCATCTTGTTGGTGGATGACTTGCTTAAATGAATTAAATATGGCTAAGCACGAGATGAACTCGCTTATTTTGGAAAAGACAAATATTTTGACTGATATCCATACTGGAGTACTCAATTTGGGTATTTTTTGCATGTATTAAAAAGGCAGTAGCTCAGTGGTAATCCGTTTGCTTGGGTAACCGAGCGAAGCGGGTTCCAATCCCAGGTTTCGCACCTCTGATATTCTCATGTACAAATCATTTTCAACATGATTATCACTGGTCTTACGGTGAAGGAAAATATCGTGAGGAAATCTACTCGTCTGAGGGGACTCGTAGTATTAGAGTTCTGCACCTAGAGGTAGAACGTTTAAAAGGACTATATACATACATAATATATATGTACATATACACGATGAACCAAATAAATAAATAGGTTATATAAAATCATCTTTATCTCTTTCGTGTCCTCTCTCACACAATCTATCCGTCTTTTCTTCAATCTCCCTCTACTATCTACATTCATTTCCATCACTCTTCTCGCCATCACATGTCCATACCAACTCAGACAATTTCTTTGAACAATACAAACCGACATCTAGGCACTAAAATGTAATTAAATACTAAACGGGGATTTTCATTTAGGAATGATACCTAATCAGATATTTGGAATTTGGAAAGTATATCCTTCTAAGCAAAAAAGAATCCAAATCGGTTCAGGCATCTTCGAGTAATCGGTGTACATACATAAAAAACCTCCTCCTTTTTGGAAGTCGGTTAAATAACAGTAATCAGACAGACAGTATTCGCCTTTTGGCTACAGAATCCCCAAAAAACCGGACGAACCCCGGAAAAACTTCTTGTATGTGATATAAAACAATACTTTTTATTTGTGCGTATATTGCATGGCTTATGATACGGTGAAAGACTCAACTTGAACTTTCTCGTTCTGCGGTAGAACTGCGGTTAGTACGAGGAAAAGGAAGAAAGCTAAATATTCAAGTATAAATTAAAAATGTATTATAAAATATTATATTGTTTCTCACATAACTACGATAAATATGAAAGTTCGTATATGTATGTTTGTTACTGATTTAACTTTTAAGTTGAAACGGCTGGATTAGCATAAAGTTTAGCAAACAAATAGATTGACTAGGAGTAACCAAAATTTGTTAAAAGATGGCGTTAACTGTACTTGATATAATGAATACTAAAGAAAAAAAATATTCGCCGAGCGAAGCAAGGGTTACTCGCTAGTACTATAACAAAAAATATGTTCTTTAGTAAAAAATATGCTTTAAAATACTTTTTGCGGTGAAACCTTTTGTGGTGAAATTTTTAAAAGATATGACACCTCGTCTTGTCGCCTCTACAATAATTGTAAAGAGCTGGCTCGTTTTTTGATCAAACAATCGCCTTTACCATAAAACGTAGGATTGTAGCTAGCATTCATGCCACATTTCCACGCGAACATGAACTGTATAGTAATTATTAGCAATGCCCGCGGCTCCGCCCGCGTTCAGATCACCAAAAAACCAACCAAAGTATACTAATATGTAAAACCTAAGAAGGTTTTACATATTAGTTTACTCTTACATTGCAGTTTAGGTATTTTTTCTCAAAAATAATATATTTTTCTAGTGGTTTTTCTGTGATGCGGTAACAGACAGACAGATAGATAAAAAGTGTAAAAACTATAGATTCGGCATTTCTATCGATAATAATACCAGTTTCATTAAGATTTTCCAAAAAATATTTAATGTACAGATTCGACTTAGAATTTTGTTATATGTATAGATGAAGTGTAAAATTATTTATATACACATAATATATAATTAAGTATATTTTGATTTTTGCTGTATTTTTTGCTAATGGTGTAAATGTTGATGACACAACATAGTATAATTAATATGTTGTGACATCAACACACAACACCATCTAGTTCCATGGTAAGCTACAAGGCTTAAATTATGGATACCAGATAGTTGATACACTACACATATATAACTCTAAATACATACATATTATAAACACCCATTACTGGAGTACAAACATTCGTGCTGATCACACAAATGAATGCCCCCAGAGGGGCTCGAACCCGCGACCGTTAGCACAGCAAGCTGAGCCAAATTAAGATTTCGGAAATAATAATTTAAGAAATAAACTTCTGTAAATGCAGATAAGCTATACTGTTTGAACGTATTGTAACTTGAGAACGACATTTTGATAAAATATCAAAGTAAATCCTATCTTTATATATATAATTCTTCTGTGAGTGTGTATGTCACTGAACTTCTCTCAAACGACTGGACCGATTTTGATGAAGTTTTTTGTGTGTGTTCAAAGGGATCTGGGAATGGTTTAGATTCACAATTTGAATAATAATTTTCATCAAAAAAATTATTAAAAAAAGTTTGAAATTTTCAAATTAAAGACGTGTAGACAGGACAACGTCTGTCGGGTCCGCTAGTAAACAATATGGAAGAGAGAATAATGATGTGACTACATACAATTATATATCATATTTGCACAGTAGAAGAGAATCTCTAATGTAGAGGTATATAGGCCATTCTATATATATTATGGCCTTGACGCTTATGTACTATGTATATTGTTATAACAATAGGGTATTGTTTAGATTAAATGAAAAATATAGGATAAAAAGTAAAATGTTATTGAAAGCCTTCCTTCCTATTGTCTAGTGTTTGTACAGCTGTAGATTGTGAGTTCCCATATTCGATTTCTGAGTCAGGCAATAATTTATTTTAATTTATCCTTCTGGTAATTCATGTCGAGGACTTTTCAGAAGCTCGAAGTTGTATGTTTTCCCACATCTGTGATCTTTTATCTTATTTAACTTAGAAGTTGACGAATGAGAGTAAAATAATTAAAGTGCAATTAAAGCCTTTCTCAGAGCTTCTGTAAAATTCTGTACAAAATTGTGAAGGACATCTAATGGAACTCAAGCTAAGCTCATCAATTATATGTAAGACTAGCGACTCACCCACGCTTCCCACGGGTTCGTCCCTAGGTTGCTTCCCCATTCATACTTTCATCCCCATTTTTACCTCTTTAAGGGATGATTTCCGGGATAAAAACTATCCTCTGTCCTACTCAGGGTCTCAAACTATCTTCTTACCAAATTTCATCTAAATCGGTTCTGTAGTTTCTGAGCTTATTCGGTATTAACAAACAAACAAAAAAATCTTTCCTGTTTATAATATATTAGTATGGATTAAGAAAAAAAATCTCCAATCCATAAATTATTGTTGTACAAAAAGAAATATTGACCCTTTAGTACAGAAACTATTAGTAAGGAGAGTGATATTGGTATGAAAACAATTAAAACTAGGATTTCACAGAAGGAAAGTCAAACGATAATGCTAGTGTTTCATATATGGAACCATAGCATTGTAACGGATAGCTAACGACCGGTAAATTATAGTTTGCAAGAGGTATTTACGCAATCTCAATATTAAAAGCCTTGTTTTTTGACGACATCCCAAACGAAATTGTATTGTATGTGTATTCAGCCCTTTTTTTAACGTCCCACTACTGGGCGTGGGCCTCCCTTCAATACGAGGGGCATCAGGCCATAGTCCACCACGCTGGCCAAGTGCGTTAAAATGTAAAATAATACTATTAAAACCTACCTAAAGATCTACCCAGTTCACCTTACTATCCAGATGGCCCCATAAGTACACAAAAATATATTTATTAAAAGATAGATATTAGATTTTATATGCTTTAATTTTTTTTTTAGCTTTACTTTTAACTATGTAAGAAAGTATATTTTAGCTTACTTTTACTTGTTATATCAATATGAAACCTAATAAGTATTTGAAATTCGGTTGACTGTACAATAATTTCATACTATCCAAGTGATCTGTTGATAGAGAGCCAGGGCTTGAACAGTGAGGTTCAATGCTTACTAGTATAAAATAAACTTCGAGCGAGTGAGATAGGTCTAAGGCGGTGGCGCTGACTCGAGCAAGTTTTGGGAAGAGGAATATTGTACCAGTGGCATTCCAATAGCAGCCTGCCAAAAAGACCTACCTTCGAAAAAGACCTGGCCGACTAATTAAAATCTGGAAGTGGTCCATTGGGGCATACCTTAGAAGAGTGAGAATCTTTTGGAACCAAGTGAAAGCAGTTGCTAAAGATAGAAGTGCATGGAAAACTACTGCTGCAGCAATAATAGAACAAAATCATTATCTTCGAGTTGGGGCTCATTTGATTCGTTTTGGCAAGTTTCATACTTAACAGAAGTCAGTTGACAGATTTTTTTTAAATCACTTTTTTTTTATTACGTAATAGAATATAAAAATGTGGAATTTAACCCTATGCAGGAATCGATCCTCTTATATTTATCATAGGGGGTACAATTAGACCTATGTCACAATAAACGATTACGATTTTCTAAATATCTAAAAAAGTTAATCTTGTTACTAATGAAAGTTTTTTAACACTTTAGTGAAGGATAAAATATAACCTTCCATATTTAGCGAGGTTAGGTCATCCAATTGTGCGATTGCGCAAGCGCCCGCTTTCTCTACATGTCTTTATAAGTATATCAAAACAATTAAGTTTTGTTTGTAACGTAATCGTTGATCGAGAGCCAAACCTATGACCCTCGAACTTTGTGATGAAATTAAATGAAAATTAACTTTATTCAATTAGATAATACTTTCTCCGATTTACGCGAATATTTGACATTTTAAGTGAATGTAAATTTTCGGATCTTGTCCCGTTTTTATTTCGATTTCCATCTTAAAATGTTTTTAAATATAAATTTTTTTATACAATAAAATCTAATTCAATCCATATATAAACTTACTCATACGTATTACTCATACGATTATTGCTTTAATCCATCAGTGCCTGGTGGCTTATTGTGTCTACTGCCGAACTGAGGTCTCTCTCAAAGAGTGCCAATGGCAGAAGGTTATCTAGAAGAGATCGCTTATGGCGATGAGACTCTATCATCATCATCATCATCATCATCATCTATTTATGTTCATTTCTTCTTTTGTACATATATGGCTTTTGTGTATATTTTTTGTGGTGTGCGATAAAGTTAATCTATCTATCTACCTCCATCGACCATCAAAAAACATGGCCGATAATTTCTTTAGTTGTCACTTCGACTTCATCGTGCAAATTTTGCACTATTTCTACTAGTGCCGACGTATGACTTCATTTCGAACTAAACACGCAATTGACTCATATTATTATTTTTTTAAATAGATAGATTTAATAGATTGTATTTCCTATTTTATAAAGAGAGTTGCATCAAAATCTGAAAACGTATAAAATTATATTTAAATGAAGCGGTGTTTACATCGAACGTGCCGTAATCAGTGACTCAAGTCCTTACGTAAACTATCAGTTCCGTTCAAACTATTCAATTTCAATAATTTACATACCGAGTATAGTTTCTGACGCTGAGAAGATAGTGATACGTCCCCCTTTATTCCGACTTCATAACAAAAACTCTAGCTTCTTATTTTTGAAGTCGGTTAATCGGTTCTGGTGGGATTTGTTGTGTATTTTAAGCGAATTGTGAAACATTTTTTTTATTCTGATGTCAAGGGTAGTTTTATATTATAAACTAGTGGTTTTTCTGTGATGCGGTAACAGACAGACAGACAAAAATTCTAATAACAATAGATTCGGCCTCTGTATTGATAATAATGTTTATGTCGATAAGATTTTCCAAAAAATATTTAATGTACAGATTCGTAGTTACAATTTTATAAAGTGTATAGATATAAAGGAAAAATTCTATTCCAATTTTTAGAAATAGAATAAAAACTAAAATAAAATAATAAGTAATTATACGATATTATACTATCTTATAAAAATTACATCACTAAATCAGGGAAAAAGTATCGTAAGCTATCTATATAGTAGGAGTATCTCTGCAAAACTACACTATGTTGCTTATAGTTAATGTCAGACAAAAACTATTTTTTTATAAATTTATATACAGTTTTTGTGTGTTTGTTAACCTTTTCTCTTTCTTTGTGTAAGTGACGAGCTTTTGTGTTATGGGTAAATAAAAAAATTGGAAACAGTTAATTTTTTGATATAGATAAGTAAATTCTATTTATATAATATATAAGTATACCTCATATCCATACTTAATATTATAAATGTTAAAAGTTTGTGGGGATGGATGTTTGTTACTCAGTCACGCCAGAACGGCTGAACGGATCTGGATGAAATTTGGCACAGAGATAGATTATAGTCTGGAATAGAATATAAATTAATTTTTATCCTGGAAAATTGTACGGTTCCCGTGGGATAGATTCGTTTTTGTCCAGGGCCGAACGCAAAGCAAAGCGAGGAAAAGTCGCTATTTTTCAATAATGTCGAAATAAGTACCTGTAATGATAGCAAGGATTTAACTTATCGATTTCTATAATAGACAAGTCCGAAGAAATATATGTAAACGACCTACATATTTAATATAAACAATGATTAGAAGTATCGAGTGTATTACTCAACGTAGCTGAGTGCGCATTTCAATGACAGTTGGTGGGTCGCTTTAATATTCAAATATTCCACGCATTTTATGTCCTTGACTAGACGACCTTGGTTTTTGTTCAACTTTTGACTTGGTTTCATTAAAGTTTGTAGAGAATTTGAGCCATATGAGAGGTATTGAGAGGCCAAGTAAAGAACAATTGAAGAATAGATGTATTACAACCACTTAGTATTTTGTCGTATCTATTGTTATGAGGCTAGAACGAATCAAATAAGCTCTAACTTAAAGACTTGAAGCCATTCAGGAGTTCCACTATTGCTAGTTGCATCACCAGATCAACTCGACTTACCTCAAAACAATTAGCACAAGTTCTGAAGAAATACGCAGTTCAAATAATCGCTGTAGTTAGGTAAACGAACATACATACGAGTGAGTGAGAAAGAAATATATAAACACAAATATTAATTATTTTATTACTCAAGCAGCTGCTAATACGTAATATGAATTATTTGAAAGATTTCATTGATTTTAAGTGCCTTATTATTGAACGTTAAGTTGCAATCATACAATGCCATTTCCCTACATTACCATAGTCGTGAGTTATAATTAACTAAAAGTTTAATCGTACTTTCTACACGGAAATTATGACACGTCACGAATAATGCAAAATACATCGACGATCTGAGTTCTGTAGCACTATTCTGTATTCTGTAAGAACTTTTTAAAACGACAGCTGAATCCGCGATTATAATTCTTGCAACAAAGCGATTATACTTCTATATTAATATTATAAAGAGGTAAAGTTTGTGAGTTTGTGACGTTGTAGAGGGTAATCTCTGGATCAACTGAACCGATTTAGATGAAATTTGGTAAGAAGATAGTTGAGACCCTGGGAAGGACCTAGGATATTTTTTATCCCGGAAATCATCCCTTAAGGGAGTGAAAATTGGGATGAAAGCTTGTATTGGGAAGCAAGCTAGGGATGAACCCAAGCGAAGTGAGGCTGAGTCGTTAGTCTTAGAATAATTTCGCGAACACACGATTGTATACATTTATGTGTTCGCGAATTCAGCTGCAGAGATATTCACTTCGGTAGGCGGTGTACCATGCGAGATGCTCCTGGTACTTTTCTGACAGCAGAGTGGACCGTGGGGGCAACGCTTTGGTTGTGTGTTCTGTTTCGGGAGGTCTGCCGTCGGGACATCGTGCTTAAGTTCATAAGTGATCCTACGATACCTAATTAAGAAGTTCTGTTGGGTTTTAGTAGGTCCTGGCAAATTTTAGCCGGGCGCTAAGCTAAGAAACGCACAGTTAGGTGGGTTGTGGGAGGTGGCCCACTTCGGCGGGCGGTGTACCATGCGGGTTGCTCCTGGTAATTCTCTGATAGCAGAGTGGACTGTGAAGCAACCCCATGGTTATTGTGGTCTGCTTCGGCAGATCTGCCGTCGGGGCGTCGTAGTTGAGTGCGTAAGCGATCCTGCGACGTCCCATTAAGACGGCGGAAGGTTTTGTTGGGTTTTAGTGGGTAGTTACTGGCTTTTCGAGCCGCTGAGTCCCACATAACCACCTGTACAGGTGGTATGCGTAAATGCAATTTCATAACATTAAAAAAAGGTCATACTCTATCTCTGTACTAAATTCCGTACAAAGATAAAAATCTATTGAGCCGTGTGATGGAGTAAAACATACACAAACATACAAAATTTTGCATTAGTCCAATTTCATTTTTGAGGGATCTCAAAAAATATTATAAAGAAACCAGTCAACTAAATAATAATTATTTATTATTATATTAACCTGTTTTCATAGAAACTGCTACAAATTTTCCAACACCATATAGTATCGATATACAATAACGAAATTCTTCGCATATTTATTTCCTACGCAAAATTTAAATTTCTATCAATGACATAACCGTTACCTACAAACTGTATAAGTTGGTCAAGCAAAACTTTCTAAGTGACATAATGTGTATATTACTTAACACTCTGTATACACACCACGTATATAAACATAGTGAAGTATGTCAGTATGTACGTATGCTGAATATGAATATTTGTACTAATTGCTGAGCTAAATTGTTTCAAGGTGTTTCCTATGTCAGTATTCAGCCCTTTTTTACATTTTCACAGCTGGGCACAGGCCTCCCTTTAATACAAGGGGATCAGGATAGGAAACCGCGCTGGCCAAGTGCGTGACGGACTTCATATATCCTTCGAAAAATTGCTATGATCTCTCATACATATAGGTTTTCTCACGAGTAAAAAGGAGTTCTCCAGGAGTAAAAATTCAATTTGAATTTTGGACTCCTTTGATTTATTTTGATTTAAAAAGAGAAAAAAGACTTATGGTGGTTGACAAGTAGTGGTTTGCGGAAATAAAAAAGATAAAAGGTATGAAAGAAATGGAGAGGGAGATAAAGTTAAGAGTTAGACAGAAGTACTAATAATATTATACAAAAGACATCCTGTTGAACTTTACGTAAGTACGAACGAAAACATGAATTTTAAAAGACCTAGATGTTTGAAGGTTGACTTTGATGACTTTTAATAATTGCTGCGTTACACTTTCTTTGACAAGTTTATGTTATATTTTAATGAATGTTTTTTATACGGGCTTGTTATAGTGTATCGATGGATAACCTTTTCTGTGTCGTAATTGAAGGTAGTAGCGGGTTCTGTTCCCATACATAATTGGACAATTATTATAAATGTTAAAGTTTGTATATGTGTGTATGTTTGTTACTCCTTCATGCTGAAACAGCTGAACAGATTTTGATGAGATTTAGTATACAGATATAACATGTTCTACATACTATGTTGTACATAGGCTATTGTTAAACATCTATGGACGCCTCCGTATAAAGCGAAGATAATATATTTTTTATTATCCCATTATTATGAAGTTTGGATGGATGGATGTTTGTTTGTTAGTCACACTAGAACGGCTGAACAAATCTGGATGAAATTTGGCACAGAGATAGATTATAGTCTGGAATAGCACATAGGTTACGTTTAATCCCGGAAAAATGTACGGCTCCCGTGGGATAGATTTGTCTTTGTTTTTGTAGAGGCGAACCAGAGCGAAGCAAAATTGAGCCGATACAGAATAATACATTTTATTTGTTGTTGTAAATTATGAAGTTAGAAATAGTAATAAATAGTAAAAGAATGAAAAAAATATAAAAAATTCTACAGTTTACAAAGCATAAGTAGACCATATCAAAAGATTTATACAGTAACGACTCCATTCGCGTTGCTCTGGTCAGTCCCTAGGCAAAAACAAATCTATCCCACGGACTTAAAAATGTTATGAGTTTTTTGATGTCTATCGAGAATAAATAAAAAAAAACTGACTAGAAAAGCCAAAGATATTTATAGTTTGCCGGTGGGATGACACCTTAATGATTTTGAGCGTTGTTTAAAACCGCTAAAGCGTAACAATAGCTTATACGGATACAAGTGGCTATTTAAAATTCATTTATGTCGAACTTTCCCTTAAATACATTGTTATTTATACTCTATCGCTTTATTTGCTGTCTCTACATAATACTGTTTTCTACGGGGTGTGCGATTTGATTTATGTACAGGGTTATTTGCATTGATTTTATCTATTTTAAGATAATAAATAAACCGCCAATTCTATGTGAGATATTGACGCACTGACACACACACACACACACACACACACACACACACACACACACACACACACTCACACACGCAAACAAACTCACACACAGACACACTCACACGCATCATATCTTGGTGTTTTGAAGCACAGCATTTACATGAATTCAGATGTGACTCTGGGACGCGATCCAATTCCGACCATTCCCATGTATCCCACTCACTAAGCCTCTACAGAAGATATATGAGTCTGACAATACTAGTCTCTAGAATATACATAAGTCTGTTGCAATAAATACATGCATACATATATATGTATATATATATATACATCTTACTAATATTATAAATGTGAAAGATTGATGAAATCTGGATTGAATTTGGCACAGAGATAGATTGTAGTCTAGAATAGCACATAGGCTACTTTTTATCCCGGAAAAATGTACAGTTCCCGTGGGAAAGATTTGTTTTTATTTTCACTAGTGTATAATATTTTTTAGCTTTATTAGAAACGTAAACATTTCCTACAATCTTATTTACAGCCTATTGAGAGAAGTAGGAATCATTTAAGAAACTAAACAATAAATAAATACTCACATAGAACAAGAGTACAAAAGATTATGAATTAATTAATTTCTAATTTTTCAACTCATACTGTGACACGCCCTTACCTATTGTATGTAAAAAAAAATTATCTACACTCATAAAAGATTGAATGGAAGCGATTATACTAGCGAGTGAGGTTTTAAAGTATATATATATTATATATATATATATATATATATATATATATATATATATATATGGTTTTTTATTTGTTAAAGTATATATATATATATTTTAAAGTTAAAGTATATATATATATATATATATATATATATATATATATATTTGTTTTTTATTGGTTTAATAGGTGATTCTTTAAATTGATATAACTTTTTTATTTATGATTTATGAACCGATTGAAATTAAACAAATACTAATATTAAGTGAAACTTACCACAATACGTTAATGAAAACCGAACTCAAATCGGTTAAACCGTTTCCGAGATTAGCGCGTACAAACGCACACACAAATTTTTTTGGGTTCCATTGCATTAGTAAAGTCCGCCAATAATCCTTTATTTCAAATATCAGTTACACTCTTATTATATGTATAGATGTTTTAATCTAAAATAAATTGTAAAATAAGATTTTGTGTAGAAAGTGATATTTCGTTTTGATTGACATATAAAAATTTTAGTATCTATTTGTTTTAACTTTTGGTCTATCTCATAAACAGTCTTTCGATACAAATTTTTTAAATATACTTTATACTAGAGATTTAACTCTTGATTGGCTTCCTAAGTACCTAACAGTAACCTGTGTCTATTCAAGTTAAAGTCTGTCGGCGTACTAAACATCCTTGATCCAGGTATTTCAGAACGAAAGCGTAACAAACAAACAACATACATTCAAATTTTCGCATTTTTAACAGTCTCTTCAGTTTCTTCTGTTCCTAATATATATATAATTCTTCTGTACGTGCGTTTGTCACTAACTCCTCTTAAAGGGCTACATCGATTTAGATGAAATTTTGTGTGTATATTTCAATGGGTTTCTGGATGGTTTGTAAATACAATTGGACCCGGTAGGTGGCGCACTTGTTGGTATGTCACTGATCTGCTCCTAAACGGCAGGGACGGTTTTAATGATATTTTTTGTGTATATTCAAGTGAATACCTGTAAAGTTTGAATTCACAAATGGACCAGGTAGGTGACGCTGCAGTCGGTGTATCAAAAAGTTTGTTTTTGTAGTAGTTTGAACGCGGGTGAAGCCGCGGGTACTGCTAGTTTACTATATAATCGCTCCCGCTATCGCTTGTACTGTGATATATGCATTATTGGTTTTCTTCACAATTGTTTTCACTTGATCAACAACAATGGTGTCGAGATAAAATGGCGGAAGTGGACTGATTCGGTAATTTTGTAATAGGTACTTTCAATTTTTCTAATAACACACGGTCGAGTTAAACCTCTTTTGAATCAATTTGAATAAAAAAAATGTTCCCAATTTTGCTATTTTAGTTTAATTCTTTATACGATGCAATATTTTGACTATTTACTAAATGATATTAATTATTTGTGTTTTTTTGTTTCATTAACGATTAGAAATTATGTATTTTTAAGAAAATGTACTAATGTTTTTATGTTGTTGGGACATTAACACACAGCGCCATCTAGTTCCATGGTAAGCTACGAGGCTTGTGTTATGGATACCAGATAGTTGATACACTACACGTATATAACTTTAAATACATACATATTATAAATATAAACACCCATGACTGGAGTACAAACATTCGTGTTCATCACACAAATGAATGCCCCCAGCGAGACTCGAACCCGTGACTGCTGGCACAGCAAGTAGGGTCAGTACCAACTGAACCAAACGTGTCGTCTTTTGTTTGTTTATAATTATAAACGCGCGGTAATAATGTAGTTGCTCAGAAAACTATCTATTAGTAAAATGGAAATTATCAATTTGCAAATAACAACTTCGATTCTCATGTTAATGAACATTTATTGACTAATTACTGCTTGTGATTTCTTTTCATTTTCTCCACAGTGTTTTTGATACTACACTTATTACTTGGTGGTTACTATAAAAATTCTTTGTTTGTCAATACTTTATCGGTTATTATCTATACTAATATTATAAAGAGGAAAGATTTTTTTGTTTGTTTGTTTGTTTGTTTGTTTGTTTGTTTGTTTGTTTGTTTGTTTGTATGTTTGTACGAATGAGCTCCGAAACTACTGGATCGATTTAGATGAAATTTGGTAAGAAGATGGTTGGAGACCCTGGAAAGGTCATTGGATGGTTATTATCCCGGAAATCATCACTTAAGGGGATAAAAATAGGGATGAAAGTTTGTATGGGGAATCAACCTAGGGACGAACATGAGCGAAGCGAGGGTGAGTCGCTAGTATTATATAAAAAATATGCTTGAAACTTCCTTTCGGATGTTAACACTGAGTTTATTACTGCCATGAACTTTAGACCATTTTTTCTTTCACTGGATAATGATTCCAGTAGCCGGAAACATTATTTGATAGTTCTAGCGTTTCGTGCTCGACCAAACAGTTGATCATATCATCTGTCTGTCACGGATTTTTTTGTGTGGATAATATTTTTGAGTAGGCTTAATAAGTAGACTAAAAAAATAGTTGTAAATTGAATTTATATAAAAAAATTAAGTTATTAATGAAATTAAAATCTACGATCACATATTTTTCATAAATGAGGTATTTTCCAACAGTAAAAAGTATCCTATATGTTGACCCGGATTACCAGCTATCATCTACAAAGCTACATAAGCTATCATCATACCAAATTTTATCAAAATCTGTCCAGTAGTTTTCTTGTGATGCGGTCACAGATAGATAGACAGACACACAGACAGAAAAAAATTCTAAAAACTATAGATTCAGCCCCCTTATCGATAATAATGACTATTTCAATAAGATTTTCCAAAAAATGTTTAATTTACAGATTCGGTTTAGTTACAATTTTGTTATTATGTATAGATAAATCATGAATATTCACAGTATTTAAGTAAACTACAAAAGTAAGAAATCGAAAGTGTAGTAACATCACTAAACTATAATGCCATGCATTAACAAACAGTGAAAGGCGAGGAAGGTATCGCGGAAACTACGCGTCGTCGAGCGCGATTAGCAATGTATGGTATGTGTAGAAGAGATAGCGGTTAGAAGATTTTGAAGTAGAAACAAAATTATAATGAGAAATGAATTGGATTTTAATTCATCCAACCCATATTTTTTTAATGTTGGGAAATTCATTTATGCATACCACCTGAATACGAACAGGTGGTTTTGTGGGACCCACTGGCTAGAGAAGCCAGTACTATCAACTAAAACCCGACAGAACCTCCACAAAAAACAACAAATCGCCCCGATGGCAAGTCTGCCGAAGCAGACCACACAACCAAGGGGTTGCTCCCAGGGTCCAGTCTGTCACTAGAGAAGTACTAGGAGCAACCAGTATGGTACATCGCCCACCGAGGTGGGTCACCTCTCAGTAAGTTTCTTGGCTTTGGGGAGGGGTGAGGAGGGGCGGAACTTTCAACCCCCAAAAAGACTGGAATATTTTCTTCAAACACAATACGATACGTGCGTACCTACTACAAAACAATACGTGTAAATAAGCTGGATTGAGAACTTTTTCTTGCTTAAAGTCAGTTAAAAAAATCTATTCTAGACACTTCAAAGTAAAAAAAACAGAGCCTTTCAATAACTATAGACAAAGTCAGATATTATCGAAGTTGTCTAATAATTAGATCTGTTCACATACTTTAAATTTCATGTTTTTTAATTTTCTCGAAAACGGAATACTCGTATCAAAGAAAATTTTATGCGACAACCTCGGGAACCTTAATAGAATATAATATAATTAAATTAAAGTTGCCATAAATATAAAACCTTATATATATATTATAGAATCTCGTTATTTTGGATGTTTCGGTTAAAATACATATAATCGCCCATACTTATAACTAAGAACTCCGTCCGTTAGCTTACTTCCTGTAGAGAGCATCCTTTCAAATAAATGGTGAAGGACACTAAATTATATCTTGTTTTGAAGAGTCATCAATTATTTCTTCATATATTATTACCGGATATACGTCATTAATAAAGACTGTCTCGATGTAGTAACGGATGCATATCATGTGACCTCAGTTCGAGTCTTGGGATCTGACAAAAAAAATCATACAGTATAATGCTTTTAAATGATACTTTCTTAGGCATATTCGCGTATACGCGAATATTTGACATTTTTTATAATACTAAATATCCTTTCGGATTATTTCAGAGTTATTTTAATTTTTAGTTTCCAACGATATCTTTCGCTTCGCTTGGGATCTCTAAGTTCCTTACACTAGTCTACGTGTAATTCCAGGTCATAGTTTATCTGTGTACAATACATCAAATTGGTCCAACGGTTTTAGCGTGAACATGTAACAAATGAACACACATACAAACTTTTGCATTTATGATAGCAAATTTTAAGGTTAGTAAAAATATTGATATATAAAAGAAAATATGTGGGAAAAGGAGGATTTATTCCTAAGAGGCATTTCTTTCTTCAACGTAAGCTAAGCGAGAGAAATACTCGTAGTTAGTATTTTGTTTCAACTAATAATACTACGTTATGTGAGAAAATCTAAACAATATTGATCGCACTTTCAACTATCGATCTCTTAGTAAAAAGTAATTTTCTAACCGCCTCTTTGCATTATAGGCATATTACACTTTGTTATGCTGCCAAGAAAATGATAGCAAAAAATCTGAAAACACCAAGTGGTAGTGTAAGTTAGGTCAAACGGTCACGCCGTTTTTAAGTGAAGCGGTTAGCAACAAATATTTTTCTTATGCAGACCATTTTTATAATAACTTGAGAAATATATAGTTATCTTACATGTGACGTAAATTAATAATCATATTCCGGTCTGAAAGCTTACATGTAAACTTTACTTTCATTTCCCACTTACATCTAGTTAGTATATGATTTCCTAGGTTAGATGTAATAAAATATTCTACGTACAAATGCACATAACCCCTCATGTCTCTAGTGGTCATTAAAGTGCTAATAAAAAAAACTAAAAATATCTTATTTCAAGCTTAGGGGTATATATGTATGTATTGTTTTTTACTCGACTGCAGTGAATCCCAAAGCAGGGTTAGGTGTTTGACCTCTATGTATGTATGCCCCATCCTATGTTCCCTCTTAATTAGTTAATTACAAAACGGTTAGATTTTGATGATTCATACGGCATTCGATTCGTTTTTCTCGATTCATTAAAAATCAAAATGGTCGATGCTCTCGTGTGTCTTAAAATATTTTTTTTTTTCATCTGAATCAATCGATCGAGTGGGATATATATATACACAACTTATATGTTTAAAAATAATTCAGGATAAGAAATTGTAAAATAAAACTAAAAATGTCTTACTGACGAAAACTAAAAAGCTGTAAATTATAAAAAAATACAAAAAATACCTGACTGCCTAAAAAGTGAAAAAAAACAAGTTGCCGTAGGGACACAGTATTATGCGGTCACAGACATACACACACGCAGCTATTCTAAGTATACATATGTATTACTCAAATAGCTTAATACTATGTACCTTCGTCAACTTGTACTCTTTTTTTTGAGCTCACTTTTTATTGACATTTATATGATTTATATGAAAATTGTTTGGTAAAAATATTATACACTAGCTTCTCACCCTAGCTTCGCTCGGGTTCTAGGAAAACAAAAACAAACCTATCCCACGGGAATCGTACATTTTTCCGGAATAAATCTTATTATTATTATATAAAATTCCGGAATAAAAGGAGCTTATGTGTTATTCCAGACTATAATCTATCTCTGTGCCAAATTTCATCCAGATCCATTGAGCCGTTCTGACGGGAAAGAGTAACAAACATCCATACATACTCACAGACTTTCACATTTATAATATATATACAGACTGTCTGATCGTATTTGAAAAACACATATATGCAATATCCTCATAATATGTACTCGTACGCATGTATATATTGCTACATATATCATAATAAAATTAATGATTGAGACATCATTTTTAAGGTTATGTTCTTGGCTAATGACGAAATATAACCATGTAGTTTTAAATTAATGTTTTTATTGTTTCATATTATTTTACTGTTATTTTTGGTGAATTATCACGATACGGCAGTGGTAGCCCAGTGGTAATGCAGTCGCTTGGGGAACCGAGTGAAGCGGGTTCAAATCCCGGGTCTCGCACCTCTGATATTTTCATGTGCGAATCATTTCTAACATGATTACCACTTATTTTACGGTGAAGGAAAACATCGTGAGGAAACCTGCATGTCTGAGAGAACCTAGCAAGTTTTCGAAAGACATGTGAAGTGCGGGTTAGCGCCGCACTTGGCCAGGGTGGTGGACTTGGCCTGACCCCCCTCGTATTGAAGTGAGTGGCACGCCCAGCAGTGGGACGTTAAAAAGGGCTGAATACATACATCACGATACGGGATGAAAATTCGCAGGAGTCGATTATTCTATCTATTATAACTATTGTTCGTCCAGTGGTCAGAATTTTACCGTAATCATTATAGAAAATTCGAGGAAAACATTTATATGAAAAACAAAAACAAATCTATCCCACGGAAGTCGTACATTTTGCCGGAATAAAAAGTGGTCTATGTATTATTCTGATGTATGAGCTATATGAATGTAAAGTTTCATCAAAATTCATACAGTAGTTTTTTCGTGAAAGAGTAACAAACATACATCCAAACATCCGTACATACATTCTTACAAACTTTCGCGTTTATAATATTAGTACAATAAGAGTTCAATTTTTTTATTGGTCACACTAAAGCTTGTCAATAGCTACTAAACAAAACAGAAAAACGGTTGACAAACAGAGAAGGAAAAGATATGAAATCGTTTTTTTTGGTCTTTGCCTATTTTTTTTATATTTATTTATATAGACTAGCGACTCTCCTTCGTTTTGGTCGGGTTCGTCCCTAGGTACGTTTTAACGTTTATTATGGAATAGATAGCTATATATTATATTATGTGTATACAAAGATATGATTAGTTGTTGTGGAATGTATTATGGCGTGTTTTCCCATGGGAATGAGATTGTCTCCCGCGGTAGCCTATGTGACTCTCCAGCCCTCTAAGTATCTCCACACAAAAAAAATACGCCAATCTATCACTCTTTTTCGACGTAAAATACAAACAAACAAACACAATTTAACATTTATAATATTAGTATGAATTATATTGGAGTCAAAATAGTATATGGAATATTATAGAGAAGAAATGATTTTTAAGGATATCCAAAATCTAATAGAAGCTCAGTTAACAGTTTTTTAGAATTGTAGGGGAAGGTGGGGGGACACCGGATAGTTAAGAAGAAGACACAATAAATAAATCACTATGTTATTTATAGAGATAATCAATATTATAAACGCTTAAGTATACCTTAGGCATAACTTTGGTATGAAAATGTTTGAGATCAATGTTAATAACTATAAAATAGAACAATTTTAATTAAAAATTATAAATCCGAATTCACCCCATACCTATGGGTCAAACCGGGTAGGTATTTTATATTCTAGGGGTGAATACAGATACTAACAATAAAACGAAATATTCAAATTATTCGCAGTTTTTGCATACAAAAAATATTAATTCTTGCTCAGAACAACCGATGCAACTTCATGAGCCCATTTAATCAAGCAGTGCATTGGTACCATTCATTTGAGGACTTAGTTTGACTATACTTTTCTCAACAAACCAAAGACTCCAAATCCTCCTGATAGTTTTTTATTCGTCTTTTTACCGATTCGAAAATATCGGATTAGGTATCTATTCTTAATGAAAACCATAGTTTAGTTATTTTTTACATTTTAGTGCCTGGAAGTTTTTTAAGATTGTATTGTAGTACAGAAATCAATCCAGTCTCGTCCATGTAATAAATTTTCGTGGGATTGAAAGCGTGCTTAGCGTAAATGGTATCTAAAACATTAAAAAATGATGACACTACAGCTCAATTAAAGCCCATTGCTCTTGCAGCTGACGTTGCTTCAGGTGATCTTAATGATAATTCAGAATGTCGTTTAAGAAATCCACTAACCAATCTAAGCCAGCCAGTTCAGTTTCTCTATTAAAAGGATGCTTTAAATTATTTCTTTCAGCTAATTGGAATGTCAAACGTGGCAGATCTGTTTTAGTCAATCCAAATAGTAGAGAGATTCCATAGTTTTGATATGATCGACTAGCATACTTTCCAGCTCTGATGAGCTGGAAAGTATGATGATGTATGATGAAGTAGGATGATGATGATGATGGATTTCACTGATGTGAAAACGCATTTTGCAGTAACGGGGAACTTTCTAAACACTTCGTCTTTGGATTTTTACACTCGATCTTCCTTACACGATCTTCTAAGGAACTTTTGGGTACACTTTATGTAACGCTAAAAGATATCCCATTCTACCTTCTATCACCGAATTTAGGGCTAAAAGCATGTCTGACTCCGACCATTACAACTTATCTGACTTTTGCACATATGTTCGTGGCATGTTGTCGCTCGCACTCTGTAAAAAATAAATAGTAATTAAAAAGAGGATTTAAAACAAACACCCACAATACCTACATATAAAATCGATCGGGGTGAAACCGGGTAGTCGAATTCACCCCGTCCGCTTGTACCCCATAAGTACCATGTTTGAAATTGTAATAACTAACAGGTTATGTTTACACTCACAACAACAACCAATACCGTTTTAAAAGGTTAAATATGTATAACTTCTTAAAAAATACAACTGTATATGATAGCACACAGCTAAGTTTAATGAGAACACTTTAAAAAAAATTAAATATTAGAAAACTTACCCTTGTTTTTAAATTTCGTTATAAAGACTCACGCGCCGAGATGATACCGTCGCCGCGATTTGCAACCGCACTGAGTAAGCGTTCGCGCGTATTTCTCCACTAGCTAAAATGAGACAGCTGTACGTGGAGCAATGAAACAGGAACTATCTGTTTTCACCCCCTATCCGGTTTCCCCCCTCATTCCCCTATGTATGTCCGCGTTATCACGCGTTACTCAAAAACGTGATAGATTTAAATATGACCTTTTGTGACTGACTTCAAAAGGAAAAGGAAAGGTTAAGGAAATAAATACATCGAGGAGACTACCCATATTTTAAAGAAAAGTTTTTGCCTATCAGTGAAATCGTCATCAACCTCACCAAGAAATAGCGCAAAACATATTAAATTAAATGTTCATCTGTCTCAAATTCTGGAACCATAGTGGTAGACATAAGGCATAGGGCTGACAGCTTAACGTGTTCTTTAAGAATTGACTGTGTTGACACGCGTGAATACTGCCAACTTCCCAACTCCGGGCTGTTACTGAATATTTCTTGACAGTACTCGACCATGGACTCGAATCCAGGACTTTCGGATCCGTAGCCGTACTTGTTAACCACTAGGCCTGCACATATCAATCGAACATCAGCTGTAACGTATATACAAAACCATATGCAGATAAAATCATATGCAATAAATAGTGTTAAATAAATGCTGACGGATATGACCCCGATATTGGATTTTGCCTGCTAAAATATGCGTCATGCATCCTACTTTTAGTAATAACTCTTATTAGAATGATATAAAGCTTAAAATGGAATGTACAATTACGAAATCGTAAATTGTAATAGATGGCTTGGGTTTTTCATATATTAAGAAAGATAGATACTCGTAAGTCAGTGATTGAGAAATAATTGTCTTAGAACCAGGATTCTGTTTATATTAGCAATAGATGTAAATTATTTTGTATTAAACATCATACTCATTTCATGATTACCGCTTGCCTTACGGTGAAGGAAAACATCGTGAGGAAACCTGCATGTCTGAGAGAACCTAGCAAGTTTTCGAAAGACATGTGAAGTCCGCCAACCCGCACTCGGCTAGCATGGTGGATTACAGCCTGATCCCCCTCATATTGAAGGGAGGCCCACGCCCAGCAGTGGGATGTTAAAAAAGGACTGTATACATACATACATCATACTAATATTATAAACGCGAAATTTGGTGAGGATGGGTGTACGGATATGTGTTATTCTGTCACACAAAAAGAACTGAACAGATTATGATGAAAATTGAAACTTTACAATAATATAGCTTGAACATCAGAGTAACAAATAACCTATAAATATAAAATTAAATTACAAACATTTAGCTAATATTAGTATGCGTCCAGAAGTCGCAACTCGACCGTAATATTTTTTTATAGATAACATTATTTTTGTTAAATAAAACTATTATTCTATCGTTATCGTATTCTCGTTTTTTTTAAATTAAACTTCTTCAATGCTTTCGGATGTTTTCGCGGATTTATTTTAATTTTTGTTTTTCAACTTTTCAAATACTTTACAGCAATCCTGGTCACGGGAGAGACTCCAAAAACAAAGCCACAACCAAAATGGAAAATATTAGCCTATATCTAACAAAGTATTATAAAACTAGAGCTCGTTAATAGCTGTTTAACAAAAAAAAAAAGAAAATAGGTTGATGAACAAAGAAAAAATCTGAATTGTTTTGTCTATGGCTATTTACATATTCTATAGTAGTGGAAGTAGCTCCAAACTGCAAACCGCTCATTTAACTAACATTACACTCATAAACCTTAATGTTGCTTTAACGCGTGATACTTAAAAAATCATTTTCTTGACATGTCAAATTATAAAGGTGGTTCTACATGTTTTTTTTTTCATTTTAATTTAAAATTGTTATTTATTTCATCAAATTATGTTTTATTCAAGACCAAATATACAAAATTATAAGATTAAATATCTTCATATTAAAGACTGTGTTTGTTAGTATGTTTGTCTGTTTGAATGAGTTTATCTCTTCAACTAAGAGACCAATTTGAAAAATCTTTTAACATACGCATTGCATTTTATAGTTTCACCTGTTTTATTTGAAAGTTTTAACGATTTATTAGATTTGACAAAAAATCATCTTATCATATTAAACTATTATAAAGTACCAGCAGAACTGTCTCCAAAAAAAAAACCAAACCAATCCGACATTCCGTTTTCACATGAAAGAAGGACAAAAAAACAAGAGAACAAACAAACAAACACAATTTCCCAATTATAATATTAGTACCGATATGTGTGTGTGAGTATGCGTGTGCACGTGTGAGTGTATGTATGTTTGTTACTCCTTTATACTGAAATGGCGTTCCCCATTCCCCATTTTCACCCCCTTAAGGGATGATTGATGACAAAAAGTATCCAATTTCCTTCCCAGAACCTTAAAGTATCTTATTACCAAAATTGATCTCAATCTCACACACTTTACCTCTTCATAATATTAGTATAGATAACGTCATTTTAATTATAATAACTTTTTAAATCTTTGCTACCCATCAGTTACGTCAAGATAATATATCGTGACATTTAAATTTACGCTTGGCATCCATGTGTAAGCCCACCATAATCGAGTTTAAGCTGAATAAATCGTCATGCGCCGGCGCCAGTGAAAGTGTTTGCGTAACATGCAAATAAGTCAGTGTCAAGTATATTTTGGTCTTCACTTCAAAATTTTGTGGTTTTCAAAGATTATAAAATACTAGCATATACCCTGGTTATACCGGTTTTATTTTTTCTTTAATTATTATGTTTATTGAGTATTGATAAAAAATATGACATGTTTTTAGATTCATGACGGAAGAGACTGACCATGATTGTTATAAAGCATTCAAAACGTCGGGAACCAAAAATAAAAATAAATCCGTAAATAAATCCGAAAAGATAGTTTCATTTGAAAAAAAAAAGATATAATAAGGGTGTTTATTTATTTAATGGTAAATTTTAGGAGGATAAATTAAAAAAAAAAACTGTCTTAGTAGTCAGGTTTCTAGACTTTTAAGTCTAATTTTAATTGTAATTCTAAGAGTTTAACCTATTTATTCAAAAAGTGTAGAAATTCGTTTGACGAATATAACGCGTCACATATAAAAAATGTGCGTATTTTTTTATATGTTATGCACACGCCCAAATAAATGAAATAAAACACAAAAAAGTGTGTGTGTGTGTGTGTGTGTGTGTGTGTGTGTGTGTGTGTGTGTGTGTGTGTGTGTGTGTGTGTGTGTGTGTGTATGTGCAATTCACACATGGTAGAATCCAAACTTCAGAAAAGTCACTAACGAGAGAATGAGATGAATATAGAGTATCAGGAGTAGGATAATTATAAGGTTTATTTTTTTTATATTATTTTTACCAAGTTTATAAGTTATTTTACATCTTATTTCACATAAATGTACAATACAGATAATTCAGTAATAAATTTTATTATTTTTCACTTCATGTGTAATGTACGAGTATTCTATCTCAAATAATGAAATAAGGCATATTAGGCACATTACAATAACATATTTATAAAATATCGTATACGGAAAGAATATAAGATTATATTTATTTCTGACAATAACAACGGTTACCATGGCAACATGGCAATGTATTCTATCTCATTCTCTCGCCGGCTTAATCCGATATATTTGTGTTTGTCTTTTTAGTGTCGCATTTTCGTTTCATCGAGTCTCAAATCAGAATGATTCTAAAGAAGTATCACTTCAAAAAAAGTTACAAAATTGTCGAAATTATTTGTGTCATATCTGAAACGTGCTTATATGCTTTGATAGGCTTCCTGTCGAGACTGTACCGTTAGGTTTAAAACGGTATTCCAGTTCAGTTAGTTCCGCACAAAGGGTTTAAATACGAGTATTCATAACACACTTAATAATATCTATTTCACAAAAAAAATGAGTATTCTACCACCATTTTAATTTATCTGTATTAATACTATAATGATCATTTATTAGTTTTTATTCGATAAACTCTGAAACTATTCAAACGATGTAGATAATTCTTTCGGTAATATGTAGGTAAATTACGCCAAATTGCTATAGACGAATTGAATTTTTGTTTTGTTTATTTTAGTCGTACTGTCACGGTTTTTGTTTAACAAGTAGAAAATAACATAGCGATAGTACTTTACGTGCACTGCCTAAATGGGTAGCGAATACGTATGAAGTCTGCGAAAACAATGTATTATAACTTCTACATATATTTCAGCAGACATATATATTTGCTAAGAAATATTGTAGTACTTGATTATTTGAACTATATAATATTAATCCTTATAAAAATAAAACATTTGATCATCACAAGTACCTATAATCTTCTATTTATAATTTAAATAGCGACTCACCCTCGCTTCGCTCGGGTTCGTCTCTAGCTTGCTTCCTAATACAAACTTTCATCCCCATATTCACCCCCTTAAGGGGTGATTTCCGGGATAAAAAGTATCTTCTTACTGAATTTCTAAATCGGTTCAGTAGATCCAAAGATTACCTCCTACAACGTCAAAAACTTACAATCTCCCAAACGTTACCTCTTTATAATATTAGTACAGATTACTATTATAATTGCCATTTTTTTTATGTTTGTTACTTCTTGACGTTGTATCAGCTGGACAGATTTGGAATAAATTTTGTATATAGATAGATTAAGGCTTGGAATAATACATAGGTTCTAAGGCAACTATATACCTACACCTAAGGTATAAGTCGCTAGTTGTTTATATTTTAATTTAGTTAACAAAAAGCGTTCCTAATCACTCCAAGGGAAAGCGAGTATCAAAAAGCTATAATAAAACGATAAAAAAGTATATCACATGTTATGTAAAACATAAAATATTCCATAAAGCAGGTGTTTAGAAACAGAGATTGAAATGTGGAAATGTATACATTTAAATAAGAAGATACTATCCTGTTACTATTTACTGTTTAGTTAATTGCGTAATTATCGCACTACGTACTGTTATATATGCGAAAGTTTGTATGTGGTATGCTTGTTACTTCATACTAAAATGACTGCACAGATTTGGATGAAACTCAGTCCACAAATAGGTTTTTTTAGAGATTATTCATGACACAGGCCAAAAGATGGCGCTACCTGTACTAGCTTTGCTCGGGTTCGCTCCTAAACAAACTTTGATTCCCCTTACAAATTTTCATCTCCATTTTCACCCCCTTAAGGAATGATTTCCGGGATAAAACTAATTTATGTCCTTCCCAGGGTCTCAAACTATCTTCTTACCAAATTTCATCTAAATCGGTTCAGTAGATCCAGAGATTACACCCTACAACGTCACAAACTCACAAACCCACAAATCCATAAACTCACAAACTTTACCTTTTTATAATATTAGTATAGATTAACAATATAATAGGCACCTAGTGATGAAACTGAAAGAAGCAAGGGTAAGTTGCTAGTTTCCTTGCTCAAATATCTAAAACATGAGTAAGGTCGTCTACGAATTTAGTTTTGTGTCATAGAGACTGTAGTTTGAAGATAAAGGATAAAGGGGTTGTTTGTTTGTTCTAAGCACGGTGTAACAAGTGAACGATCTTATTATTGTTATAAGAAAGTATAATACTGTGATGTCAAAAAAACAGATAAAATAAGATAAATATATGTATATAACAAAATACCACTTACCTGTACACCTAAGAAGCATGCAAAGAAAATGTGTTAATAAAATCAATATACTAAATATATTACAAATATATAATCATAAACTATATAGATGTGAGGAAGCAAGACATAATTAGAGAGCTTAGAAAGGAAATTAATAAAGAAGTTTATTTACATTTGCCAATACCTGGTGATGTTACTGCATCTAGAAAAATCTGGAACATTCGAGAACATTCTACTCCTAGCTATGTCTTGCCACACGACCACATCAGAGCTCTGTTAGTTTATTCCGCTACTGGTAAGCACACCGTCACGTAATATATTACGGAAAGAATATTTTTGAAAGCTTTAACCGGATAAAAGTACTCTTATCGAATGATTTAGAAGGCAGTCAAAGATAAAGTATTTACAATTCTATGATATTATATTACCAAATTTAATAAAAGAATCGATAAGTGGCATATCGATAAATTAACACCGATAGAATCGATTCATTACGCAACGGCGTGATAATGCAGATACACTTACTTTCATCATTTAAAACTGGACCAAAATTGTGTCCCTCACTTGATGAGTACTCTATGCTGTTCGAGTCTTGAACACCAAGTGTACCGGCTTTAGCTACTCTGTGGCAGCAGCCTTTTAAGAGGCTTCCACACGAGCCGTCCAATAGACCACCGACCATCCAGCAATAGAAAAAAAATTCGCACGTTCCTCCTTGAGGACAAGATTTTTCATACTGTCTGTCATCTTTCTTTGTCTCTATCGCTTCTATATTAGAAGACTCAGCCTGACTATCTAAAATTCTCCCTTTTCTTTTATCATTTGTACTTAAACTTTGCACTTTATTTGTACTTGTTAATTCTTTTATAATTTCATTTATCTTTTTTATCTGTGCGTCGGTTATCGGTTTAAATTCAGGCACTGATGAATTATCGTAAAATATTCTTTTTGTACTCTCCGTTTGTATGAACATAGGTTTTATATATTTCGGTTGGCTTTTTTTATTATAAGTTCTCACTCTTTTGATTTCGTTGTATCGAGCTCGATGTGGGTCGTTGGCATCTGTCCGAATAAAAAAAGTTATTGAATTTTTACAAGAAATGTTATAGAGATATAGACAGAGATGTGGATTAAAGCAGTATGTACATGAATGATTCCAGAAGAAACTTGACTATTAAGGTTTTCAAGTAAAAATATGAAAATTGATATAAAATATGATTTTACATAAATAATCAAATGAAACTATCATTACTTTATATGATTAAAAAATAACTAATCTCTTTTTATAATCAAGTCTCTCCCTTTAAAATGTATTTAAAAAATTTAAATAAATATAATTTATATTGTTATTAATATAAAAATCATAATTTATACAATGAAATGTAAATTACTCGAAAATATATACCTTCACCAAAATACCACCACAATGATAAAAGATTTACAAAAACTTTTGGTTTGTTTCACTTTCATATAATAATGCAGTAATAAATTTTTATTTTTTTATTTTAATAGTATTTTTTAACTTCAAGTTGACTTTGAAAAAAATACTAAAAATAATTATTGCCTTTAGCGTTGAATATTTTCGTCCGAGATATAAACTAGGCATTACTTAAAGTTTCATGAAAATTGGTTACCCACGTAGTGAAGATAGGCCAATATTCTAATCATCAAATTGATTTTGTTTCTTTTGTTGTTTGTTTGAATGCGTTAATCGCTGATATTACTAGTCTGATTTATTTTTTGCATTCTAGTCTATTTACTTAGAAAGGTAAAAGGGCGTAGGTTATCTAATATCACTCCACAACCCTTAAGAGCAGATTTATTATACAATATCGACTCACCCTCGCTTCGGTCGGGTTCGTCCCTAGATTGCTTCCCCTTATAAATTTTTATCCCCACTTTTACCCACTTAAGAAATGATTTCTGCGATAAAAGCTATCCTATGTCCTTCCCAGGGTCTCAAACTAACTTCTTACTACATTTCATCTAAATCGGTTCAGTAGTTTCGGAGTTTATTCGATACTACAAACAAACAAATCTTTCCTCTTTAAAATAATAGTATAGATAACATATCCTAAAATATGAGATCGAAGCCGCTGGTTAAGGCTAGTATAGTATAAAAATGTATAAGAGTCTTATCATATCATTGGCATCTATTATGTACATATTTTTGGTACATTACTACGAGTAGGTTGAAGATCAAAATCTGAAAACGTGATAGGTTAACATAAGCCCACGTTATGCTATCCATACATATAATAAAATTGTAACTAAGCCGAATCTGTACATTAAATATTTTTTGGAAAATCTTATTGAAATAAACATTATTATCGATACAGAGGCCAAATCTATAGTTTTTAGAATTTTTGTCTGTCTGTCAGTCTGTCGGTCTGTTACCGCATCAAAGAAAAACCACTGGAGGGATTTCAATGAATTTTGGTATGGTGATAGCTGGTTATCCGGGTCAACATATAGGATACTTTTTACCGCGGAAGATTATTTATTTCTCATGGGAAAACACGTTATAATATAATCCAAAAAAATATTTATGATCAGAATTACTTGAAACTTGGTATTAATGTTCTTCAATGAAATTAAATAAATACGTGTTTTAGTATTTTTTGAAATTCGTCCTATAAGGGGATAAAATAGGGGATGAAAGTTTGTATGAAACTACCTTATTAGGGATTTATTGTAATATTAGAGCGAGCGAAGCCGCGGATTCTGCTAGTCTATACATATAATAAAACTCTAACTGAGACGAATCTGTACATTAAATATTTTTTGGAAAATCTTATTGAAATAGTCATTAGTATCGAAACAGAGGCAGAATCTATAGTTTTTAGAATTTTTGTCTTTCTGTCTGTCTGTGACCGCATCACGAGAAAACCACTACACAGATTTTGATGAAATTTGCTATGATGATAACTGATTATCGGGGTCAACATTTAGGATACTTTTTACTGCTGGAAAATATCTCATCTCTGAGAAATGTCTGTGACCGCATCACGAGAGAACCACTACACAGATTTTGATGAAATTTGCTATGATGATAACTGATTATCCGGGTCAACATATAGGATACTTTTTACTGCTGGAAAATATCTCATCTTTGAGAAATGTATACTACGAGTAAATGTTAAAACGTAACGCATCTAAGGCCGAACCCGAGCGGAGCGAGGTTGAGTCGCTAGTAAATTATAATGTCATAATTGTAAGAGAATGTTATGTTAAAAAATGGCGTACACTTGGCACAGTGTTAAATCAAACTTTTATTCAAGTAGATTCTAACAAGTATTTTGAAGTATTCAACATCAGTACTTTTACATGATGATAAAGAGTTTGTTGTTCACACGTAAAATGTTTGTTGTCCTTATCACTCACTGCGGTTTTTAACCGACATCCAAAAAGGAGGCGCCTATCCTTACTAGATGTAGAGACATATACTTAAAATACACAAATACTATCATATTCCAACAGTCAGTAGGTACAATTAACCAAAATGGGGGCAAATAACCAATTGGTTGAAAATAGCACATTTTGTTAGCAATTGTTTTTTTGACAAGCCAGATAGAAGTTAGACATGTAATGAAACCGTTAGTATATTCGTACGGTGCTTAAATAACATGATTTAAAGCTGTTAACTGGAATATTGAATTGAGTTCCAGGAAACCGTTGTACTGAATTCTTAGTGGTTATAAAAATTTAACTGATCGTTTAAGTTCTAAAGTTACTGAAGTCACGCTCAAAGTCACTTTTTGTAATATATTATCATCATTGAGTCTAGGGTCTGTCTTCTAATTTAAAAATTATAATATTTTTTTATGTACATAATACTAGCTGAACCAGCAGCTTCAAATACTACGGAACAAAACTAAAAAGATAGGTCTAAAAAGTTAGGTTTTAAAAAAACAAGTATTTATTTTATTGTATTGAAGAATATTAATACCAAGTTCCAAGTAATTCTGATCATAAATAAGTTTTTAGTTGTGTTATAACGTGTAATCCGTCATTCTGTTTTGACGTGAAAGGAGAACAAACAAACAAACAAACAAACACACTGTCACAATTATAATATTATAATGTATTCTTCTGAAATACTTTTAGACTTTACGAAGATTTGTTGGGATGTAAAGGAAGCGTACAGCTCTAAATGGATTGCGCAACATTTGCCATTTTTCTCGGACTCAAAGTGGGCCATACGGTTTGCAAAAAAATAATATAGAATTTTTTGTAAGAAAGATAAAAATAGTTAAAAATTTGATTTTCTGATTACTATATAATAATATGAAAATTTGTATGTATGTATGTATGTATGTATGTATGTATGTATGTATGTATGTATGTATGTATGTTTGTATGTATGTATGTATGTATGTATGTATGTATGTATGTATGTATGTACGTACGTACGTACGTACGTATGTATGTATGTATATATGTATACATCATATAACATCTTTGTTATTCTTTTACGCCGTAACGGCTGGACGGATTTGAATGAAATTTGGTACACAGGTATATAATGATGAACTTTAAAGGTGACAGGAAGATAACTGGGAGTAAGAAAAAGTGTTCTGTTAGATAGATTGGTGTTTAGACCAGAACTCCCTGGCGAAGTAAGCAAAATTATTATCACTATTAATTAATTTCATAATAATGTATATATAAAATTTCTGACAATTTATGTTTCTGTTGACCGTACAATTTCACTTTCACGTACCGATCGCGTAATGTTATACAATTATATTATTATTTGCATTGTACTGGAATATTATCCGTGTTGTCATCAACTGTGTAACATATAGTAAATAATAGAAATATACGTTTTGTTTGTGGAGGACGAATTTCACTTGCGTTGACTGCATATTTGTAGGTTATATATATATATATATATATATATATATATATATATATATATATATATATATATATATGACCAAAACATCTTCACATTTAAAATATAACGGGAGTTAAAAAAAATACATTTTTTGTAACTCCGATCCCACTTTCTATTGGTGAAAACCGTATGAAAATCCAATTAGTACTTTCTGAGATTAGCCCAAACAAACATACTCAGCACGATGACTATGCTCTCTAATTTAGATTAGCCCTAATGATATATATGAGATGAATCCTTAAGTAAATTTTAACCGACTTCTGAAAAGTGAAGTAATTTGATAGATGTTTCTTTTTCGTTATACGTCATCTTATCATAATGAATGGTAAAAAAGGTATTATAACATATTTTAAGTTATTTAAAATTATTCCTACAAGTTTGTACATGAGACGGATCTTTTACTACTGTTTAATTACACACGATTATGTTCATAAAATCTATTTTGATGCTTATTTAGTGGTTAAAAATAAACAAATTATAGCTATTAAGTATTTTCCCATGTTAAATGCAATGCCCATGGCATGACATTAGAGCCGCTGCTCATGGCATAACTGATAACACAATCTTATGAGCTAATGGTTTACTACCATTTCGATCGAGCATGTCACTATGTATTACTCCAGAATATGGTCTATCTGTCTACTAAAATTTATCCAAATAATTCCAGCCATCCTTAAAAAACTTAGATTTAAAGACATTTATTTCCCAAAAAAAAAACTTAGTTCACTTAATATTAGGTTATATAATAAAAACCTTATGTAACTAATCATACAGTAGTGTTATTTAATCGGATCTTTAGATTGTACGTGGTTTTATAATTTCTTCTTAAATATATTCGTAGACTTTGTGTCTTCTCCATCATTAAATTCAGTTGTATCAGTTAAATTTAACAAATGCGAATAATAAACTAACATCAAATCAGAACAAATCTATTCGAATGAATTTTATGTGACTAACTTCGTTCATTCAACCTATATCGGCTATGTTCGGTTTAAACATGGCCGCCACGAAACGTCAAACCTGTCTGTTTAACATTTTGCGCGCGCTTTATTTGAAAGCCAACATTCGCATTCGCATTCCTGAAAATTGAAGATGAATATTCGCATTCGCATTCGCATTAGCCAATATTAGAGACAGATATTCGCATTCGCGTTCGCAAATGTGAAAAATCGAATATTTGTTGCATCACTAATAACTTATTATTGGTAATAAGTATAGGTACGTAGTTTATATTGATACCTTTGTTTGATTGATAATATTTTTGTACTGTAACTTATTGTACAACAATAACGTGATTCACAAGTAAATAGCGTAATACTTAAATAAAATTTATAATAAAAAAATCCTATTTATACTTTGAAATGCATGTTCTAAATGGTTGTTAGAATTCAGGAACATTAAGTAAAAAGTCGACATCACGATAAAAGTACTAAGTAGCAAAAGAATTACTTAACGGGAGTCAATGACATGAGTGAGAGGGATGGTAGCATATATGAATGTAGTGTGCGAGCTGGACGGCTGTATGTTCGTTTGTGTTGTTGCGTGGCAGTGAAATTCGTTAAGAGGCAGTTTTTGTTTACATATATTTTTTATTGAATTTGATGTCATTTGAGGTTTTATTTGTTTGAAGTATATTGCATGTAGAAACAATTTCGATTTTGTACATGTTTAATATTTTAGAAGTACTAAAATTGAAGTGTTTACCTATATATTGTATGTAATATTCGGAAACAGACACTAAGTCGTTCATACGTAGGTATATGCTAGCTTAGTCCCTGGGTATCTAACAGAAGTATAAGCTACTTTAGGTTATAGTCTGAGTGCTACATTTCATCCAAATTTTTCTAACCATTTCAGTGTGAAAAAGTCTCAAACAAACATACAAACAAACGAAAATGTTCGTATTTACAATAGTAATAGTAGAAGCAGTATTAAATTGTGTAGTTATATTTTTATCGATAATCCGTATTATTTTTGAATATTATAATTGTTTTTAATATTATAAATGTGAAAGTTTGTGAGTGTGGATGTTTGTTACTCTTTCACGCCAGAACGGCAGAACGGATCTTAATGAAATTTGGCACAGAGATAAATTAGAGGCTGCTTTTTATCCCGGAAAAATGTACGGTTTCCATGGGATAGGTTAGGTTGTTTTTGTTTTCCTAGAGGCGAACCCGAGCGAAGCGGGGGTTAGCCACTAGTCTAACTAATATTATAAAGAGGTAAGGTTTGTGAGTTTGTTGAGGTTCAGTGTCATTAATAAAAAATAATCATAACAGAAAAAAAGACATTTTTTATATAGATATGTAAATTCATATATTGTTTTCCTCAAATTTTTAATATTGATTATAATGGTCGAGTTTAGACTACTAAGTGGAAACTAGTTATTATAATCTATATTAATATTATAAAGAGGCAGAACAGAGTTTGTTTGCTTGTTTGGTTGAATGCGCTTATCTCAGGAACTACTAATCCGATTTGAAAAAATATTTTTGCATTAGATAGCCCGTTTATCGAGGAAGGCTATAGGTTATATATCATCGTGCTACTACCCAAAGAAGCGGAGCAGTAATCATAAATGTCAACAAATCGGGAAGACTTCCATACATTATTGTAAAACTGCATTTATTATATATTAAACATAGGAACGAATATACAAAGCAAGAGTGAGTCGCTAGTATTAAGTATAAATGCTAATTTTTTTATGTGTGTGTTAAAATCTTCTGTACTTAAAAGCTCAATGGATTTAAGAGGAATTCGAAAGAAAGAACGTATCCTTCAATAACATATTTGCGTGGATGTCCTTACAATCGAGTGGAGGAAAACTTCAAAGACCAAGTTAAGGCGCAAGCGAAGCAATAGTAAATAGTGAGTGAAGAAAAAACTCTTGATTTTGAGGAGCGATGTCGGTTCGAGCTTGATACGAGATGTGATTATCTTAAAGCCCGACCATCTGTGGCGATCACGTACAATTATCACAATGGTGTGCTCACACGGGCCTTCTCAAAGAAGATTGGCTATAGTATCCATATGGGAGCACATGTACGATGAATATTTCTCCAAAGCTGAAGTAGACGCCGTGAATGAAATAGGTCGGGAATTTTTTATTTAGAGATTTTCATTAAGTTGATCTGATGTTAGAGTTGGGAGGTATCTAAATAGTTAAAAATTACTGTGGCTAACAGTAAACCCTTCGGTTTCAGGCTAATTTAATTCATTTTGACAAGTCTCATATATTGTAGATAGCTAAAAACTTTTTTTTTACAAAAAAGTAATACGTCTTCGTTTAGAAGTATAATAAATTATACAGATAAATAAAATTCAAATGTCTGTTTGTAATGTCAAAATAACAGATTTTTACTAAATGCATATGAAATAATATACGGTATTTATAAGAAAAACACATTTTTTAAATTTTTTTCTGTCTGTCTGTTTGTTTCAGCTATTGTCAGAAACGGCTGGACTGATTTTGACGGAACTTTCACTGGAAGATAGCTGATGTTATAAGGAACAACTTAGGCTACTTTTATTTTAGAAAAAGAATTAGGGTTCTTAGGCTCAATTAAATTAAAACGCACCTTTGCATTTACGAACGAGGTGTGGGATTCACCGGCGTAATACAGCCAGTACTACCCACTAAAACCCAACAAAACCTTCCCCCGTCTTAATGGGGCGTCGCAGGATCGCTTACGCATTCAACTACGACGCCCCGACGGCAGGTCTGCCTAAGTAGACCACAACAACTACGCGGTTGCTCCAAGGCCCACTCTGCTATCAGAGAAGTACCAGGAGTAACCCACATAGTACACCGCCCACCGAAGAGGGCCATCTCCCACCGAAACCGCTAGTAATAAATAAACTTATATAAATGCAATTTTGTGATGTTAGATCACTAGATGACTAGAGATCACTTGAGATGCAATATTTTCCTGAAGTAAAAAGTATCCTAAATGTTGACCCGGATAACCAGCTATCATCATCGCTTGTAATGAATAAACTTACTCGTTAATTTATCATTCACCCCTTTTCTCTTCATGGTCTGTCTCATATAATTCATCCACCATTTCTGCAGTCGTCTTCTTTCTTTCACCCATCTACATTCATTTCCGCCACTCTTCTCGCCACTTGTACTTTATCCCGCCTCTTCACATTATATAATACGTACAAAGAAAATCCTAGTAACCAAATATTTTAAAAGAAAAAACGCACAATCTATACATATAATAAAATTGTAACTAAGTCGAATCTGTACATTAAATATTTTTTGGAAAATCTAATTGAAATAGACATTATTATCGATACAGAGTCCGAATCTATAGTTTTTAGAATTTTTGTCTGTCTGTCTATTACGGCATCACGAGAAAACCACTGGACAGATTTTGATGAAATTTGATATGATGATAGCTTGTTATCCGGGTCAACACATAGGATGCTTTTTACTGCGGGAAAAATGTCTAATATCTGAGAAAAAATACAAAAACTGCAATGTAAGAATATACTAATATGTAAAACCTAAGAATTTCGTTTTTGGTCATCTGAACGCGGGCGGAGCCGCGGGCAATGCTAGTATATAATAATAATACAGTTATGTAAGGCAGGAATCATAGTATTTCTGGACAGATGTGAGTTGAAATACTTACAAGCAAAGTCATAGTCGACGACTAGAGCTATAATAAAAGGACGTTGCCTTAAGAGATATATCAAGCGTTAGTATCGTGGCATTTTATAACGGGACAAATAGTATATGTTATAAATTTAACTTTAATTCTTACGCAATCACGCACTACAACTATGTTCTTATATTTATGATAATTAGGTATTTCGTGTAATGTGATAACTTGGAGATTGTATCAGAAGCGCAGTGTCTTCTTCCCGAAATGGGTTTTGGGGTTCCGTTAATATAACGAAATGGAAAAAAGAATTTTTTTTTAACGGAATTTATATTATATAGAGAAACGTATTTTTACTATATTTTTTATGTGTTGCACATTTCTTTGACTTCATTAAGGAGAAAATCGTGTGTGTGTATGTGTGTATAATTTTTAGCCGACTTCCAAAAAGTAGAGGTTCTATGTTCGTCTGTATGTTTTTATTTGTATTGTACGATGTGATTGTATATTTTTTTTACATATATGTTACGTGATAACTGAATTTTTATTTAATATAACTTTTTTTTATTAATAATAGAGAAAATATCCCGTTATGACATTAGGTTTTGGGTTTCTTTTTAATATCATACTTAGTTTTAAACAATCTTTGTTCTTCATATTCATTTAAAATAAAAATGTTTGCTGGTACTGAGATTTTCTAACATAAAGCTCCCGGGACTCGAACTAAGGACCTCAAGATCTTCAAGTGTACAGCCACTAGACCAACGAGGCAGTATTTATCTACGCTGCTGCTCGCCCTGTGGTACAATTTCAATCATAACCATTCTTTACATTCATAATAATAAAACTCGTCAATAACTTCTAAACATAAAAAAAAAGAAAGTCGGTTGACAAACATAGGAGGAAAAGGTACTGAACTCATATTTTTTCTTCGCCTATTTATATATAACTACTAGCGGACCCGACAGACGTTGTCCTGTCTACACGTCTTTAATTTGAAAATTTCAAACTTTTTTTAATATATTATTTTCTATTAAAAAAATTGTGAATCTAAACCATTCACAGATCCCCTTGAACACACACAAAAAACTTCATCAAAATCGGTCCAGTCGTTTGAGAGAAGTTCAGTGACATACACACTCACAGAAGAATTATATATATAAAGATACCTATACTTCAAAACCAATACAATAATAGCATCAGATGATTAAATATTAATGACACGTATTTGCGTACAAACATGCGTACAAGCAATTTACATAAATATACATATATTAGTGTTGTGACACCATTTCCGATATATTTTTCTTATTACTTATAATTATTAATGGTAAATGTCAAAATTCTATTTTAATAATATTGCTATATAAAAAAAATACATTTGCTTATTAATTATTCTCTTATACTTATACTAAGTCAACAAATATTGAATGGAAATAATAATTAAAAAAAAATCCGCGAAATAAATCGAAAAGACGGTTTTATTATTATATTATAAATCTAAGAAAAAGAAAGTATTATGAAATTTAAATAGATTCACAATCAGTAAAGGTATCGTGCTACATACAAACCTTTTCCTGTTTAAAGTCGGTCAAAAAGTCTCGTAGATACATCCAAAACTTCCGAATTCGAGTTCATTACACAATAATATGACATTTCGCTGTGACATAACCCATGCGCATGCGCAACCACTTGCATAACTTATAATAACGTTTAGTTGACCTCTAAGTTATCGTTGACTTGTTTATTTCTGTTACATCTTCCTTATATTCTCTTACATTTCGTATTATATAATTAAATTTTGTAGCGTGATATGATAATTTCTATAGAGATTTTCCCTTCAATTCTCGCTAAGGGTAAATTGGAACATACAGATATTTGTTCAGATTTTATTAGTGTAGCTTTGGTTATCTATCAAAACATATAATAAAATTCTGAGTCGAATTAGTAAATATTTTTTTGGGAAATCTTATCGAAATCGAGGCCGAATCTATAGTTTTTCAAATTTTTGTCGGTCTGTTTGTCCGTCTGTCAGCATTCACGAGAAAACCAATAGACAGATTTTGATGAAATTTGGTATAATGATAGCTGGTTATCCGGGTCAGCATTTAAGATACTTATTACGTTGGGAAAATATCGCATCTTTGAGAAATCTATACTAACCTTGAAACGTAGGGACGAACCCGAGCGAAGCGAAGGCGAGTAGGGATGAACACGAGCGAAGCGATTGTGAGTTGCTAGTAATAAATAAATTTACTCGTTAATTTATCATTCACTCCTTTTCTCTTCATGGTCTGTCTCATACAATCCATCCACCATTTCCTCAGTCGTCTTCTTTCTTTCACCCATCTACATTCATTTCCGCCACTCTTCTCGCCACTTGTACTTTATCCCGCCTCTTCACATTATATAACACGTACAAAGAAAACCCTAGTAACCAAATGTTCTAAAGAAAAAACGCACAATATACAATAATTTCTACATCTCAAGATCGTGGGAAGGTGAAAAGGTAAGTTTCACTGATGGCCCAACAAAAACAGATAGCATCTGGGAACTATGTATTGTATAGCAGGAAAGCTTAATTAAAATTATTTGACAGTTTGTTTATTTTGAAAGTAGGTTAGAAGTTTTTAAATATGAGCGGAATTTAGAATCTTATATGGAAAAAGCCATGACTAATCACCTGATGTAGAGGCAGTGGTAGCCCAGTGGTAACACGCTTGCATAGGAAATCGAGCGAAGCGGGTTCATGCGAATCATTTCCAACATGATTAAATTTGTCTTTACGGTGTAGGAAAACATCGTGATGGAACTTGCATGTCTGAGAGAACCTCGCAACTTTGTACATGTACAACAAAGAACATGTGCAGTCCTCCAACCCGCACTTAGCCAGTGTGGTGGACTATGGCCTGATCCTCCTCGTATTGAAAGGAGGCCCGTGGCCAGCAATGGGAGGTCACAAAAAAGGGCTGAATACAATACACTTTATTATTAGTATTAAACCTGATAAATATAAGCAAAAAACCCATATACTATGAGTATAATATAATTACACATCTATTTTATTCACACCTTAACGAACTAGGTTAACCTTACCACCTTAAAGAAAAAGGTTAACATATTACTGCAAATTCCAATTTTCACAACAGCTTCAGTAGATATACGCATATGTTCTAAATGTTTCATACCGAAAAAAAATCATAAAAGTCAAAATGTTATACTTTACAGTACTTTAAACTAGCAATTAATACCAATTTGTCAGCTATTAAAAAACTTGAGATTTTCCACATATTGACAAACTTATATATAAATTATATTACTTAAACGGACTTGTATATATGTATGTATATACCATAAGAAAATGAATGGGAAAAACTGAAGACTTATTTATGCCCACGGCTCCATTCGCATCTAAAATTTTATGTTACTAGCCCTAAATCCTCTACCCACTAGTGAAAGTACCGGTGAAATCAGTCTTGCCATTAAACAGATCACCGCGTACAAACATACGGACAAAAACTGATGTAAGTAAACAAATGAGAAATCTCAATATGGATTAATAAAAATAATTAAGACGTCAGTTTGTAGTAACCCTACTTGCTGTGTCGCAGTCGCGATCGCGGGTTCGAGTCCTGCTGGGGGCATTCATTTGTGTGATGAGCACGAATGTTTGTACTCCAGTCATGGGTGTTTATAATATAATAATAGTATATTGTATTTACATAAAGTTATATACATATGTGTAATGTATCAACTATCTGGTATCCATAACACAATCCTCGTAGCCCACCATGGAACTAGATGATGCTGGGTGGTAATGTCCCAACATATGTATTTAATAGATTTTTCACATCACTGAAAGATGCTTAAATTAGTTTTCTTTATAACTAGCGAATTATTTTCGCTTCGCTCGAGTGTGTCCTTAGATGTTTAACAGTACCCTAGGTATTACTCCAGGTAGGTGTATCTGTGTACTAAAATCTATCCAAATAAAAAAAAAAGAGTAGCAAACATTAATTATTCTTAGATTTACGCGAATTTCTCTCCCGTTATAAGGCTTGCTGCAAAGCATTCAAAATGTCGAGAACCAAAAATCAAAATAAATTAGCGAAATATCCGAAAAAATAGTTTTATTTAACATGTCAAAAAAATTAGCATTTGTATATGACTTCACTCGCAAGGTACATTAATAACATTTAGCCTATAGAGGTAGTTGTAGCCTAGTACTAACGGGCTCACTTGGGAATCCGAGCGAAGCTGGTTCAAATCCTGGGTCTCGCACCTCTTATATCTTCATGTGCGAATCATTTCCAACATGATTACCACTAGTCTTACGGTGAAGGAAGAGATCGTATTTGAGAGAACTTAGCAAGTTTTCGAAAGACATGTGAAGTCCGCCAAACCGCACTTGGCCAGCGTGGACTATAGCCTGATCCCCCTCGTATTTAAGGAAAACCCACCCCCCAGCAGTGGGACGGTAAATGGGCTAAATACATTTAGCCTATATACTCATCTAGGATATAAGCTATCTCCATTTCTAATTACAAAAGTGTTAAAGTGTCAGACTTTGAAGTAGCAGCACTAAAACTCACTCACTAACTCACATGAATGTGAATATATACAGTATATATAAACGATCCATATAAAATAGGTTCTATTATGAGCTACTTAACTAAAATGCGGCCATTAACTTTCTAGATTCGCTTTCGGTTTACGCAACAATGTTCTTGTCAAAAACAGCTGACGTAACGACGACGTAATGGATGGAGTCTCATTTAGTAGAAATGCTTTAAAGCTGCAAATATGGGTTGCTCTAATATTTTTTTAATGATTTTGGTGATACTCTTTATATGGCTTTTCACCGACTTTGAAGAGTGAAAGGTACTCGATGTTTTAGAGTGTGTGTGTTTGTTTGTTTGTTTTTTAGTGTGAGTTGTTATTTACAAGATGTCTTTGGTAATTGTGAACTCATTGAATAAATAAGTTGTATTTCAAAGATGACTTCAAAGTAATTTATATTCCATATGATTGAATATATTTTACATTAAATGAAATAATTACTAACCAGATTGTGATTTTTTTATTATTATATACATACGTACTACATTATTATGGGAATGCCACAGAGTTTTTTCCATACCTTTGAAGTGTTTTAGTTTTATTTTGTCGTGATTCTCGTGTCAATTTTGACCTCGTAATTTACGCTAGATGAGCCCACATGGCAATTTTCGGAGTTTTGAGAGCATTTGTGCTGCATGCGCTTTCAGGTCTTCTAATCTGTATGTGATGCTGGTATTTTTGGAGTATATGGTTTTATTTTAGTTTCATAGGCAAGAGGCAACAACGGAACCTTGTGTATAACTAGAGCATGAATGAAAGATATACTCGTATGTATATCTCCAACTAAATAAAACTATGTTTCTCGTCAACTTGTTTTCATCTATTTAATTCGCTTTTTAAGTTAGGTTTTTTATTTTTATAATTTAATTATTTTACACAGTTGTACAGTTATATCCTTCTAAAGACGTAAACATGGTGTCACCTAAATGTTTTTAAGCATAGAGTGGAAAATTTTGATAAGATAGTACTGAGCTTCCTAAATATTTTTTAAATATTTAGTTTGATCTTTACTTTATTGCTTTATTTTGATTTTTTTGTATTTTCTCTTTAAAAAACAGGCTACATATCATTATATTTTGGAATTCATTTTATAAACAAAGTTACACCGACGTTTAATAACTTTTCAATTTTTGGCTACCTTTTCCTTTAAAGTTGGTTATGTTATTATGGTATGTTCCTACTTGGAAATAGAACTCCCGACACCATTTGGTATGATTCTCCCTTACTACTAGAAGCACTTATGAAGATATTAGTGTATACTTTCCCTACACATTAGTACGCATCCATCATTCTTACACAAGGTATCTAAATATTGCTTTACGAGATACTCTTACCGATTGTCATCTCGTATAAGTTCTCACCATCCGATAAAATTGAAAATGACAAGTGTTTTTCTATAGATAGGGAAAACATCGTCTTATACTGTCTAAGATATTTTAGATTTATTTTATACCGAGTTCGAAAAGGACGTAGTTATTCAATTCAGGTGTCTTTTCAATAAATTTGTTAGAGTTCAAATCACACAGACACACAATCACATTTTTTATTTTACTATACTGCCTCCTAACTGCCTCGGTGGCCTAGTGGCTAGCATGTACGGCTGCAGATCCAGAGGACCTGGGTTCTATTCTCAGGTTGAGTTGAGTTTAATTACTGAGTTTGTTATGTTATACTCGGTAGTAGCCCGGAGTTGGGAAGTTGGTGTAACACTCTTGTGCCTCGGAGAGCACGAAAAGCCATCAGTCCTGCGCATTAACTGTCACCAGTCATGTCGAAGTATCGTCCCATCGGACTTTGAAAAACTTTAGGACTACTATTACACTTGTGTCTGCGCGAACACTTGTGCACTATAATATCTCCTGCAGTTGGCTAGTCTCAGTGAGATTGGCCGCTATGGCCGGAATCGAATAAAATATCCTAGAAAGTATAGATGCTAAAACCTTGAAATATGCATGTAGATTACACATAGGGAGTAGTTATCGGCTAATAAAGTTTTTTTGGAAATTCAAACCGTAAAGAGATAAAAGAAAATTTGCAAGGTTGTATGAAAATTTGTTATTTATGAAATTACAGTGACCAAATTGGATAATAAACTTTGTGTTGAAAAATACTTAGAAATTTTAGAAAGTTCCTGTTGGGAATGGAAAATAGGGGATGATATGAAAAAAAGCGGAGCATTTATAGGAGCACATCAACTATGGGAAAATACTAGTATTATATAATATACTTATATATTTTTGACAGACGTAATTTCGCTTAAACCGTCAACGAAATCAGCTGTTTAAATAAACAATATTGTTTTTAAAAACCAAATGTTTTTTTTTAATGTTTAATCCAACATTGTATTGAAAGATGTCTGGAATATGAAATAGTAATTAAACTGTACCCTTCATTTGACTACACGCGACATTTTGTCACGCGAGTATGAAAAATGAGAGTTTACAACTGACAAATGATTTTGAACTTTATATCATTACTCATAAAGTTTATTTTTGTTTAGATAAAACTAATCAAAATAATTTTAACGGCCGCAAATTCTTTTCCCGTTTTAAATAACATTTTCCATTTAATTTTCTAATATGTAGGAAATAGGCTTCTAGTTTATTTGACACTTCGATTTCTTTGATTAATTGTTTAATATTTATAATTTTTAAATTAACATACTATTCAGTATTACGTGACAGCTTATTATTCTGGTGTTGGAGGAGGCGAAAAATGTATTAGAAATTATAGCTGTAGGTTTAAGATTTGATGTATCGTTAGATATCTTCATGCAAATAATTTCTTATGATGCTTGAAAAACAAACCATATGTATATGTTCCTATATTTCTATAGGCCTGTTTCATATTGATCGTTTCATTTTAGTGTAAAAGATGTGTTTCCTATAATCTAATCTGAAATCTGAATTTTATTCAAAAGATTGAATATTTATTTCAAACCAATAATATTACGAAAATATAAGTTTAAAATAAAAAAAATGTTTTCTCAATAAATGGCATCATAAAAATTTCAAATTAATTACAAATAAAATGTTGTACTCAGAGTAAATAGCTTTTTTATATAAAGAGTTTCTGTAGCATAGAGGTTGGGGATAAAACGAAGATTGTGTTTTTTAATATAAAATTTTCTATACGTATATTAAATGAGAGAATTTATATTGTTATATGTATGTTAGTATATTTATGTTCCATATCTTTTAAACCACTTACACAGAATACCATTTTAGTACATATTTACTCCTTCAATTAAGATCCTCTGGAATACATCCAATAAACTCCAACCAATAAACTTACTTTTTGTTTTTTTTATTGTGCTTTTTTGTGTTGTACAATTAAATTGAGAAATATTATTAAAATAGAAGTTACACAGGGTTTGTAATTAAAATAAATCGTAATATAAAAAAAAGTCGCTGAAAGCTACAAAAGCATAGTAAGGGTCGTAACAAAGTGTCCTTAAAACTAAAAAAAATATTCAACTCGTCTGAGTTGAACATTTTTTTACTTTTAAGGAAAAATGTGTTTAAAAAAGTGCAATTATAGTAATAATTTAAGCAACTAATATCTTAAAAATTACAGTATAAAAATAAAATTTTATTATCATATTATAAAAGTTGTCGCTAGCGAATATGGTATATATTTATATATTTCATATCTTAAGGCACTCTCACTATAATATCTATTGCGGAAGACAAATAATGACGCACGGTACACTTTCTTACAAGTCCGTGCTTTCGCAACCCTGTCGAAAGTCTGGCATTGTTACAAATAAAATATTTCATCAATTGTGATTTAAATTAGACTTACCTCTCTCCGTGAAAGCATCTGCTCCATCTCCTATATCTTGAAGGGTTTGGGGGTTCTGGTCATCATTTTTTACTGTTTTAATCCCGACATTTTGATCACGAAACACTACATTGTCATTAAAAGTTGGTCCCCCATGAGAATTAGTTTGCACAAGATTATTGTTACTGTCAGGAGTATAGGGAAACACTACCCTGGGACTTCGGGCTTTCCATCCTAGATTCGGATTTGGAAGACTGGACCCAATAAATCCTGTTCGTGGGGGAGCATATGGCTGGAAGGGTTCGAAAGCGAAATTTGGAGCGTACGGCCGATTAAACCTACCCTGGTAGAATCTTGGAAAAGAAAGACGTAGTCTAGGATCGTAGAATCGCTCATTTTCAAAAACTTTATCTTTGGGACTTTCTGTTACATCTGGGGATGTGAAGTCATAATCGGTTGTATCATCAAATTTAATTTTAGTATACTTATCGTTCGTCAGATCAATTTCTCCTCGACCTAAAGGCTGGCTATTTTCATCTTCATCTAAAAATATGACTCGCGATCTCAATTTTTTTCGATTTTTTGGTATAAACATGGGGTAAGTCCGAGGTTTTTGGTATATACTTAGCGCGCGGCTCGGCTCAACGGCACATACTGACGCGGCCATGAGTAGAATCACTTTCCATATATTTTCGCTGAACATGTTGGCGCGGTCACTGCTCTCTGGGCTTCACTTTCATTTTACTTTTTACTCGATTTTTATTGTTTTGTTCGTTTATAACGTTTAGGGAAGTAATAATAATAAGTTTTTTTTAATACAATTTCATATTTTATTTTTGGTAACGCGTGTGATTCGGTCGGGAGTAGATCGCGGACTGAGTTTGTAGACAGCCCCCGCTGAGTTGCGACTGGTTAAGAGGGAGTTATGTAAAGTGCGTTCTGACATGAAGTTTATGTAACCGTTGCTCAGCAACCGCATTTTGGGCGTGACGTCATTGTAGTGGGTTAATGTTGGGTGTTCAGATGAAACAATTATAATGTTGCTGCTTATAATTAAGCAATATTAAGATGCTATTATTGTATTTATAAAAATATTATATTATTAAAAAGTAAATATTAGTTGGATAAAAAATCTACTAAATAAGGTTTATAATTTTATCTCATTTCTGATTGGATACTTACGTAACAAGGTTTTATAAATTTATACTATTAAATAAACACTTCAAACGTCCAATGTATACTAAAATACTTGTACTGTTCCATTTTTAACTTTTCCTTAAATATTTTTTTCTTGTAATAAAAATAATTCGCGAAACTTTTAAAAATATAATTTCTAACGAATTCGTTTTTACTATGTAAGCTAAATTAAAATAGGTGGCGAATTTAATATAATTTTAATTACATTTAAGTGAGAGACTATTCTAATACAAACAAGCGCCACCTATCGTCTCTTTCTAAGCGAAACTTTCATATAAGTGTGTCTTTAACATAAATTCCACATTAAATACGTTACAGAAGTAATTTATATAACGTCACATAGATGGCGTTAGCATGATATATTTGTGTAGTACAAAAGACTTCAACGAGCTAACTACTGCCACCGTGTTAGTGTTATTCTAGAGTTTGATCACTTTACGTGATGTAAAATCATAAAACATATTTATATGATTGCAATTGACTGATGACTATGAATACCAATATATAATAATATATAATTTACTTATTTACGCTACTTTTTAATGCCATTATTATTTACAAATAATATTACTACCAAACAAGGTATTCTTTTGGGGTAAATGACGCAGCTATATATTATAACTGGCATTACCCGCGGCTCCGCCCGCGTTCAAATGACCGAAAACCAAATTCTTAGGTTTTACATATTAGTATACTCTTACATTGTAGTTTACGTATTTTTTCTCAGAAATGAGACATTTTCCCGCGGTAAAAAGTATCCTACATGTTGACCCGGATAACCAGCTATCACTATACCAAATTTCATCAAAATCCCTCCAGTGGTTTTTCTGTGATGCGGTAACAGACAGACAGACAGACAAAATTCTAAAAACTATAGATTCGGCCTCTGTATCGATAATAATGTTTATTTAAACAAGACTTCCCAAAAAATTTTTAATATACAGATTCCGCTTGGTTACAATTTTATTATATGTATAGATAACGTTCTCCTGATTTTGTCTACGGTGGTCAGTCTTACAGATGCTAGCCATCCACAGCCTTTTCTACTTTCCTACTCTTAAATTCCAGTGAGGTGACAGTTTCACATAACCAGAAGGGATCAGATTCAGGACCGAAGCCTTTATAATGTTCTCTGAGATGAGCACTACTAACATTGAAAATCAGAATTTTTTGACTTCCTGTTAATCTAATCTCAATAACTAAACTTAACCCGACCAGGGATCGGACCCAGGATATCCGGATCTGCAGCTGTATGCTAGACTAGGCCGTTGAGCCAAATGTTTAATATTATATATTAATAGCAAATATTGTTTCTTTACTTAAATAAATATAAATATTTAATTTAATTTATATTTTAGAGTTATAAAAATAAGTTATATAATACTTTCTTAGATTTATGCGAATATTTGACATTTTAAATAAAACTATGTTTTCGGATTATTTCTCGGATTTATTTTGAGTTTTGATTAAAAAATTCTCGAAATAATCCGAAAAGATAGTTTTATTTAATAAGTTATATTTTAGATTTTTAACAACAATCATGAAGAAAAAATGTCATAGTATACGTATATCATTATTGTTAAAAAATATTTTTGAACAAATAAATGATACAACAAACAAAATAAATGATATAATAAATGATAGTAATATTAAAAAAATTAAGTATAATTAATATAAATTTACTTTTAGATTATTTCCATGATGCGTAAAATCAACAAGTAAACTGATTCATATTTCAATTAATAGTGAAACCTAGAAATAATCCATTCACCTACTTTCACATTAATATGGGGTTTTCAGTCTTGGCTATATTATAGCTGGCTTCCATACATTTGTGAAAATCACAATTTCTTTTAAATACATACATATATAGTAGTGCTTACCGTCGAGATGGATTCAACAGGATTTACTTATTACGCAGCAGTTCAAATTAAATTAACTTAAATCAAAATATAGATGATTTAAATAGATTTTTACAAGTACTTTTGATTTGTCAATTTTAAATTTAAATTAAATATCAGCATCTTTGAGGAAGCAAGCACCGGCTCGGAAGGCAGTTTCGCTGAGAAGAACCTGCGAGAAACTTGACAATTCGATATCAGTAATGGTACCAAACTACTAAGTATGAAGCATAGAAAGTTGATAGATACATTCTCTATATACAAGACTAGCGGCTCACCCTTGCTTCGCTCGGGTACGTCCCTAGGTACGTTTTAACTATTAGTATGGTATAGATAGACTATTATATTTCTGCTACTTTCCCTTAGGTAGAAGCATAATGATATATAACCTATAGCCTTTCTCAATAAATGGGCTGTCTAATGCGAAAAGAATTTTTCAAGTCGGATTAGTAGTTCCTGAGATTAGTGCGGTCAAACAAATAAACACACAAACAAATCCTCTTTAGAAGCATAGCTGCTTCTTATTTCAAAATTTGCAAGATTCATCTCCGTTTTCTCTTATTACTTATTTTATTATTAAATTTTTAGGTGCATGTAATATTTTGAAATTGCGAACAAAATACATACTTATCGTGATCTAGATTCGAATTCGTGACCTCCATTTAAGAGTACAGTACTAAATATTAGCAGAATTTGTTTGCAGTTTGAATTATTATTACCTGTTATGAACTCGATGGTCAAAAGTAAGCCGGATGTTAATTTTATATATGAATTGAGTCTATCTGAAGTGGGACTATTTATTTATTAACTAATAGCAACGTTCTTCTTAATTGCCAGTGTTTTATATCCATACTAATATTATAAATGTGAAAATGTGTTTGTTGGTTTATTTATTTGTTTGTTTGTTTGTTTCTTTGTTTCTTTGTTTGTTTTTTGTGTTTATACTTATTTCACGTTGAAACACAGTGACGTATTTTTGTGATTTTTTGTGTGGAGACAGTTGGAGGGCTGGAGAGTGACAATGGATATTTTTACTGCGGGAGATTATCTGATTACCACGGGGAACCTCCATACAACCGAAAAAAGTATTTATGTTCAGTTTTACTTGAAATTTGGTATTAATGCTTTACAATACAATTAAATAAATACACGTTTAAGCATTTTTCGAAATTCATTCTATATATATCCTATCTTATCCCCTTATAAGGGGATAAGATAGGATATGAAAGTTTGTATGAAAACTTATATAAAACTTTCTTACTTTAGAGCTTTTTTTGTAGTTTTCAGCGCGAGCGAAGCCGCGGGTCCTAGTAGTATCAACTAAATAAATCTCAAAACAATGAATATACATTAGCAGATTCACTAGCGATTTATCCTCGCTTGAAATGGGTGCATCCCTATATATCCAACAGTAGCCCAAGAGTGTACTAAGTTTTATCAAGTCCATCAAGCCGTTTCAGCGTGAAAGAGTAACAAAACACACATACACACAAACATACTTTCGCATTTTTAATACTAGTCTAATAGATTAATGTTAATATTCCATATAAAACCATAAGATTTCACCATAAGATTCCTGACGTAATTAGTAACATTAATCTTTTTAAATAAAACAATCTTTTCGGATTTTTCGCGGATTTATTTTGATTTTTGGTCAACGTCGGCAACCAAAAATCAAAATAAATTTGCGAAAAAATCTGAAAAGATAGTTTTATTAAAAAAGATTAATTGTACTAATTACGTCAAGAATCTTATGGTAAACAACTCCACAAAATTTCATTGCAGTCGAATAAATATCGTAACGTACCGTTCAATAAGTTACAAATAAACAAAAATACATTCGTTACACAAATATATACATACAACTTTTTAGGAAATATCCCTAGTTTTTTATCTTTGAATGAACTACAAACATAAAATATTAGGTAGTATGAAAGAATGTACTTCCCAAACAATAAAAAAAACTACTATTCGCCCAATGTTCATAATTCGACCATAATTATGTCAGAAAAACTCTTTTCATTTTTTTTATTAATATCACAACATCTCGTCTATAGCCACTTAAAAAAAAAACAAAAAAAAAAAGAAAATCGGTTGACATAAGAGGAGAAAATGTTACTGAACAGTTTTGTTTTTATGTGTATATAGATTAAGTATCTGGGTGAGAGCGGCTCGCTACGCACGACGTTTTTTTCGACAAATATATAAAAATTGTGATTTTCTGTCTAAATTTGATTCAAGTCGTTGCAGCCCTTTGCAGAGTAGAGATTTAGAGTATTTAACAAAGTTAAATCTTCACTTCCCAAGAAAGTTTATGTGAACGAGCTTTTAAAAGTTTTAGGCGCCATATTATATAATGCAGTCAGAAAGTGTGTCAAAGTGAAAACGGAACCAGCCGCCGAATTTGTCAAATCCATTAATCTTTATATCCATATATGTATATGTATAAAATTATTGAAGGTATGTATGTTAGTTTATGAATATTAATTAATACATTGTCGTAAAGTTTAATTGCTAAAATAAATAAATTAATTAAATTTTGATAATTTATTTATAGTGGTTTATAATCGTTTTGTTTCGTGGCTTCTAGGAGTGCCATTTTGGCACAATTTACTTCGTCAATGTCACGTAGAATGGAGAAGATTTATAAGATACTAGCAGAACCTGCGGCTTCACCCGCGATCGAATTACGGAAAAATGAAACTTTTTCGCTACGCATACTTTGTTATTTGCAAAAGTAAGTTCGTGTTGGATTTCGTGTTCTTCAAGATTTAAGGAAAAAAAAATTAATTTTACCGATCGTAACTCAAAATATGCAGTATCTTAAAAGATGTTAACATAGATTACATATTCTGTAAATAAATTTTCATTTTAGGTATTTAGTAAGCTCCACTACCTGTATTTTTACTAATTTTTCTACTCCATTTTTCTAAGGTTAGAGGAAGAGGGTACAATGATACAATAGCATACAATGTTTACGATTTTAGAATCATGTAACATGCCTTATATGGGGTTTTAACTAACATACTAACAGGCTAACATCTATGTTATTTTTAAAGACCCAATGTTGTGCACACAGCAAAGCATTTTATGTCGGTATATATAGATTAATGTTAAGGACGCACCGAGGTAGCGAAACGTAATTACGAAATAGTTGCGTTCGTTTGAACCCTTGCTGTATTGTTATCACTAAAACTTTAATTATCCAATTAATATGTAGAATATTTAAGGATTTATTCTATAAATTGTACACTTTAGAAACACGATTACTTATAGTTTCCTTGATAGAAAAAAAAAATCCAAAATGATCTCTAAAAAACAAAATAAATCCTTAGTGCGGCGTATATAATTCAAGGAAGTTCATCAGTTCTTTAATAATAACAAAACTATACCTTTTTTATATATCGTATACACTTTACATTTTCAAAATGTGTATTTGTTTTAATAATACGAAGGAAATACCTAAATTCGTACGACTTCCGTCCACCCTATCACCCCCCCCCCCTCCCCCGCCCCTCACCCCTCCCCCTGCCCGCTGTCGTCCCCCTAAAATCAATTAGCGCCAAAAGCTCGGTGCCCTCTTAATGTTATTATAAATAAAAAATAACAGGGTACAATAAAAGATTATATTTTGAGTTCTGAATCGCGCTATTAAAGTTTTGTATGATCATTACTATAGATGCAGTTCTAAACGCAATTCAGTCGTGCCTGCTTCGGCAGTACGTAAGTACTGCCCAAGCAGGGACGTTTTATATCGAAAGAATATTATCGTTAATATAATGTTAACGTCGTATCATTGTCATAATCGTGCTTGCATAAATATTTTTTCTGTATAAACATTTTTATTGTATACTAACGGCTCACCCTCGCTTCGCTCGGGTTCACCTCTAGACAAACAAAAACAAATTTAGCTAATGTGTTATTCTGATGTATGAACTAAATTATTGTAAAGTTTCATTAAAATCCAATCAATAGTTTTTGTGTACTAAGCTGTATAAGTTACTATATTTTTTAACTATACCACGGGAACTCTTTAATTTTTCGGGATGAAAAGTATTTAAAATATTGATCGGGGGTATAAGGCACCATCATGCAAAATTTCATTTAAATCGGTTCAACAGTTTCGGAGATTAGCCTGTACAAACAGACAGAGAAACAAAAAAATTGAAAGTCTGGATTTCTTCTATTTCTCTTCTTACAGTCCCGTGACTCGATTCTTAGCATTTTTTTTCTATGTAGAGACATTCGACCTCTACAGTTTTATTATATGTATTTAATATATGTATAGCGAGTCACCCTTGCTTCGCTCGTATTCGTCCCTAAGTACGTTTGAACGGTAAGTATAGAATATGCTATAATAATATATGTACAATGTACATACATACATAGATAGGTATAGAAAAGTAGGTAAGTACCTACTATAAAAAATAAACAAAAATATATATCCCTTACTTGAGAAATGATTGATTCAGTACTTTTTGCGTGAAACGCTCACATCGATTTGACTAAGTTAATTTTATTATAGGTATAGATAAGAATAGATATTGCGAGTGTATATCAAAACAACCAACTCTTATTAGTCCGGATATCCAAGAGTAAGCCAAATGGTTCACATTTCACGTTTTGTGTTTTTTAACCCCCTACGCAAAAATATGTGATATAAGATAAACGTGTGTATCTGTGTGTTTGTCTGTGGCATCGTAACCCCGAAACGGTTGAATTGATTTTAATTTTTTTTTGTTTGAAAATTGATTTGATCGAGAGTGTTCTTAGATATTAATCAAGAAAATCCATTCGGGCGTTCGCATGTTATGTACTTCAACTGTAGAATAGGTAATATAGAATAAACTAAATAAATATGTCCATATAGTGTCTATGTGTACATCTATGTATACATATAATGAAATTCTAATTGAAATCTAATAAAATCTTATTGAAATAGTCATTATTATATATCGATACAGAGGCTGAATCTATAGTTTTTAGAATTTTAGTTTGCCTGTCTATATGTCTGTCTGTTTAGGAACGCATCGCAAGAAAACTACTGGATAGATTTTGTTGAAATTTGTTATGATCATAGCTGGTTATCCTGTTATGTCATCTCTTAGAAATCTATACTAAACGTTAAAACGTAACTAAGGACGAACACGAGTGGAGTGAGGGTGAGTCGCTAATAAGTTTATAAAAATATACGTGTCAAATTGAAAAACTCCTCCTTTCTGCGGCGGTTAAAAATACTTGTTTCAATAATAAATAAGTCACAGGAGCAAGGAACATATAAAAAAGTTGTCTCAATAGAACGGAATCCTTTAGTTCGATCAATAAAAGCTTATTATTGAAATTTTCCTCATCGCGTGCTTTCCGATACGTCAAAACATAAAGCTATTTTAACATCTATAATAATCGTCATAGCGTATCGAGAGAGAGAGAAACTTGATTTCGACCAGTTTTGAGAAACCTCGCTAGCTTGCAGTTAACGTTCATACACCGCGAAGTACTATCGTTTGGGTTCGAAGAAAAAAAAAACAAAAAGGCCGGCAAATTTTAAAACATTTTTTCAAGTGACAAAATTAAAAAAAAATATAAAAAAAAATTATAAGTGTAAAGTTTTTTGGAGTGAAAGTGTTTAGTAAAAGTGAAAGGCGAGTGAGTTCCCGCACTTATTGGGTTAGATGTTTGCGAAGATACTTTTGTGACCTAGATATGCCATTTTTAATTATTTTTAAACTATAAATAAAGAATTATATTAAACGTTTCATCCTTATCTATAATTTGAAAGTAGCTTCATCTGTCTTTTTATTTGCTTGAATATCAAGTCTGTATGGTAGAAATTAATTTCATTTATAATGGGGATACTTGAAATGATATATACATTTTTTAAATATTTTCTATGTGGTAGATGATGAAAAATATTTTATGGGAAAGAATTTTAATTACCTACATATATACTGGAGGCAAAGCAAGAGCAAACGAATTACTAAAACAGACAGAAGTATATCTCGACATTCCTATACTCGACTATAAATAAAATTCCTGCACATATAAGTATTGCTGTAAATATTTTAAATATAAATTGATATAATAAAATTTATTTATTATAATTTTGATCGTTAAATTTCTCTTAAAACTAAAAGTGTTTTAATGACGGATCGTAGAGCAAAAATAAAAGCATATTTGAAATTAGCTTTCGCCCGGACTCCTTTCGCTTTTAGATAATAAAAGATTCTTACTCGTACTCATAAAACTAAATCAGGAGTTTCAGAATATATCCTCTAAATAAAAAAAACTCAACCTCTACAAATTAGTTATTACTTTCTCAATTTATATGTATAAAAGTGAAAGATCATTCTAAAATCTAGAAACCTTCTTGATCTATGAAGCTTACAGGCAAGTAGATTATAGGTGTGAGAAGTCAAGAAAGAGAAGGTGAGAGATGTATAAGCTATATTTCTATAAAGTTTCATCAAAATCCATTTAGCAGTGCAATCTTTTGTAGGTATGCGTGTATATTTATTATTGTTATTAACGTACAAGCTTTCGAGTTAATAATATTAGTAGAATATGATTTAAAACAGTTTCTGTATGAACTGTGGTCTTGGCTACCGCACAAGCGCCTATATTCTAACATTCAGGCCATGATGATATTTATATGCGTGGGATCTGAACCTATGTCCTCTGACTCGTGTGATAAATAAACATAAATTTTTACAATCCTTACTAGGAAATTAAAAATTAGATACTTTAGCAGTCTAATATAGACAATCAACGTTTAATGACGTGACCAATATAATTATTACCTTGACTCCCTATATATATATATATATATATATATATATATATATATATATAATAGTAGGGAATCCCGATCTATGTGGTGGACCCCTCACTCTTTTATATTAAAAAACACCCAAAGGGGTTGTCGCCAAAAATTTGCTCCAGACAACAACAGAGAAGAAAAGGTTCTAAGCTGTTTTTTCTTGGCCTATTTAAGTATGTTTATAGATATCAAGATAAAAAGGTTACTTCAGAACTCAGTGAGGATTTTTTTAAATAAAAGCCAAATCTGAACATTTGTACAATATTAAAGATATGAATAGATTTACTTGAGTTTAGAAATCTTTAAAACTTTAGTGAATGGAAGAAGAAATTGACGTTTTGAATTAAAACAAAAGATGCAAAAGAAATACTCGTACTATTCTCAAACAATACCGACTCCAATACTTTCCAGTCGTTTACATTATAATAAAGAAAAAAATTCAGTTCACTATTATGCTAGTTTGGCACAGTTTGTAGGTACTTACTTTGTGCTATTTGCTGTGCCAGTAGTCGGGTTCGATTCCCGCTGGAGGCATTCATTTGTGTGTGAGCACGAATGTTTGTACTCCAGTCATGGGTGTTATATTTATAACTAGCGACTCACTCTCGCTTCGCTCGGGTTCTTAGGTACGTTTTAATTTTTTTGAGCGGAACCCTAATTCTTTTTCTAAAATAAAAGTAGCTATGTTACTTCTTATAACATCAGTTATCTTCCAGTAAAAGTCCCGTCAAAATTAGTCCAGCCGTTTCAGAGATTATCCGGAACAAATCGACAGACAGACAAAAATAAAAAAAAAAATTGTTTTCTTATAAGTACCGTAAATAATTTCATATGCATTATTTATTGTGACATTACAAACAGACACTTTAATTTTATTTATCTGTATTATATATGTATATATTCAAAGTTATATATGCCTAGTTCATCGAAATTATTGGATAATTTTGTGGGTAGATGAACATTTAGTAAACCGTCTGTAATAACTACCTATATAATAATAAGTTTTGAGACGTTAAAAACCTTAATCTCACCCGTGACCTTGTTTGTGTAAAATCGGTAACAAAAATTAAAATTATAAGCGTCAAAATTCAAAAACAATATTCTATTAAGGTTCTTTTATCGGATGTGCGGAACTCCAAAATCTAAGGCCTAAAACTATTTAGAAGAAATTAGCATACTGATATACATATATTTATACGCGCCTTTAAATTTATACTTTCACTACAGTGTAAGACAAGGGCAGCAACAGGCCATCTACAGTCAAATTAAATTAATATTGATTGATTTCAAGTCACACGAGAGCATGCGGCCTTCTTGCCAAAATTCCATTCCTCTGTAAGATTTATGCCCGATTTCACCAACAACCCATAAACTACCACCTACGTATGGGATCCCTAGCTTAAAAGTCCCCTAAACTAGCCCCTAAATTACATTTCGTTTTACGATCGTCTTTAAGCCCATATTTCGATCACTTAAATTTAGGGGGCGTTTTAATATTTAGGTGACCCCTAACTGTCAGTGAAACAGAAACTGTCCCCTAACAGCCCCCTAACTATGCTTAGGGGATCCCTTAAACTTAGGTGACGTTGGTGAAATCGGGCATTAGACTCTTATAGTACCTATTCTTATTAAATATGCTAGTGTTCGCCTAGTTGTTGATATTCGACGAATACCTTATTGAAATTTTGAGGAAAATTTTAGAATAGAATAGAATTTGCATATCTATATAAAAAACTAACCGTTTCTCAATTTTTTTATTGACAACACTAGATAAAGCTCGTCATTAGATACTAAAAAAAAAAACAAAAAACGGCTGACAAAAAGAGGAGAAAAAGGTGCTGAACTGATTTTTTGCCCATTTATGTATAGATTAAAGCATTCCTTTTGGATACATTTATTTATTAGTAAATTATTAAGGTTTTGTTATCAAGAATATACATAAATTATATTTGTCATGCTAGCGATTTAAAAATTATCTCCTTCAATACCACTTTATTTTCTAAATACGTCACGCCCCAAAAAGTGCGCGTGCGCCGCTTTCGCTCGCTTAATTGTTAAAAGCCTTAAGTAGGCTTATGGCTTTATAAGATTAATAAAAACAATATTGACGCCTATTGCGGGGTAACGATATATGTTTTATAGCACTGAAGGACACGGGTTCTTTTCCAGGTCGTACATTTTTATTTTTAACCGACTTCCAAAAAGGAGGAGGTGCTCATTCGTTGGAATCTTATTTTTTTTTATGTATGTTCACCGATTACTCGAAGACGCCTGAACCGATTTGGAAATTTTTATCAGCCTACAAAATTTGATATATGAATATGTATTTTACGTATCGAAATATATTAAAATTGATTTGCATGGGCTGGCACCGACTTCAAAAATATCTGATTATCAAAAATATCTCCTTTCTAAATGAAAACATCTGTTTAGTTATTTTTTACATTTTAGTGCCTGGAAGGCAGTTTTTTTTATTATGTTGAAATATCATCAATTATGTCCATTTACAAGACAATTGAGAACAATTACTAAAGTAAAATATTGAAATGTTGCATTTACGTGGACTTTAGAACTACTGCGAGGGCTACTACGATTGAATAGTGAATACGTAAACGAAATTCCTTACGTATTCTGTTAATCGTTGAGAGGATGTCTCATTTGGAGCCAACCCTGGACACAGTAGCCAAGTCATGGTAAATTTTAGAACGGGCTATAATAATCAAACGAATATATAAAATTTCGTGTCGGTACTCTTAACTATTGAGGAGTTGCTTCGTCCGGAGCCAATCCTAGATGGAGAATCAGGTCTTAATTGTCATAAAAAGGATAGGATAATAGGATAAATAGGCCAGTAGGCCCTCTGTAGGATAAGAGGAAGTAACTCTAATCAAGACTGCAAGCTTTGACCCATACAAATAAACCAACCAACAAACATTCCAAGTTAAAAAAAAGCTTGTAAAAGTAGTTCATATCACACTCTGTCTATAATCTACTTATGTATATCTTTGCAAAAATCACCTAAACCGGTCGCGACGTAAAATAAACAACAAACGAAATTTCTCAGAAAGTAGATATTTTCCCACGGTAAAAGTATCCTATATGTTGACCTGGATAACTAGCTATCACCATACCAAATTTCATCAAATTCCCTCCAGTGGTTTTTCTGGGATGCGGTAACAGACAGACAGACAGCCTCTGTACCGATAATAATGTTTATTTCAATAAGATTTTTTTTAAAAAATTTAATGTTACAGATTCGGCTTAGTTACAATTTTATTATATGTATAAATAAAAAAAAAACATTACGCTCTGAAGCAGTCGAAACGTCATTAAGCAAAAATCAAAATGAATCCGAAAAAACTTCGAAGAGATCCGTATTCAATTCGAGTTTTTTTATTAATGTCATGTTTTAAAGATTTTCAAGCTCTCTGAATCTCCAAAAAATATTTCTTAGCATAGTTTTTCTAATTTCGAATAACGAGTAGGTATTTTGTGTTAGTTACGTTCATTTAATCTTTAAGTTATATTTCTTTTTCAGATTGTATTAAATCAAGCGTTATCTCCGCCCACTATGTCAAAACATCCTAAACTATCTTCACCATGTCAAGGGTGAACCTGCGAATACCATGGAGACTAATACAAGACCATAGAGAATATAGAATCTATGACAGAAGATCACACACAGACAAAGTGTTGAAAAAAAGAAAAAATGTTTATAATTCAACAAAATGGCGAATAAAAACAAGATGGCGGATGACAAGAATGCTAATACCACTTGTAATATTGAATATTAGTGCGCTGAGTCATGGAGAAAGTATGATTTTATTATAATGGCACTATTAACTGCCTTCCCATAATATAAAAAAATAAGTGAAGGCTGTCTGTCTGTATATTAAAGAAAGAAAATTGAATTTTAACATTTTTACTTACGAGTAAATGAACGAGTATATAAATAATATATAATGTATATATATATACATTCAACATCTTCGGCTATTTATATACGTGATCATTACATATACATACTTTAATGAAACAATGTTATTTAAAATGCCTCAAAAGAATTGGAATAAAATTAAAGCACCAGTTATCATAACAAGCTTAACTGTATGTCAAAACAGCTTACTTTATTCTGGACATTAATTCAATATTCCAGGTCTAACCAGTCGAATGATTGCGTCCTTCCTGGGTTATCCCACAACTTGCAACGTTGGATCTGAAGTCCGAGCATGCACCCTGTCCATAACATGCTGGCTCCAAGGTGGAACCAGGGTCAGGGGTTGCGGGAGTAGCTGGCTGTTCGCTTGCTGCAGAGATGCAGATCATTTGATCAATGAATATGATTTTGATAACACGTGAGTGCTCTTTATAATCTTAATATGTATAGATCCAATATATATTATTATCGTGGATGTAAGATATGAGTATATAAACAAATCGAATACTCGATGTCTCAGATAGCTCAGAATTTTTTTTTTCTGTTTTGGGTGGTGATTTGATGAAAGGTTAAATAAACCTATACATATAATAAAATTCCCGAGTCGAATCTGTACATTAATTTTTTTTGGAAAATCTTATCGAATTAATAGTCATTATTATCGATACAGACGCCGAATTTATAGTTTTTAGAACTTTTATCTGTATGTCTGTGACCGCATCACGAAACAACCAATGGACAGATTTTGATTAAATTTTGTATAATGATAGCTGGTTATCCGGGTCAACATATAAGATACTTTTTACTGCGGGGAAATATCTCATCTCCGAGAAATCTATACTAAACGTTAAAACTACTACCGACTCACCCTCGCTGCGCTCGAGTTCGTGTCTAGTAAATACTATAATAGTGAATTATGCAACTATTTTAAGTTGATCAAATGTTAAAAAAAAACATTGTTTAAAAGCTAGCTGTGTTGTATTTGATATTATTCTTTTCAGCATCCCCTCTTCAGATTGGAGGTACACTCATAAAATTATGCCCCCTAAGTTAAGGCAGGTTCCACAGAGAAGCGTGGTTCCCACAAATGTCTTTAGACGAAGAGTTGATGATGACAATACCCAGGTATAATAGTATAGAAAAATATATATGTATACACTAGCAGAACCCACGGCTTCACCCGTATTCAATCAACAAAAAAAACTCTTTTGTTATATGTTATATAACGACTCACTCTCGCTTTGCTCGGGTTCGTCTTTATTTATTTATATAATATTAAATTATTTGGATATAGTTCATACAAAAATAATTAAATCGCGATTAAAATATGAGGAGTGGGGGTAAGATTGTGAAAAATACTTTACGACCTATTCTTATACCTACCAAATATACAAAAAAATCATTAAAATCGATCGAGCCGTTTCAGACGAGTGCGACCACAAACACCGTGACACGAGATATTTATATATTAGATTATCTGTAATTTTATTGCATACTACGTAATGAAAAAATAACACTATTACAGCGATCATAAATTTTACTCTCGTATGTAGCCTGAGCATTGACTGAATAATGCTTTGATTGAACAGCTGTGTGATAGGGCTGAAATTGTGTGATATCAAATTCAAATAAAAACTATGTAGCTAAGGCAAGCTTCTGGCTAAAAAGATGTTCATTTAATTAGGAATTGTATTTTATTCAGTCATTGAATAATTTTTTTATGTTATTCAGGTAGATTGCGGTCTCCCTTCTACAAGAATTTTGCAGAAAAGAATAATAGGTGGGAGGGAAGCGAGATTCGCAGAGTTTCCATGGCAAGCTCATGTCAGGATATCCGAATTTCAGTGTGGTGGAGTGTTGGGTAAATATTTAATTGATTTTATGGCATTACTTTTTTACGTATTTGATTCGCGCTGAAATTTATCAGTTCGATACCCGCACCATACGTTATGAACAGTCTAGACCCACCGTAGCTTCGCTCGGGATCTTCCCTAGTGAAAAACAAAGACAGATCTATCCCATGACATGAACCGCAAATTTTTCCACAAAAAAAACCTATGTTCTATTCCAGACCATAAATTATCTCTGTACCAAATTTCATCCAGGTCTGGTCAGCCGTACTGGCGTGATTGAGTAACAAACATCCATCCATCCACACTTTCACATTTATAATAATATTAATAGGATTTAAAAATAAAAATTGATGCTAGCGATTAGTTGGGTCAAGATGTGAGTGTATGTTTGTTAGTTCTTCACGTTGAGGCAGTTAGACGGATTTTGATGAGGTTTAGTATATAGATAGATGACGATGATCTGAAATAACCGATAGGTTACTTTTAGGCACATATATAAGTAACCTTAAATTAATAATTTATTTGCAGTATCTCGATGGTTTGTGGCGACTGCTGCGCATTGCGTGTCGCGTGCGCGGCCTCGGGATATAGCAGTTTGGCTGGGAGCCCTAGATACTACCGCTGGAACTCATACTGCTAGAAAACTTGGGTATAATATTATTTATATAATTACTATTAAACCAGGCTCATGTTCTTAATAGCCGTACATATGTACCTAGCAGTAACTTTGTAGTGAGAAAAAAGCAAAGTCATTATTTTTGTCTGTCTGTTTCTCCGCTAACTCCTTCTAAGCCACAAATTTTGATAGGGTTTTAACTATTATTTAGAGAATTCCTCCCGGAAGGTTTATATGCATACTAGCAGAGCTCGCGGCTTCGCTCGTGCTAAAACTACAAAAAAAGAAACTCAAAATGGTAGGTTTCATACAAACTTTCATCCGCTATTCTACCCCGTTATGGGATGAATTTCGAAAAATGCTAAAACATGTATTTAATTAATTGTGTTGAAGAGCATTAATACCAAGTTTCAATTCTGATCATAAATATTTTTTGGATTTTATTATAACGTGTTTTCCCGTGGGAAAGAGATAATCTCCCGCGGTAAAAAGTAGCCTATATCACTCTTCAGCCCTTCAACTATCTCCACATTAAAAATCACGCTAATCCGTCAAGCTGTTTCGACGTGAAAGAAAGACAAACAAACAAACAAACACACTCTCACATTTATAATATTAAATATAGATTTAAAATTGCGAAAATTTCAAAAACTTATTAGGTTCTTTCAGGCATATAGGTTTTCTAACGAAGTTTTCCTTCATAGTAAGACAAGTGGTAATTACTCGTATGTTGGAAATGATTCGCATATGAAAATATCAGAGTTACAAGACCTGGGATTTGAACCCGTTTTACTCTTTTTTCAAAGCGATCGCGTTACCACTGGGAACCACTACCTTTTATATAAGTTACATCAACAGTATTATATACGGAAATTGATAAGTATATAATTTGAACTGTTCCAGAGTCGTCCAGAAAATCCTGCATCCAATGTTCCAATTTCGTATGACGCAACCGGATAGATATGACATAGCTCTTCTTAAGCTATCTCGACCTATTATATATACAAGCCATATACTTCCAATTTGTCTGCCTGATGTAGAGTTGGACCTACGTGGAAAATCTGGGGTGATTGCGGGATGGGGAAAGACTGATACAAGTAATGGTCATACTGGAACTAATCTATTGAGATCTGCGACTGTACCCATTTTGAGTAAGTTTTGCTTATTCTTTAACTATAGGTTGGTTTTACTAGGGAGCTTTGTGATATCTTATGTTTTTTGTACGATTCGTGTCTCAAATCTTTTATGATATAAGATGATCTTTTCAATCTTGCCCGAGTATGTTCGCTCGAGCACAAAACTCCAATTAAATATTTTTCTAATCAAACTGGTAGGTGAAGATGTGTGACATTAAAATAAACATAAAACCAGCTTTGTACTTTTATAAAATTGAACTCAATAAATTTTTAGGTACGGACCAGTGTATAAACTGGCACCAAAGCAAACAGATATTGGTTGAGATTCACTCTGAAATGATATGTGCAGGACATTCGGATGGACATCAAGATGCTTGTTTAGGTAAGAAGCCATTTTAAATATGTTTTAATTATACATGTGCAAGAAAAATAAAAAAAAAAAACTTCTTTGGAAAATGTCATAATTAGATTAAAATAAATCAATAATTAAATAAGGCACATTGGGCATATTACCATCATATATTTATAGAATATCATATACGGAAAGAATATAATATTATATTTCATTTGTCAGACAATAAAAACGATTACCATGGCAACAATAAGTCATAATAGCTTTTATTTAAGTTATGCACGGTCAGCCCACAGTAGTAAATGTTTATTTTTATAAGTAATAATTATTATAAAAATATAAATATAATATTCAAAATAATCGTAAGGTTTATTTTTTTACCAAGTTTAAAAGTTATTTTACATTTTATTTAACATATTATTGAGTATTAGTTTCACTTTCTGTGTAATGTGTTCTATCTCATTCTCTCGCCGGCTTAATCCTATATATTTATGTGTTTATCTCTTTCTCGAGTCGCATTTCCGTTTCATCGAGTTTCAAATCACAACGATTCTAAAGAAGTTTCAAAGAGGAGTTTAAAATATACATAACCTCAGATCTGATAGATGCTTATAATTTTTTGCTCATAATTATTATGATGATTAAAATTACATTTTCAGGTGACTCTGGGGGTCCACTTATAGTGCTAGATAGTGGAAGATATTACCTAGTAGGCATCACATCTGCTGGTTTTGGCTGCGGTGTAGATCATCAACCTGGAATATACCATAATGTGAAAACGACAGTCAACTGGATTAAAGAGATTATTAATCCAACTACAAATTACATAGATTTTTAAAGCATTATCAAATTGTCTTATGTCGTGTAAATGTTTAGAGCAGCCAAATAATTTTCACATATTTATTATTCGACGAAATATATAATAGACATAGCCCCACAGATCTTCTATTCCACTTCCATGGCTTTAAAATATGCAGATAAATACAATTTGCAAAAGGGTGATGAAGCAGAGATACAAAAGCAATACTATACTAGTATGTTGGGTTGAGTACCAGAAGTCTAAACTTCACCAGACCGGGAAGCTCAGTGGTAACGCACTCGCTTGGAAAACCAAGTGATGTACGTTCAAATCTCGAGTCTCATATGTCTGATAGTTTTTACTAACTATTTTCAACTGTATGTCTGAGAGAATTTAACTAGTTTACGACATGTGAAGCCAATTTTCAAACTCCTCCTGTTTCAGCTTGCAATTTTTAATTTAAACGGAGTCTCGTGCTTAGCCGTGGGACGACAAAAAAGGCTAAATGTAACAAGAATGTAAGTCTTTTATCAAAATTGAACATACGACTGGTTTTATGGTGGCTGCATACATCGGTACAAGCTAACCGTACATAAATTTCGATATAATCTGTTTCTGAAACTATGGACGACGATAAATAATAAAATAAATAAATATGTTGGGACATTAACACACAGCACCATCTAGTTCCACGGTAAGCTACGAGGCTTGTGTTATGGATACCAGATAGTTGATACACTACACATATATAGCTTTAAATACATACATATTATAAATATATGATGATGTTTAACTCGACGTTTTTTTGAATGGATTTTCTTTCTCTTAGTGACATAATTCGTTGGCTTACTATTACAAGGTTCTATGTTAATTTTAATGAAGTTTAGTAATTTTTACATAGAACTTCGTTATTTTGTTATCGTAAAAAAAAACAACATAGAACTATGTAAAATTGAATATTTTGTAGTTAAAGTGCCGCTATCTAGTGGTTTGTTTTTGCAAAACTGTAGCTAATGATACATAGAACCTTGTAGCATTAATAACTAAATAAGTACTAAAATTGTAACCTTATAACCTTGCAATAGTGAGCTAACGATTATGTTAATAAGAAATTTTGTATTTCGGCTTCTGAAAGACAAGCTTCTAGCGGCTTCTAGAAGCAACTTTCAAAAATATTACCGTATTGACATTCAAGGGAATATAAAATGATGGTCGAGCTTGCAGTTACGTGTCTAACCAGCTTTTATAGTGTCAGTGGACACTTGTCGAACGTGACGATTATAATGTAATTATACTTTAATTTTAAAAACTAAACTTGTTAATAGAGTCATTAGTTAATTAGTTTATAATTAATATATTTATCAACGCTTTCACTATTGAGATATCTCAACAAATTATAGTTTGACTTGCCATTATTTATGTCGACATTTGGCTGATTTGATCTCTTTATTTATTTTTTGTTATTGTCAAAATAAATATTGTTTATTAAGTCTGTTATTGTTCTTTCTAGCCTTTTTGGGTACTAAGTATAAATATAAAGATACTAGAAGAACCCGCGGCTACGCCCGTGTTCAATCTACATATAAAACCTTTTGCTTTAAAGAAATCTTTATCTTTTACATAGCGACTCATCCTCGCTTTGCTCGGGTTCATCCCTATGTATTTATATAATATTTATTTGGATAGTTCATACAAAAATACTAAAATCGCGATTAAAAATGGGCTATGGGTAGGAGGGTGAAAAATACTTTACGACCTATTCTCATACCTACCAAATATACAAATAAAATTTCATTAAAATCGGTTAAGCCGTTTCGAAGGAGTGACCACAAACAATATGACATCAGATTTTTATATTTAGTACATCTGATTGCGGGTTGCGATACCATTTACATATATATAGTCACAAAAGACAGGTATTCAACTTACTGCTTTTATCCAATTTTCGTATTCTAGACACAGACTATAAAGTGACTTCCCATTTTATCCTCTCTTCCTCTCTATTCTCTAAATATAAACAACTGGATGGGTTTGGAAGATTTTATTATTTAAAAATTAAATTTAAAACACTCGCATCTTTTAAAGTAATTTCTCAGTATGATTTCTATGTATCGCTTTTGTTGAGGATAAATTTGTGCTTTACATCGCATGTTAATAATTTATGACAAATATCACGTTATAGAAACAAAAGTTCCTACAATATTATATTTTCTTTTTTTTCTTTCCCTAATAGCATGCGAGCGTACACTGTCCTATCTACAAACAGAAAAATCACGCTAATCCATCAGTCTCTTTCGACGTGAAAGAAGGACAAACAAACACACTTTCACATTTATAATATAAGGTATGGATAGTGGATACGTCACTGCTTAGTAATTACTAAATACAAGTGGTAATTAGTCACGTAATGAAGGAATTTTGATTGTTCAGCGTAATAAAGATTATAGCATTCGCTTGGTATATCTAGTTTATTTATAGTTGATAAGTTTTTGACTGCGGCTTCACTCGCGTAGTAAGTGAGCGGGGATCAAAAGTAGTCCATCGATCCTTAGAATGCAATCTATGTCCTGGAAATTTTTTATCAAAATCTGATTAGCGATTTAAGCTTGAAAAGGTAACAGGCAGACATACTTTTACATTTATAGTATATATTTGTTTCAACTGATGACGTGCGTCAAATAAATGCCGTCCCCCCGAATAAACATAATATGTTTACCTCATGAACGAATTAGAGACTGGACCTGACATAAAATACAAATGTATGAAAACTAGTTCAACCAAGTGACGCATAACGCACACAAAGATTTTATTACATTATTATAAACACTGATACACAATACAATATTTCTAGTGCTTGAACGTAATCGATAAAATACATATATCGATGAACCAATGAATGACATTTTAGACATTGGTTAGCATAGTCATCATATTTTACATCTTTTAATTTATTCTTCTTCTTTTAATTTTAATAAATTAAAATAAATGAATTAAAGAGGCAATAATAATGTGTCAAATAATAATTATTTTTTAATTTGATTTATATAAATACGATGGCATTGATGGCAACATTCTGTTGGCCTATAATAATGTTAATGAACAAATGAATATCGGGTATATATTCCATTAATATATAATAAATATTATTTTGTAAAGATTAAAAAAATATTAAGCTAATTTAATTAAATAAAGTGATTTTGTTGATTCTGTTATTGAACTATTTTAATTGGCAATTGATTGTCTCGGGTAGTTATAAAAATGTGACACTGTCCTAATATTGCTCAGTTCTTAATAAACATTTGTGAAATTAGGAAAAAGAAAAAGAGATTGCAAATTAAAGTGAGTGTTGGATCGTGAAAGTAGGATACTGTGGTAAAAGCATTTTATGTTATTGTACTGTACAAATAACACAATTCGTTTAGTAATTTCGTCAAATATCGATATATTTTTCGACATTGTCAAGCACTATTCGATGTCAAATGGACTCACTCGACAGTTTAGTCATTTGTTCTGAATGGTATAATCCAGGGATTTTATGATGGTTGTCAGATGTCAACAATACATAGAAATATCGACTATATTTAACATAGTTGGATAATATGACATTTTATTTTACATTTAATTAAATTGTGTGATAAATAACAATAAATGTAATAAAATAATGTATTTACAAGTGAAAAGAAATACTGCTGCTTCCGCCGTTATAGTTTTTACATCATTTAACAGAACATTTAGTCATTTTTGGGAGATGTTTTGTTGACAAATAAGTGCTTGAGACTGACGCAAAAAACAAACGACCAAGCCTAAAATCTCCTGGTTACTGAGAAGACCGATAAAGGTACGTCAGCTTATATGTCTAGTCCAGTGGTTAATTCGTTCATGGTTTACCTTATCATAGTGGGGAGCATCTGGTCACTCCTTAACCATTATGGAATGAATTTCATTAAAATACTACACAAAATGCCAAGTTAGAGCAAACTGAAAGATGCATTGCCGAAGGAAAGCAGCCTTTATTACTAATGAGATCCTCATCGGCATTGAACGTTTTTAATAGAATTATTTAAGGCCGTGGTAGCCCAGTGGTAACGCGCTCGCTTGGTAAGCTGAGTAAAACGGGTCATATCCCGGGTCTCGCACCTTTGATATTTTCATGTGCAAATAATTTCCGACATGATAACCACTTGTCTCACGGTGAAAGAAAACATTATGCCTGCATGTCTGAAAGAACCTAGCAAGTTTGCGAAGGATGTGTGAAGTCCACCAACCCGCACTTGGCCAGCGTGGTGGACTATGGCCTGATCGCCCTCGCGTTGAAGTGAGGTCCGTGCCTAACAGTGGGAAAAAAAGGACTTAATACAATACAATGTTATCGAAAAAGCATAATCATTATTGAAAATTTGAGGGAAAATATATGAATAACAATTAACTATATAATATGTATATTATAAAAAAACAGCTGTTTAAAAAAATGTTAATGCTCGTCAATAACTTCTAAACAAAAGAAATAGGAAAACTGAGGACAAACTGGTGGTAGGCCTCTGTCAAGCCTGAGGAGTCCGATTGGATGGGTACCACCCCTTATCTATTTCTTCCGCCAAGCAACAATGATTGCATTGTTGTGTTCCGGTTTAAAGGATAGGGTAGCCAGCGTAATTACAAGCAAGAGGCATAACATCTTAGTTCTCACGTTGACTACGCACCTGCGGTTCGAATTTTTTTTAATATAAAGTCTACGTGCAATTTTTGACATTTTTCTTAAATAAATGAATGAATGAATGAAAGAATATGGGCGACAGGTACCGCTTTCCATCAGGTGGGCTGTCTGCTCATTTATCACTGAGCACTATATAAAAAAAGGTATTGAACTATTTTGTCTTTGCCTATTTATATACAACTACTAGCGGACCCGACAGACGTTGTCCTGTCTACAATGATAACAAAACTTTTTTTTAATTTGATCGCAGCGCTAACTGTCGGGACAGACTAAAATTAAAATTCGAATATTATTTAAAATTTGACACTGCGATGGTAGCGCCGTCTGTCGGATCCAATGTAAAACATTCCAAAATCAACAACTACTAATAAATTAAAAATTAATTAAAAAAACATTGTCCAGCGGACAAAATTGTGAATCTAAACGATTCCCAGATCCCCTTGAACACACACCAAAAATTTCATCAAAATCGGTCCAGTCGTTTGAGAGAAGTTCAGTGACATACACACTCACAGAAGAATTATATATATAAAGATATGTATGTATATTGTATATACTATATAGATATGTAAATAAATGATTTTATTTTGCTTTTTGGTTCCCGACGATTCGAATACTTTACAGCAAGCATGTCACTATATTAATATATATTACTAGCGACTCACCCTTGCTTCGCTCGGGTTCGTCCCTACCTTCCTTTCCAATACAAACTTTCATCTACAGTTTTACACCCTTAAGGGATGATTTTCGGGATAAAAAGTATCCTATGTTCTTTCCAGGGTCCCAAACTATCTTTTTACCAAATTTCATCTAAATCGGTTCAGTAGATCTAGAGATTACCCCCTACAACTTCACAAACTCACAATCTCACAAACTTACAAACTTTACCTCTTTATAATATTAGTGTAGATTAGATTTACGTAAGAAATGCTAACTGGCTATTTTACTCAGTGAATCCCATATGACAAACTTCATGGATGGAGTAACGAGAGCTCGAATTTTAACTATATTTATCCTAAAACCATGGAGTGGCCATTTTGGTAAACAATTAACTTACTTTGAAAGAGGTCTGACATAATTTACGAATAATGCTAATTTCATTCCCCTTTTAATTATACTAGCGACTCACTCTCGCTCTGCTCGTGTTCGTCCCTAGCTACGTTTTAACGTTTAGGTCAGAGATGAGATATTTTCCCGCAGTAAAAAGTATCCTATATGTTAACCCGGATAACCCGCTATATCATTCCAAATTTCATCAAAATCTGTCGAGTTGGTTTTTCGTGATGCGGTCACAGACAGTGAGACAAAATTTCTAAGACCGTATATTCGGCCTCTGTATCGATAATACTGACTATTTCAATAAGATTTTCCAAAAATATTTAATGAACAGATTCCACCACTCAAAATTTTATTATACGTATGGATTTACACTACGATTTCTTAGTGGAACGCTAAGTTACTTTCAACAGCGCTCTTACAATGAAACCTGTTCTTTGCTTTATCACTCTAAAATGTACTATATGTGGTGGAAATAATACTTAATTTCGCATAACTTTTATATGTGATTGGTCAACTGGATCGTCGAAAGCCGCGTCTTTAGAAAATTGAATCTTATATGACAATCACAAAGTTTATTTTTCCTTATATATAGCCTAAAGGATAGTTTCAAAACATACATTGAAATTTAAACGTTATATACATAAAAATATGGTATAATTTTGTTTGTAATTGAAAAATTAACGTAAGTTCGTGCCGTAAATGTCAAACAACACAGTCTGGAAGAATGTGCTGTTGTAACGACGTGTTAGTTTAAAATTATAAAGTTTTATCAAAATTATTATAGTTTATTACGAATTAAAGTAGTTATGGAGAAACTGTTTGGTGTACTGGTAATAGTGGCTGGCTTGGTTTCTGTTCTGGAGGGACAAATGTCTGGTGGCGGTAAGTGAAAGGCTTCTATTTTAGCCTCGTCTGTATTCGTATGATTCATAAATTATATATGTCTAATATTTCATAATAGCATTTATAAATGCTATCAACAGTAAAAATACATCAAAATTAGCTTAGCAGAAAGATATATTATAAAGTTCATAGGTTTAATATTACCAAAACTAAGCGTCTTGCTTAACTGTTACATAAAGTCACATGGAAATTAAATTATTTTATTCAAAAACAACTTTTTTCTCATTATTTTCCCACACTGCGAATATTACAACATACGCACTTCGTAATTTTAAAATAATTTGGAGATTTATTTTAAACTTTAACTAGATAATCTTAAAGCTTTTTATAAATTAAAGCTACAATTTTTGTACATTTATCATCTTTCTCGCTTTCTCCTATGGGATAGAGGGAGGAAGGCGGTATAAGGTCAAGTTATTTCGTCCGTTTGCTCTAATTTGAAGTTTTTGATGCTCAAAATTTTCCCTGTATCTCAAGGTCATTGAGGATCGCATTATATGATACATACGAAGCTCGCATTAAAACACTGCTTAATTTGGTACTATTGTTGACCTTCCCCTTTAAGAAATTGGTCAAACATGAGGTCGACTCCTTCACTGAAGAACGTAAATACCACAATACATTTATTTTGTATTAGTATAACTTTTTACGGGAGAGATATAAAAAATATGTTTTTTCCAAAAAGGTTAAACTTATAAAGCAAACCTAAATATAAAATTTGATCCAAATTTACTCTTCAATTTAGAATCAATCTCGCTTCACTCGGGTTTGTTCCTAGGTGATTCCTTAAATTGACTTACCTTTTTTATTTATGAACGGATCGTAATAAAACAAATACCTACTAAATAGCCCTAAAAACAGCCCTTTTTAACATCCCACGGGCACGGGCCTCCCTTCAATATAAGGGGAATCAGGCTATAGTCCACCACGCTGGCCAAGTGCAAGTTAGCGGATTTCACATGTCTTTAGAAAACTTGCTAGGTTCTCTCAGACAAGCAGGTTTCCTCACGATGTTTTCCTTCACTGTAAGGCAAGGGTAATTAAGTTAGAAATGCCACACATGAAAATCTCAGAGGTTACCCGGCAGCAAATCGAGGTGACAGAGAGAGCTACCACTGTTACCACTGGGCTACCACTGTCTTACGTGAAGCTTAAGCTTACCACAATACATTAGTGAAAACCGCACCCAAATTAGTTAAGCCGTGTCTGAGAATAGCGCGCACATACGCACAGGCAAACAGATTTTGGGTTTTATAGTTTTTTCAAATATCTTCCATGTACAGACAGTGATCAGCTACAGTTTTATTATATATATAGATATTTACTAATGTAATGTAGACAAGATATTTATAATGATTAGTATAACAACTTGATCCCATCGAGCTTATATGATGATGAAGCCATGAGGTGGATTGTGAAACTCTTTTGCTGGGTACGCTGTAAGATCTTCGAGTGAGAGCTCATTTGGTTCCGTTTTGACATTCAAGTCCAATACAAAGCATTTCATTTATTTAGCAAAATATAATTATAATTTATGCATTATATTAATTTTATTCTGTTTAGTTGTGGCATAAATGCAATATTATGTAATAAAATACTTGGTCAAGGCACTTACCACAGGTTTTTTTCAGAACTCTCGCCCGTGAATGCACTCGCATGGCAGGTACTCGATCTATATACACAGGCTAATAAATTTAATTTAATTTATTATTTATTTATTTATCCTCGTTCCCTAGCTATGGCCGCGTACGATTTTCTTTTAGTTTGGTAGAGTCAGCGATACCTGAACTGCTCTCTTTCGTTACGCCCACTGTCTTCTCAAAAACGTCTCACCAACCGTACCTCAACGTCTCATGGTGCATTTACCATCAATTTCATCCAAGACTCTATTTAATAATATATAATAATAAATTTATTTATTGTACTATTTAAGACAATAGAGCTAAAATTGTACTAGGCAAGTTGTACTCAAAGAGCCTCAAATAAAGTTAGAACTCCTTTCTTCTAAACTAAACGAGATTATGCATAAATTGACAACAATTTATATTTTATTAGCGAAAACCGCGGCTTCGCTCGCGCTAAAACTACAAAAAAATCTGTAAAAAGGAAGTTCCATAAAACTTCCCCTATTTTAACCCCTTATAGGATGAATTTTGAAAAATGCTAAAATATGTAATAATTTAATTTTATTGAAGACCATTAATACCAAGTTTCAAGTAATTCTGACCACATTTTTTTGGGTTTGTATTATAACGTGTTATTGTGGGAAGTAGATAATCTCTCGCGATAAAAAGAAGCCTATGTCACTCTTCAGTCCTCCAACCATCTCCACACAAAAAATCACGCCAATCTGTCACTCCATTTCAACGTAAAAGAAGGACATACAAATAAACAAACAAACACACTTGTACATTTATAATATTAAGTATGGAAGTATAGATGTATCTGTTTGGCATTCTTTTAACATTACAAAGTCTTACGTTCTCTCTAGACAATGTTTGAGTGACCACATAATATGTCCTAAGAATTTTAAGGCCTTGTTTTGTAGGATTGTGGTAAGTTAGTCCCATGCCTTGAGTTTGGGTATAGGAAATAGAATTATTATGCTGGATCCACCCGCTTCTCAAGCCACGACAGTCCATCATAAATTCAAACTTATGAAGTGGGCGTTTAGTTTGGCTCTTGTAGGCTTGCAAGTATCAACTTGTGGCTGTTCCAATCCATATCAGTTTTTGACCACATCAGGAGAAGTTTTCGGAAATTTATCGTATTGTATTTGTTTGTGCTTTTGTAGAGATTTGTGATCAAGCATGTGGACCCGACAGTAGTTCTCAGTACTCACTTTGTTAGCTTCAATTAAATTAGCCACCGCAATCGAATCTGTTACAAGAAAATTCCAACTATATAAACGAACTTTTAGTTTATGTTACTGATTTTTTCTATCTTATTATTTTTACTAATCTTCGTCCAGTAGTTTTGCCTATTTAATATTGTTTTTATATGGGATTGGGTACTTGAACGAATATTATAATATCTGTGGTATAAATAAGGAAGGAAGCATTATATGTATGTAAATTCTATTATTAATGACTATATATGGTGGTTACTGAACAGGTGTTAGTAATGACTGGTATAATTAATACTTTAATACTTTAATGGTATAATTAATATTAAATGACTGTTATTAACAGGAAAGGTTGCCTTTACTTTTCATCTATGTATGTATATACTTATAATATAATTACACTTAGCATTTTCCTACATTCTTTGGAAAAGGCGTATATTTTGAGCAGCAAATATATTTAACTAAAAAGAAATGTAATTAAGATTGCTATAGAAATAATATAAATACATCTATTTAGGAACTACGATGTCACAAGCAGATGCACAATAGACATACATACATATCAAACTCATAACCCTTTTTGCTTCGTTGGTTAATTAAAAATAGTAAATAATACATCAGATATTTATCGTCCTATTTGAGTATAATCCACTGCTTTGGTCTTATACGTGTTGGTGGATAGATATGTTTCGAAAACTGGTTGGACTCTCTCAGATATGAGAGTTTCTTCACAGTGTTTTCTTTCACTTAATTATATTGAAAATAAGCCTCGCAAGTGAAAATCTTGAGACTCAGGCTTGAAACCGCTTCGTTTGGTTTACCTATTAATCTTAATATAAATTGATAATATAAAACTCCCGTGTCTCAGTGTCGGTCTCCGGAACTACTTATCCGATCTGAACGTAAATTTTTTTAAATGTGTGGTTTATTCCAACTTAAATGTTAGGTTTTTAACCCGATTATTTGGTTTTTTTTTTACTTTAAAATTAATCATTTTCATATTGAGCGAATTATAAGTGTGCCACAGCAACGCGTGGTCAGATTTGATAGTTTAATATATAAAATCATTAAATATTGGGAAAATTACTTAAAACATTAGTCAAACTTCCACAAAACCGCGAGTTACAGTTAATGTTTTGTAATAATAGTTTCTCAATAATGGCTATAAATATTTTGTAATTTATTGAATTACTTAATATTTTTTTTACGTATTCTTTAATTATTCAGTTGTTGATCGATCGTCAAGGTTAAGTTAAAGTTCACAGTAGTACCTTTTTCTATATAAGATATATATACAGATTTTATTACACTTTTAAGTCAACACACTTACGAGAGCATTACCGTTGAGCATGCCAACGGAACCCTATTACTATGCCTCCACTGTCCGTCCGTCCGCCTGTCACAGGGCTGTATCTCATGAACCGTAATATGTAGAGAGTTGAAATTTTTACAGTGTATCTTTCTATTGCCGCCATAACAACAACAAATAAAAATAAAAAAATAAAAATCAATCATCGAAGTTAATATACCACATACGTAGAGTAAATAGAAGTCACATTAATAAAAAGTATATGAACTATGGTACGGAACCCTGCGTGAGCGAATTCGAGTCGCACTTGACCGATTTTTAAAAACATACAGGTGAATTGAGTCATCTTATTTGAAGTTGGTTATATATATATATATATATATATATATATATATATAACCCTTTATCTCCTCACTGCATGTGCAAGGTTTATTCAACAAATGCTTCAATTTAAAATATCGTAAGTGAAGATTAGAATTCATAGTCCGAGGTTTCAATTCAATTCGAAAATAAATTCCAGTCACGCTTCATTGCAACGTCTTGATTTAAAATAAACACCGAACCAAAACCCAGTAAAAGTTTCGCTAACCTTGAACGGCCGTCTGCTAAGTATTTGTTTCTACGCCGTAAGTTACGTTTTCTACTCCCCCTGCACAAAACATTTATATTAACTAAAATACATGGATGCGAAAAATTGTGTTTTTTCAGAAAAGACATTTATATAGATAAACTTAAAAAGCGAAACCTTATCTAAATACAAAACTTCATAGAAATAGTTAGAACCGTCTCCGAGATACCGGAAATTTTATATGTATTTACATATACAAAAATTACTTATTTACTACTATAAGATACTAGTTATTTACCCTCGCTTCGCTCGGGTGCATCCCTCGGGTACGATTTTATTCCCAATTTCATGGGTTTTAATTTTTTTGAGTGGAACCTTCATTCTTTTTCTAAAATAAAAGTAGCTAAAGTTATTCCTTATAACCACAGCTCTCTGCTTGTGAAAGCGCCCTCAAAATCGGTCCAGCCGTTTTGAAGATAGCCAGAACAGACAGACAAAAAAAATAAAAAATTGTTTTTTTTTCTTATTAGTACCGTGTATACTTTTTCATATGCATTTAGTTGAAGCTGTTATTTTGACATTACAAACAGACACTTCAATTTTATCTATCTGTATAGGTTATACATATGTATATAGACTACTAGCGACTCACCATCGCTTAGCTCGGGTTCGTCCCTAGGTTGATTCCCCATACAAACTTTCATCCCCATTTTCAACCTCTTAAGGGATGATTCCCAGGATAAAAAGTATTCTATGTCCTTCCCAGGGTCTCAAACTATCTTCTAACATAATTTCATCTAAACCGGTTTAGTAGATCCAAAGATTACTCCCTACAACATCACAAACTTACAAACTCACAATTCACAAACTTCACCTCTTTATTATATTAGTATAGATACAATATATTTAAAGAGATCTAGGTGTATGTTCATTTGTTCTGTGGCATCATTTATTCATTTACAACATCGTATATAGCAAAGTAATTGGGTCAGACCAACATTGATACTATAAACAATTTCAACTCACTCGCTTAGAAAATGTCCACGAGCGTAAAATTGCTGTGACAGTTATTTTGTATGTTTTCTAATATCCCATTGTATTTTACGTACTCACAGGTAAAGATTAGATTTTCTTTGCTAGTAGTAGTAGTATTTTAACTGCCTCGGTGGTGTAGTGGCTAGCATGTACGGCTGCACACCCGGAGGTCCTGGGTTCGAGTCCCGCGTCGGGCCAAGTTTAGTTATTGAGTCTTTCTGTATAGTAAGTCTCAGTAACAGCCCGAAGTTGGGAAGTTAGCGATGTTTCACCCCCGTGCCTCGGAGAGCACGTAAAGCCGTCGGTCCTGCGCCTTTACTCTCACCGGTCGTATCGAGTGGTCGTCCCTCCGGAGTATGAGAGTGATAGGAATAGAGAGTACACTTGTGTTTGCGCGTACACTTGAGCACTATAATATCTCCTGCGCAGTTGGCTAATCTCAATGAGATTGGCCGCCGTAGCCGGAATCGGCTAGGAGAACATCACATCAGTATTTTCTGCGACTTGCCTCATTTTTTAACCACCGACATAAAAACGTGCGTTTGTCTGTGGCTCCCGAACGGATGAACCGATTTTGATTTAGCTTTTTTTTATTTGAAAGGTGAATTAGTCGGGAGTGTTCTTAGCTATGTTTGATGAAAATGTCCAAGATGGTCGGTTTTATTTAATTTTAATTTATATATCTATTTCTATGTTACATTTAATTTAGGGTTCCGTAGCTAAAAGGCAAGATGGAACCCTTATAATTTCGTCATGTCACAGAGTAACTTTACTCAGGTACTATTGAAGCTATATGGCTGGAACTTCTGGTACCTCCTAACTATTATTTTTGCACAAAACTATAGAGATTCAGCCTCTGTATATATAATAATGTTTATTTAAATAGGCTTAGTTACAATTTTATTACACGTAATATGTATGTATATATATAAATATATATATATATATATATATATATATATATACATTACGGGATAGATACTCGCCAGAGAAATAAATATCTCGTTTAACAATAATATACTCGGAATATACTTGCTTAATCTCATAGTAAACAATTGCATGTACGTCTTGAATTGGACTTCACCATGTTTAGCGTTACTAAACTTGCCAACAATTATTATATTGATATTATGTTTAGATATATGTATATCTATGGTCTTACAAAGCAAAAACATATCTTGCCCAAGAATCAAATCCACAATATAAGACGAAGCAATCACTACCCGCTAATCTAATAGTGGAAAAAATACTGATTTCTTGAACTGAACTTTAAACCTACATATGCTCCATGTAGTTTCTAACATCAAATCTTCTAAAATATCTGTCAAAAATATAGATTGATTTTTGCGAAAAATATGCTCCTTTAAAGGTTTATTTGGACCTATTTGTATTTTACATGTTATTTATGTAAAATATGTGGAAAAAACCGGCTGTCGGCCTTGATAAGCTTCTATGCGTAGAACATAAAAGCTATCAGTAAGCAATATGTTTATAATAATATAAGATTACCAGTTTCTAAAGTGGACATCCAATTGGCGTCACGATAGTAATTAAATGGCCGATTTGTGATAATATTTTAATCCATCCCTTCTTAAGAACAATCTAACGAAGCTTTCTCATGTGTCAAGGATTTACTACTAAGTATTACAAACACTTAGTTAAATAATCTGTGTATAGTAGAACCCAAAGTATTGATTTTTAGAATTTTTGTCTGTTTGTCTGTGCGTTTGTGCGCGCTAATCTCAGAAATAGCTTAACTGATTTGGGTGCGGTTTCGACTAATGTATTGTGGTAAGCTTCATTTAACATTTACTGTTTGTTTAATTTCAGTCGGTTATATAAAACTGTACGTGTAAGGGCCGAAATATTGCTATAAACTTTACATATTCAATGTCGGTACATATACTTGCCTTGAATAATAAATATGTGACCAATTTTTTTGCGTTACTTAACTTACCAAAAATGATTGTGTCATGACTATTTACCATGTCATGTTAGTTTAACGGTTAGTATGGATACTTGCAGGTCGTTAGGTCTTGTATTCGAATCCCGGTTTGGGTAAATATTTACTTTATCAGTTACTGGATTTTTCAGCCATCACGCCACACAGATACACCGTTCTTCATGCCTCTGAGAGCATGTAAACGTTTTTCAAATGGCTGGAATAAAGTACGTTTCCATCTTTCTAGTATTGGCTTATTTGTTTCAGGGCCAACGCATGGGAAAGTGGTAGTATGCTATGTAGCTACATGGGCAGTGTACAGGCCAGGAGATGGAAAATTTGACCTTAGCAATTTGGAACCATCTTTATGTACCCATTTAGTTTACTCGTTCGCCGGTCTTGATACTACATATAGTATTAAGAGTCTTGGTATGTATAATTGTAATTTTTTTACAAGCTTTTATTTAACTTACAATGTTTGTGTGTATGTTTGTTCGGGTCAAATCTTGCAACTAAATTTTACAGTAGTTATGCTCAACCGATTGAGCTGAAATTTTGCTTACACGATTACTTTAGATGACAATGCGTGGTTAGCTAAGTGACGTCATTCTAAATCCAACATGGCGGACTTCCGACGACGACAGTTTTTTTATGCACGCCATGATATGGATACCAAATGAAAGGGTTTGCTGAGAAGAATACGAATAAATACCTAAAAAATAAAATTAAACTTTAAATTAAATGAAACCCATTTATTACATTACACAATTTATATGATATAAAAGCTTATTTTTAAAAATATTTTTTTTAATATTAATTTATTTTATTACAAATATATAAATCTATTGAAAATCCGTAGAAGTTATACGGATACTTGCTTTGTTAGTCTGCACATTAATTTTGCTAAATAATATTGTTCTTATACGTATAGCTTGACTACTATTTATAAATAAATTGATTTGAAAACTAATTTAATAAGTTTTATTTAAAACGATCAAACTTTAATTTAGTTAAAAAAACAAGTTAAAAATTGCAATTTGACTTATATATTAATATCTAGTTTTTTCTTTTTTCATTTATCTTTAAATGTAATTCGATTCTCTACAAAAGTATGTTAGAATAACTTAAGGTTTAATTATTAAATATTTCTGTTTGGTTATAGATCCCTGGCAGGATTTGGAAAAAGATTACGGGAAAGCTGGATATAAACGCCTTGTCTCCTTAAAACATCGATATCCTCATCTTAAAGTGACCATAGCCATTGGTGGCTGGAATGAAGGCTCCGAAAAGTACTCTAAAATGGCTTCTACACCTGCAACTCGAGCCAAATTTATTGAAAGCGTCATGTATTTCTTGAAGTAAGTAAAATAATTAAAACAATGCAGTTAGAAAGATATGTCCAAACAACTTCGAACATCTTGGCTAGTTTAAATATTTTTATTAATTTACTACCTATACGTTTGATATTTCGAGTTTTTCGACTTAAATTACTTCGCAGGCGTCTTATACTCGTATGTGGCATCAGTATAAATGGAAACACATATAAAATAAACTAATCAATTGAAGGTAAATTCGGGATCTTGTTTGTCGATTTAGAAGCGATTAATGTTAATTTTGCGTTCATAATTATAAATTAGTAGTAAGGAAAGAGAAAAATGTGATTTATTCGTTTCTTCGTGTTTTTTTTTTCAAATTTTGACTTCATATGAGATTTCCTCGGACTTCAACGAATATTTGAAAAAAAAAATTGCCGAATTGGTCCAGCCATTCCCGAAGTTTGCGCTTAGGCATTTATTTTTATTTATAATAAATAGATTAATTTATTTAAATTTACATAACATTTGTTTAAACACTAAGACAAAACACAAATAGCGCAACAAAAACCTTGTACCTATGATTTTCTTGTGCACTGCGGATTCATATTACTACATTCATATTTGACCATTTCTAGGATTTTTTTGTTTTTTTTTTTTGTATAATGACTGATGCTCGAAAGTAGTCTCCTTCAATTTGAGTATATAAACAATTTCTATATTTTTTTAAATTATTTTCAGCACTCACAATTTCGACGGTCTTGATTTAGATTGGGAATATCCTACTAAAAGAGGCGGCAATCCAGAAGATAAAGCTAATTATGTAGCTCTGGTTAAGGTTTGTATTATATTTATACGTCTTAAATGATCTTATAACTGGAATATCATACCAAAATTGCATAAACAATCGATTTTTATTACTTACTACCGGCTCACCCTCGTTTCGCTCGTGTTCACGTCTAGGAAAACAAAAATAAACCAATCCCACAGGAACCTTACATTTTTCCGAGATAAAAAGTAGCCTATGTGTTATTCCAGATTACAATCTATATCTGTGCCAAATTTCATCCAGATCCGTTCAGCCGTTCTGGCATGAAAGAGTAACAAACATCCATACATACTCACTTTCTCATTTATAATATTATAATTATATTTAACTAGCAGATCCCGCGGCTTCGCTCGCGCTAAATCTGTAAAAATCTCTAAAAAGGTAGTTTCATACAAACTTTCATCCCCCATATCCCCTTATAGGATGGATTTCGAAAAATGATGAAACACGTATTTATTTAATTTTATTGAAGAGAACTTATACCAAGTTTCAAGTGATTCTGATTATAAATATTTTTTTGGATTGTATTATAACGTGTTTTCGCGTGGAAATTAGACAATATCCCGCGGTAAAAAGTAGCCTATGTCACTCTCCAGCCCTTCAACTATATTCACACAAAAAGTCACGCCAATCTGTCTCTCTATTTCGACGGCAAAGAAGGACAAACAAACAAACACAATTTTATTTAAGTAAATGGACATCAAATAATCGCATAAATCTAAAAAAGTATTATAATACCATACTTACTCTGGCTACAATTTTCCATTGCAGGAGCTGAAAGAGGCTTTTGAGCCACGTGGCTACATAATAACAGCAGCATTGGGTGCCGGGAAGGAAACAATGGACAGCGCTTATGACCTCGCTAAGCTGAGTCGACATTTGGACTTAATTCATATGATGTGCTACGATTATCATGGTACTTGGGATAGAATGGTTGGAGCCAATGCACCTTTACGAGGGACATCAGAAGAAGATGTGTTGAGTGTTGTACGTATTTATCTTTTTGTCTTCAACTGACTTCAAAAAGGAGGAGGTTCTCAATTCGTCTGTATTTTTTTTTATGTTTGTTACCTCAGAACTTTGGTATTTATTCACCGATTTGGACAATCTTTTGTTTGGAAGTAATTAATTCCAGTTTTGTCCTATTTAAATTTGAAAAAATAGCACCCCTAAGGGTGAAAAAAAAAAGGTAATGTAAATTTTACATACTTCTAATGTCTACACTAAAATTGAAAAAATAAAAGCTTTAAAAAAAATAAAACTGACTTCAAAAAAAAACCAGTAAAAAGAATAAAATAATAATTGATTGATAGTTTTCATGTACTATATACCTAATCAGATATTTTCGAAGTCGACGCCAGCCGATCTAAATCAAAGCACACCGACTCCGAAAATATCTTATGAGGTATTATTATTATGCAGTATATAAAAATTACCAATCAGTTATTTTTAAAATTTTAGTGTTTTTTTTTTGTGTTACTTAAAAAGCGAATTTTAGTTTGTTAGTCTTCATATAAAAATTGGCATCAAACTAACTTAACGGCTTAAGCGAATATTTTATTGAAATGCTTTCTTCTTACCTTACTAATGCTATGTCTACACTAAAAATGCAAAAATAAAGACTTAAAAAAAAAATACTACCTGGTATTTAATAGTAGATGAAAATTACTAATCAGTAATTTTTACTTTTTAGTGTTTTTTGTAGTGTTACTAGTAAAAGCGAATTTTAGTTTGTCAGTCTTCGTATAAAATTGGTATCAAACTATCTTAAAGGGCTTAGGCGAATATTTTATTAAAATACTTTCTCCTTACTTTGCGACTACTATGCTTAAAATGGAAAAAAAACGTAAAAAATAAGAGAAAAACCGACCTTAAAAAAAGGAAATAACTAATTGGTAGGTTTTATTTACTATAGATACCTAATCAAATATTTTCAAAGTCAGTGTCAGCTGATACAAATCAAAGCCATACAAATAGATACAAATCACACCGACTTCAAAAATATCTGATTAGGTATTGTAGTAAATGAAAATTACGACACCCCTATTTTTTACTTTTTAGTGTTTTTTAGTGTTACTAATAAAAGCGAATTTTAGTTGCTTAGTCTTCATATAAAAATTGGCATCAAACTAACTTAAATGCCTTAGCGAATATTTTATTAAAATACTTTCTCCTTATTTTGCGACTATTATGTCTTCACTAAAAATGAAAAAATAAAAACGTCTAAAAATTAAATAAAAACCGACTTAAAAAAAAGGAAAAAATAACTAATTGGTAGGTTTCATTTACTATAGATACCTAATCAGATATTTTCGAAATCAGTTTCAGGCGATATAAATCAAAGCAAACCGACTTCAAAAATATCTGATTAGGTATTTATAGTAAATGAAAACTATCAATCAGCTATTTTTTACTTTTTATTTTTTTTTTAGTGTTACTAATAAAAGCGAATTTTAGTTTGTCTTCATATAAATATGGCATCAAACTAACTTAAACAGCTTAAGCGAATATTTTATTGAAATACTTTCTTCTTACCTTACTACTGCTATGTGTACCTACACTAAAAATGACAAAACAAAAACTTAAAAAAATTACACCTAACTTCGAAAAAAAACACTAAAAATTAAAAAATAACAGATTGGTAGTTTTATTGACTACAGGTACCTAATCAGATATTTTCTAAGTTGGTGCCAGCCGATACTAATCAAAGCTCACACTTCGAAAATATCTGATTACGTATTATAATAGTAAATGAAAACTACCAATCAGTTATTTTTTACTTTTTAGTGTTTTTCTAGTCTTAATAAAAGCGAATTTTCGTTTGTCAGTCTTCATGTAAAAATTGGCATAAAATTAACTTTAAACGGCTTAAGCGAATATTTTATTGAAATACTTTCTTCTAATTTTGCTACTTCTATGTCTACACTAAAAATGGAAAAAAAAACTTAAAAAAATAAATAAAAACTGGCATAAAAAACACTAAAAAACGAAAAAAAAAACTAATTGTTAGGTTTCATTTACTATAGATACCTTATCAGATATTTCGAAGTCATTGTCATCCGATACAAATCAAAGCACACCTACTTAGAAAATATCTGATTAGGTATCTGTAGTAAATGAAACCTACCAATCAGTTATTTTTTATTTTTTTGTTTTTCTTGCCTCTCAAATTTACTTATACTTAAAGATACATTTTCAACCAACTTCAAAAAATAGATTATAAATCCGACACGTATTGTATGTTTGTAATATTACTGGAACTACAAAAATTTTTCAGATGATAATAATCTATAATTTATGCTTCCAAATAAAGGTATAAAATTTTATAGGTGTACGAGTATGTATGTTTGTATATACCGACCTCAAAAATATTGCAGGTCCTAAATTTGTTTGGTACCTACTTTTTTTTTGATTTCGTTCTTGTTAGCTAATTTAGTGAATATATATTAAAATATCATTTCATTACACTTATTAAAGGTGGGGTTTGTAGCCTAAAAAACACAGGGGTTTGTAGAATAAAAAACACAATGAGAAAACTTTTTAAGAGTTATTATAGAGCAAAATCATCCAATTACTTTCATAAAAATTATTACGCTTAACTTAATTAAGCATTTTCTGTTGCTAGGAATACACCATAAAGTACTTGTTAGCTCATGGCGTGAGTCCTTATAAGATGGTTCTTGGGGTACCCATGTATGGACGAAACTTCGTCTTGACTAGTCCTGGCGTTAAAAATATTCAGTTCGGATTAACCCCTACCAAAGATGTTGGGTTTGCTGGACCATGGACCAGGGAAAACGGCTTCCTTGGTTATAATGAGGTATAGTACTTTAGCATTTTTGGTCCATCATAAAAAGTATGGATGTGTGTACGTATTTAAATTCTATGTATTTATTTGGTTTGTTTGAAATCTCAAAAAAATTATATAAGCCATGCTAATTATATTATACTAGCGACTCACCCTCGCTTCGTTCAGGTGCGCTCCTAGGTACGCGTATTAGATTCACAATTTCATGGGTTTTAATTTTTTGCACGGAACCCTAATTATTTTCAAATAAAAGTAACCTACGTTACAGCTACCTGCTTGTCAAAGTCCCGTCAAAATCGGTTCAGCTATTTCAGAAATTAGCCGGAACCAACAGACATACAGAGAGACAAACACAGAAGACAAAAATTTTAAAATTGTTTTTTTCATGCTGGTTATTCTTACATTACAAACATACACATGAATTTTATTTATTTGTATAGATTGTATAGATGTTACACTATTACATAAACATCCATATCCATACTAATCTGGCTGAACGGATTTGGATGAAATTTGGTACGATAATAGATTAAGGTCTGGAACAGCAAATAAGTTTCTTTTGCGTAGAAAACTGTACGGTTCCCGGGGGATATATTTGTTTTTGTTTAAAGTCTTATAGTTTTTTACTCAATTCTTTGTCTCAATTCTTTTTCCATCAGATCTGTGTAGAAATAGCGAATAAGTCTTCGAAATGGACCTATCACTGGGAGGAGCAAACATCGACACCGTATCTAAGAGATGGCGAACGAGTTATAGTTTATGACGATTCTAGATCAATTGCTGCAAAAGTGAAGTGAGTCAAAAATTTATTTTAATACTTAGGTTAATACTAAAAAAAATCCGACCTTAAATAAAATAATTCTATTAATAACTAATTAAGTTTCTAAAACTTATTTATTCAAGCTAATATATTTCTGAGTTATATAAACATTGTATCCCCCTTAGCGTGCGAGAAATGCGCTTGCTCGATTTTTGTACCTTAAAAAGTAATTATATTTACATTATATTTTAACAGAATGGCGATAGACTACGGTCTCGGAGGACTTATGGTGTGGAGTATCGACACAGATGATTTTAGAGGATCGTGCGGACCAGAGAACGATACATACATTGATTTTATTCAAAGATATAATGATATTGTAGAAAGTCCAGTTTTACAAGAAGCTCTGAAGAACCTAAACTTGCCAGATGGTACTTTTTTATCTGTCCTTGTACTTATTTTAGTACAGTAACTAGTTTAAATGTATAGCGTATGCATCTATAGATTATAATGTCGTGAATCTTAACCAAAATTTATTGCGCATTTCTGTAAGATTCCCGGAAAGGAATGAAACACCTTTGCCTCGTAACGTAAAGCTAGATCAGTTTTTTTCTTGAAAGAAGACGTTTGTGTTAGCACGAACATTGCTTCCACCAACTACAATTATTATTTTAAGTTATAAGTATAGTATATATTAAAAAATGAATGAAGCCAAAGTTAACTTTGAATAGGAAGAGAAAGGCTGCTGCTCTTCATCCGATAATCAAATGAATAAAAAATATATTATTGTCAGTTTATACGAATATTTGCCATTTTTTGTTATCTAATTTTAAATAAGTGATTTTTAGGTGCAAGAGTTTCCGTATGCAAAAAACATATAACCTTAACCTACCGATCCAGGCCGAGCTATTTATTCTACTTATTTATTAGTCTATTCGTCATATCATATAATTTATATACTTTATAATGTACTAGCATTACCCGCGGCTCCGCCTGCCAAACCAAAGACCAAATTCTTAGGTTTTACATATTAGTATACTCTTACATTGCAGTTTTTGTATTTTTTCTCAGAAATGAGACATTTTCCTGCGGTAAAAGGTATCCTATATGTTGACCCGGATAACCAGCTATCACCATAGAAAATTTCATCAAAATCGCTCCAGTGGTTTTTCTTTGATGCGGTAACAGACAGACAGACAAAAATTGTAAAAACTATAGATTCGGCCTCTGTATCGATAATAATGTCTATTTCAATAAGATTTTCCAAAAAATATTTAATGTACAGATTCGGCTTAGTTACAATTTAATATGTATAGATGAATAATTATTTTTTATTCGTCCTATTAAAGAACGAATAAAAAGTACTACTCTAAAGTCTACTCCGGGTTTTAAAATGTATTTTACTTTGTTTATCTATCATCGATGTTATGTGATAACTGTAAAATTTTCAAATTTTCGTACTATTTTCAGTTTAGTTGTTTAGATTAAGACAGTTAAAGTTTGTTGTGCTATAAAATCTACAACCATTTATCTATACCTTATTTTAATCAATTTCAGCAAATCGCAGAGAGAACTTAGGTCGACGAACAGCGTATGTGGTATCTAATAACAAGTTACAATTACGACTGCCAGAATCAGAATATTCTAACTACCCTCTTATGAGAACTATAAATGAAGCTACTACAATGGCCTTGGAAGAGAAGAAGATATTAGACGAAATGGATCGTGTGATGAAAGATAATGAAATTGAACCAGAAGTAGACGACAAAGGCTCATCGCATAGAATGTTTGCTAATTTTGTGTGTGTGTTTGTGTGTATTTTATTAGCTTTCTACTGACATGGGTTTTGTATGTAAATTAACTTAATTAGTATCTAGACTGAAGTTTTTGAAGAAGGTAGGTTTCATTTTTTTTTATTTTAGGTATAATATATTATGTATATATTGTGTTTATGAGTATATAGCGACAGGTCACATGTTCGATTCCCGCATTGGTAAAATATTTACGCAAGCTGTACAGTAGATAGTGTTATATACTATGGCTATTAATAAGTCAACGTTTTGGGTAGTTTATATGTACTAATAAATTTGAAAATACATTTAAGTAAATAAAGTTTTTGATCTAATTTTCTTGTCGAGTGACTTCAAAATGTGCCAGTGGTGCAAAAATTACTTCGCCAATGTCACGAAGAAGACACGAGAGAGAAAAACTATAACATTAGTGATTACCTAAAATGGCAGCATAATATGTACAGGTACCTACACGTATGGTGGACTTCAATTGACACCGTAATTCCATTTCTACGTCATGGGAGATATGAATGTATAGTCATTGGTGATTCCAGTTGTTTTATGATTATTAACCGACTTTAAAAAGGAGGAGGTTCTCAATTCAGCTCAATTTTTTTATGTTTGTTACTTCAGAACTCCGTCATTTATTAACCGATTTGGTCAATTTTTGTTTTGTTTGAAAGTGTATAAGTGTAGAGTTTGGCCTCATTTAAATTGAAAAAAGTACCACCCCTAAGGGTGGAAAACTAGCTTGACTTGAAACTTTGTAAGTGTTTCTATTACGGATAATGCATTGATTCGGTATCTTCGATACAAATCAAAGCACACCGATTTCGAAAATATCTGATTAGTAATCTAGTGTTTTTTTGAAGTCTGTTTTTATATTCTTAAAAAAGGTCTGTTAAGTCGTTTTAAACTTACATAATATGTACACATGTACTTGTTACAGTCATTTGAATTGAAGATTGCTTAAAAATTTTCTTGTATTGAATTTAGAAACTATAAAATAAATAAATATAAAAAAAACATTTTTAAAAACAAGCTTTTATATCATATAAGTTGTGTAATGTAAGAAATTTAAAGTTTATTTTTTTTTATTTTTTAGGTATTTATTCGTATATTTCTCAGCAAACCCTTTCATTTGATATGGAGTATATTTGGTTTGGGGTTTCATATCATATCATCGAGTGCATAAAAAAACATATTTCGCCATCGTTGGGAGTCCGCCATGTTGGATTTAGAATGATGTCATTCACCGTTGTCCTAACCTTACCATGCATTGTCCTAAACGTGTATGCAAAATTTAAGTTCAATCGGTTGACGATAACTGCTTTAAAATTCAATTGCAAGACTTGATGCGAACAAACAAACATACAAACATTGCAAGTTAAATAAAAGTTTGTAAAATGAGTTTCAGCGACTCACCCTCGTTTCGCTCGGGTTCATCCTTAAGTACGTTATAACGGTTAGTATGGAATCGAGAAACTATATATTATACAAGGTGGCGGAAAATTAATGTCATAATGTGAAATGGGTACCATTTTGTTAGGATTGAAAAAAATGAGCTCTGTTTTCATGAAAAGTTTATTTGAAGATGTAAAATTGATTATAATACATTAAATAGAAAAAAAAATTTCGCTCAAATGACCACCTCCCGAGGTGATGCACAGTAGTGTATGTGTTTCGGAATTTTGAATTGTTGTTTGTCTTCTTCAATACTTGCAAGATTTGTGTTTCAAAAAGCCCTAAAGGAAGAAGTCTGGCGCTGTTAGATTTGGCAATCTGGACGGCCAGTTGAAATATCCAAAACGAGAGATCACTCGGCCCAGAAACTAGTGTCTCAAAATCTCCATTGCTGCCCGAGCTGCGTAAGGAGTTACTCCGTCCTCCTGGAACCAACAATGCTCGAGACCTAATTCAGCAACTTGCAGCAAAAAAATATAAGAGCAATACAAGGCCGGCCACTTCTTGCGATATCTGTTGTGGACCCAGTTTCCTTGAGGCGCTCAGCCTAACGCTTAATTGTCTGCACATATGGAACACGACGTTGAAATTCACGCTGCGTTAAACAACATACCAAAAAATGGTCAAATGATTGGTAACAATAATTTCATGTTCTCCAGATGTGTATTGCTCCATGGTTTACTGTCAACTAATTTTGTATCTGTCTACAACATAGATGTCAAAACATAATGACATTTGCAAAAATTAAGGCACATTCACATTATGATATTATTTTTGCGTCATCCTGTATATACATACATAGGTACAAAATAAACAGTTCTAAACTTTTCGATTTTCCAGCTGATTTTTTTGGGTATTCCCTACTTCTTCGTATAATTCAACCACCCCTGACATATGCGCTACAAAACAAAAAAAGAATTATTCAAATCGGTCCTACTGTTTTTGAGTTTTAGCAAGTCAAACGAACAGTAATTGATTTATATATATATATATATAGATTTTAGCACTAGTTTCTTAGTTATATTTTTTTCATTTAACTTTTTCTATCATAGTAATATAAATAACTAATAAAATACTCATACAGTTAATTATTATGAAAACATGACAAATTGCTCTAAATATCGGTAGATAACTTCATTTAACGATCGATCGATACTTGATAATATGCAATATTCAATTAACGATAACTAATGACATTTTTTTTATAATCTGTGATCGCTAGATCTGAGTTTTTTTTATATCTAATCATTTTATCTACGATTATGTTTGTTTAAAAAATATTGTACATTTTTTATGAAAATACTCTTTATTGTGATACGATTTAATAAAAAAATATATAATAAATTCGTGTTATTTAGAACGATGTGAGTTAAGAAAACCCATAAACAAGTACAAAAAAATTAATTACATTTTAATTTTATATTTTAGAAATAAAATAAACATATTAAACAAAATTGGCTTTAAAATTATACAGTATCAGATAGTTATAAAAAAATTAAAGTAGAGGTGCGTTTTTGAATATGGATGGTTTCACATATTTATAGTTTATTATAGTTCTTTTGCTCCTTTGCATTTTGTTCATTTCTGAGTTGACACTAAAAATAAAATTTTCAATTAATAATAATGCCCTCTAGATCGGTTTTGGCCACAACCATGCGCAAGATAACATATTAAAAAAATATAATAAAAAGGCTGTTGGTATTCGTACTTAAAACAAGGACAATTAAAAAATATATTATTCGTCTGACTATTATCGATTTGTACGAGTATTTATTACCACTTTTTTGTTTTAAAATGTAAAATAAGTGATTTTTAGGTGCAGGAGTTACTATATGCAAAAAAAACCTTAACCACCGAGCTACTTATTCTACTTACTTATTAGTCTATTCGTCGTTTCTTATAATTTATATATTTTATAAAGGACGACTAATTATTTCTTATTCGTCCCACTGTAGGACGAATGGTTATTTTTTATTCGTCCTATTAAAGGACGAATAGACACTCCGTAATAAAAATATGTATTGCACAAATATGGCGCATAAAAAAGTGCACTCTTTACCCTTAAGTTTTTTTTAAAGAGGTGACCCTATTTAGGTTTATTTTGGTTATAAGAGACAAAGGTTAGAATATAACCTAGGTCTTATAGTATATCTACATGTATCACCGTAATTAACCGATGTAAGTTTCAAAATAATATAATAATAGTATTGATTAAATTAAGTAAGTTTTAAGTTAAAAAGAAATTAGTACTATTTAGTGATGCCGGGTCCACACATTTGCCACAAAATTCAAATCTAGAAATGTAAAACCGTTGTGGATGCATCGTAAGCATTTGCCGTAAATTTCCTTTGATTTTGCACAAAAACTGACACGATCGGAAGGGCCACAAGTGCTTGGAAACCCTCCGCCCGCTCCACATACATTCTCGTATTTGTGATGACTTGTCAAAGCTTAGCAAGCGTGTGGATCAATACTAATATTATCAATGTGAAAATTTGTGAGGATGGATGGGTGAATATTTGCTACTCTTTCACGCCAGAAAGGCTGAACGGATCTGGATAAAATTTGGCACAGAAATAGATTATAGTCTGGAATAGCACAAAGGTTACTTTACCGTTTACACTCCGAAAAAATGTACGGTTCCCACGGGATAGATTTGTTTTTGTCTAGGGAAGAACCTGAAGCGAAGCAAGTGTAAGTCGCTAGTTATACATAATAATGATTCAAACTTACACTCCATAATAACAAATTTCTGTACAAGTCCTTATACATGGGATTCTGCCTTTTTGTATATCTGTCTGTGGCTTTGCCAGTGCCTGACCCTTTAATTTTTCCATCTCCTTTAAAATTGTTGCTCCTTCTAATACTATATTTGTTGCATCATGAATAGTTCTTAGAAGAGGGTAGTTGGAAAATGTTGCTTTTGGTAATTGAAGTTGCACTTTATCATCAACTGCTACGAAATGTTCAATTTTATTGCCAGCTGAAAAATTAAACAATACTTCATTATAATATAAAATGGTCTTTGAACGCGACATCGCTCGTGTAACACTTACATATTATAATATGTAAAATTGTTTTGCCGAGATGTTGTAGCTATCCAAGGATATGATACATGGCGCATTCGTGAAATATTTAGCATAGTATGTTAAAAATGCAATTATATATATATATATATATATATATATATGTACATATATGATGATGTGGCTGGAATTTTTATTTTTCAATACTTATAATGAATTGTAAAAATCTTTAACTCAAAAAGACATAGAAGTATTACCTTCTAGTAAGCTGTTCAATGCTCTTTTCATCAATTGCTGGTCTGATATTTTATTGTACCTCTCGATAAAATCTTTATAAGTGTCCTTCTCCTCATCGCACGAGCCTCTAAAGTCATCAGTTGTAATGGTCCAAGCTGCGAAACCACCAATACCGTGGTCCAAAGCAAATCTGTTAAATATAAGAATAATAGTTTGAGATAAAACATTGCATAATTTACTAAAAGAAGGTATCTGCCATGGTTGAGCAACGAGTATATAATTAATAGTATATAAACAATATTAAAATAAGCTTTTATTTAAATGCTCTGCTCATGAATGACGTATCCTTCCAATCCAAACCTTTCTATATGAGAGTCCAACCCACATTTGAGCAATATTTTACTTACGCGACTTTATTAGCGATAGACCTTGAATTGTCATATGAGATGAATCTATCGTCATCCCATAAATAAGGAGTATTTGAAAGTTCATGCCATCCTTCAACCCATTGCGAAGTCTTGTTTGTCAATTCTAGGCAGATCTAAAATTTACGATACATTAATTTTATGTAGATACCCTATCTGTATTTAATCTATACGACTATTATAAAGAGATTTTTTTTGTATATTTGTATGCTTGTTTGTAATGGATAAGCTAAACATCCGCTGAACTGATTTAGATAAACTTTGGTATGAAGATAGTTTGAGATCCTGGAAAGTCCCTTCCCATAATATAGCTTTTATCTAATCATCCCTTAAGGGAATGAAAGTTTGTATGGGGAATCAATTATTTCTCAACTAAGGGATATAAAACTCATCATATCTATATATGTACATACATGTACTAATATGCTATGGTCTATCTGTTCTATACGTAACCATTAAAACGTACATAGGGACGAATCTGAGCGAAGCGAGAGTGAGTTGCTAGTATATAATATACGATATTAAATAGTACAATATATCCAACTCTTGTCAAAAACTTAATTGGAGATATAAACGCTGATTAAATTAAGATATCTAAAAGAAAAAAAATACTACAAGACAAAAGAGCTATTCAGAGATTCAGCGGTGGAACGTTAGCAATCTTGTTCTAATTCCATGCGGACAAGACAATATAGTAATTATTAAGTACTAGCAGCTCAATCTCGCTTCGCTCGGGTTCGCCTCTGGAAAAACAAAAACTAATCTATCCCACGGGAACCGTGCTTTTTTCCGGGATTAAAAGTAGCTTATGTAATATTCTCATGATGATGATATGAGCTAGTAGTTGTTATCGCGTGAAAGAGTAACAAACATCCATACATCTATACATCCAGACATCCATATATCCTAATTTTCCTATTTATAATATTAGTATAGATATGTTTGTCTTGTAAATACAATTGACAGAAACCGCCTGGGCGGTCAAATGGCTTTCATGTAGGGCTGCAGATTCGTAGGTCTTGGGTTCATCTTCCAGGTCGGGCCAAGTTTTGAGAAAGTAGACAGCCCAGAGTTGGGAGTTGGCAGTGTTTCAACCCCGTGGATTAAAGAATACGTAAAACCATCAGTCCTGCGCCTGATCTCTTACGGATAGTGTCGATTGTCGTCCTACCGGAATGTGAGAGTGAAAGAAATAGAGAGTACACTTGTGTCTTATAATATCTCCCGCGCAGTTGGCTAGTATTAGAGAGGTTGACCGCAGTGGCCAAAATCGGCCAGGAGGATATTATTATATATAATTAAGTATAGAATTGTAATTTCACTGCTTCCTTTCCTTTCTTCTAAATAAATACTATGCCAAAGTTGTACTAATTACTACTACTTAATACTAATGAATAATTGTTAATAATATGTTTCATTGCAATACTTCATTGTATCCCATAAATCCATCTTCAGCAGTGAACGGTCCGGAAAATCCAACAGTCTTCGTAGCAGTTTCGCCATAAACAATGCCTTTGACTCCGGGATTAGTCAAAATGTATGTTTTTCCAAACAAAGGTAAATTGAGAATTATTTTATTTGGTGTTACTCCATGCTTTAGCAAATATTTAATGGTATATTCCTGAAAAATAAAAGATTAATAAAATATGAAGCTCAAAAGAAAGAAGCTTCTAACAATCATTCGTGGTTCGATGTTAAAAATTTAATTGTCATAATGGCTAATATCAGCGACTCATTTGCGCCTAAATACAATATTTTGATGGTGAATAATAAAAAGCCATTAAAACCTACCACATTCAAAGTATCACCTTCATCTTTTCCATGTAAAGGCGCATTCGCACCAATGACTTCGTCCCACGATCCGTGAAACTCATAGCCCATTATATGCAAAAAATCCAAATAATAGTTTACGTGCTCTAGATTATAAAGAGAATTCATTTCACCTGAATTACTTCTGAGAGATCCCGTTAATAGAAAACCTTTAGGTTCAAAGGCTTCTGACAATTCCTGTAATATAAAATATGCTTGTTTTGTACATAGTGTAGTGGTAGTATTTCAGTTAGAAAAATTGTCTGAATTGTCGCTGATCGAAACAAATAGAGATATGCCATGCACTAGGGATCTAGAGCAGGCGAGAGAGAGAGTGATCTCCACGCACCCTCGGTTCCGCTCGGATTCATCCTTAGGTCACGTAATTAACGGTTAGTCTCAGAGATGAGATATTTTCCTGCAGTAAAAAGAATCTTATATATTCATTCTGATAACCCGCTATCATCATACCAAATTTCTTTTTTTTTAAATTTGGTTTTATCGTGATGCGAGATAGACAGACAGACAAAAATAATTATTGCAAGTGTACCTTAGGAGATAGACATGGTACTGTGGACTTTTCTATAGGCCTTTTTAAGAGTTACAATTTTCTACTACATTGATTTGAAGATCTTCTTAAGATTAAGCCAGCGTCAGCCATATAAATTTTAAATTTCTAAGGACGACTCGACAGGGTCAGATATTGTGTTTTACCGTGAGAATAAAAGATTTCCCTGCATTAAAAGGTGTCTTTCATGTACAGATTTCACATTGCTACTATTTTATTAAATGTATAGATGTTTAGAATAGAGTGTATAGCGCTGGCTGGATCTTCGAATAAATACAAATAGCTGAGAAATAAACTAAATTATGATTGTAATCATTATCATTCACGCTCCATTCTCTAAAATGCGCGTTCAAAACTTGAGAGCATTTAAAAAACTAAGATATCCTTACCATTTTATTATTTATATTATTATATATATTTTATTATATTATTATTTTATTACATTATTTACCTTTATTAAGCTAACGTAATTGTTTCTATCCTCGGGTACTCCACGTCTTTTTGTTGGATGATCCCAAAATAAGTCAAGACCGTCAAGGTTATGGATGCTAAATGAAAAAAATACTTCAAGTATACTTCGGATTCAATTTCAAAACAAAATTTAAAAAAATATACAAGTAGGGATATATTTAGCTAGCTATAGCTATATTATGTTGGTTATTGATTACTATCAGTCTATGTTTTATTTGATGGAATTAAAATTGAATTGAATTTTCTCTCAAAATAATGGGTGGCACATGCAAAAATTGCTTCTATAAAAAATTATACTCACGTTAAAAAATTTACAGCGCTCTTTACAAATACATTTCTTAGCTTCGGATCTCCTGCCATTTTAGAATATTTAGCTGATCCTTCGTTCCATCCTCCGATAGAAACAATAATTTTTAAATGTTTATGTTTTTCTTTTAGAGCTACGGTTCTTTTGAGGCCACCCTTCCCACCATCTTTTTCTAAATCTTGCCATTGATCTGTTAAAAATTGAAGAGGGCATAAAAATATTATTTCTTTAACAATATAGCAATATCAATTTCTAACGAAGGTACATTCGAATAGGCTGTAGAAATAAAACTTTATGAACTAAGGCCTTTTTAACGTCAAACTGCTGGGCACGAGTCTCCCTTTAATACAAGGCGGATCATGCCATGGTCCACCATGCTGACCAAGTGCGGGCGGACTTCACATGTCTTTTGAAAACTTACTAGGTTCTTTCAGACATGCAGGTTTCGTCACGATGTTTCCTTCACCGTAAGGCATTAGATATTCAAATACATATTATTAGTTTTATCGCAGTGATCGGATATTTAAGATATATTCGTGCGATAATAATTGTCGGTTAACTAACATTTGTTAGATTGTTATGAAGTCGGTGCCAGTCGATACAAATTAAACCACACTGACTTCAAAAATAGCTGATTAGGTATTTATAGTAAACTACCACTCATTTATTTTTACTTTTTAGTGTTTTTTGAAGTAGGTTTTTTTAACCAATAAGATATTGTATACTTCTAAAAATCTATATAGCCTGGTAGATAAGAATTGTTTTGGTTTCTTATGATACAAAAACGTTGTATCTATTCCATATCAACACACTATTACTCACACATTATTCTGTCCAAATCTTGAATAAAGCGCGTAAATCGAGTTCATACAAACGTGCTAGAAGTAGAAGCACCAAAAGCTACTTTCAATTTCTATCAAATTTGCCAATTTTTCGGTTAAACTTTTCATTATTTTCCTTAAAAACCTTTTTCGGACTATCAAGGATATTATCATTGATAGTTCTTATAAATAGTCCGTGATCCTTGATACTTGGTCGACGTAGTATATCTTCCTTACTGCTGATCGGTCTGTCTGACATCAACAATCTTTTCTTTTTCCTTTCTTTTTTTATTGATAATAATATATACATATGCACATATATATACAAATTAATTAATGTAACATTTTTCTCTTGAAACTTGCAAAATAATGACGAAAATTTCACTTTATTCGTATTTTTTTAATTAAATCAGAACGACTTACCAATATGTTTAATTTTAAAAGAGTTCTCGTCGAGACCTACAAACGAGTAGATCAAGTGACTACAGAGAGTGGGTTCTATATCAGAGATATCGAAGCTTCCAAGACCAGGTCTGTACGCTGCCCAAGTTGTATAGTAGCACGCAACAATTTTGTCTCGATTAGGACCTGCAAAGTGATATATATTATGTTTTGCACTTACTGCAATTTTTACTAACGGTACAATGTACATATGTATCCCACAGCATAATAATATGTTTCTTCCGTTACTTGTTTCCATTTTTTAATTCGTTTTTACGCAGTCGGGTTTTTCTTTATTTTTATGATATACGAGATCGTTAAGGGGAAAAAGTTGAATGTCCGTACCTTTACAACTAATTCGTTCATGCTTTACAAGTACCTATTGGTAACGCAATACGTGGCGTAGTATAAGTATAAATAATGATTTTTTTTAATTTGATCCATTTAGATAGGTTTCTACCTAGCAAATTAGAAAATTAAAAAATAACGGATTTAAAAATATAAATGGGATATACAAATATATATTCCGTCTCTTTTTGCCTTTCATTTCTTCAAAACTATTGATGTTAAAAATACAGAAATCCCTTATTCAAAGTTAACAGAAAAAAACTTCGTAGCGTAGTTTGCTACCATTCAGTGCAAAGAAGCCTTTTTTGAGCAAACAATGCAAAAAATAAGTCCATTCAGGTTTAGGATTTCAATAGGAACTAAGAAGAATTAGTTCAATTTTTAATCAGTTCAATAGATGTTGCTTAAAGGTCAGATTTGTAATATTACAATGGAAGGATACCTTTTTTAATATTGGGAAATGCATTTACGCATACCACCTGCATACAAACAGGTGATTATGTGGGACTTACTACTGGCTAGAGAAGTTTTTTATTTTAATGTTGGAAAATGCATTTACGCACGAAGTGTGGGACTCACCGGCGAAATAAAGCCAGTACTACTCACTAAAACCCAACAAAACCTTTCCCCATCTAATGGGGCGTCGCAGGATCGCTTACGCATTCAACTACGACGCCCCGACGGCAGGTCTGCCGAAGCAGACCACCACAACCATGGGGTTGCTCCAAGGTCCACTCTGCTATCAGAGAAGTACCAGGAACAACCCACATGGTACAACGCCCACCGAAGAGGGCCACCTCCCTGTGCGTTTTTTGGCTTCGCGCCCGGTTGGGTTGCCGGGCACTACTGAGCCCCCCCACCACGACAAGGTGAACGCACGTTGGGGGGAACTGGCTAGAGAAGCTAGCACTACCCACTAAAACCCAACGGAACCTCCCTTGTCTTAATGGGGCCTCGCAGGATCGCTTACGCACTCAACCACGACGCCCCGACGGCGAGCGGAATGGAAGAGTACCTGAACTAGTATAGTATTATGTCATCTGCGATTTAAGGTAAATTATAATTATTAAAATTATTTTAGGTAAAACCGCAAATCTATTTTCCTTATACATAATTCATATAAGTTTTACACAAATTGAAAAGTAAACAGTCTTTTGAATTATGATTCTAATTCTATCTACAAATATGTATATTATTTAATAAGAGGATCAATGCTTTTTATTTAATAATTTTAAAAAAATGTGTGAAGTACATGCTTAAAAGCAACAGAAATCATGTTAAAAACATATTAATATTACTGTTTTTTCTTATTATAGCCATCAGGAATCAAAGTTTAGTTTCAAATTTCAATGATGTGAATTTGATGAAACAGCTGTGTATAATCTATGAAGTGGGACGAGGTAAAGGCACCTACCTACCTAATGAGTTTCACGAAAATAAAAAATATATATTCGAAGTGTTTTTCGGTTGTCTATTTTTACAGAAAACAATATTTTACATTAAAAATTGGTCTATTTTTATATATTGGTTTTATAATTATACATTAAACAAAATAATCTTAAATATTTTTGTAATGTTGTTGGAACAGAGAAGAACGTGTCCAATGAACATTTTGACATAAGTTTTTTTTAATGTTGGTAATGTTTTATTTTTAAGATTCCATCTTAATAATCACATTATTTACGAATATAATTTTTTCCTTAATTTATATAATCTTCTATAATATAAAAATGAATCGCTGAATGTGTTGCTAAGCGCAAATCTCGAGAGCAGCTGAACCGATTTCGCTAATTCTTTTTTTAGAATATTCCTTGAAGTACGAGAATAGTTCTTACGGAGAGAAAAATTTAAAACATTGCCTGAAAAAATGTCAAAAAACAACTATTATCTATACTCCCATACAAAAGATTCGTAATAATACTTAAAAGTCAATTTGAACTTTAATACCATACCATAAAGTTTAAGTGTTAGTGGAGAGGTTCCGGGAAGGCGAAATGCAAATTGAGTGACGTTAGTATCGTATAAATATTAATGTCAATATTTGTTAATATTATTAATAAAAAAAATATACGACTAACGTTGGCAAATAACTATTTAAAACGTACCATAAAAACAAATAAACTTAATATATTTTAATTTATTAAAAATTATATACTATCCATCCATCCATTACGTTTAAATTGACACATGCAACAAAAAAAAACGTAGAAAACAATATAGTAGGTATATCGTAACTATGATACAATACTCTAAAAATAATAAATTGTTGTAAACAACTTAATTTTTTGTGCATAAATTTATAATACTGACCAAATTTATTTTTATTATTATTTGATTTGAATATGTTATTATTTTTTTAGCTCTTGGCACAAGGTTGAATGAATTGCTCTACCTATAGATGGTTGGTTTCATCCTTATTTGTCAACAAAGAGATAACGTTAAAACTATAAATAATAATCATATAATATTAACCTGCAGAACCATTATATCCTTGACTTCCATGCAAAAAATACACTATAAAAAAATATACCACTTTCATTTTACTGAATGATTATTTTTAATGTGAGAACAAGTGTCCTCTTGGATGTTCACAAACTAACTAGTTTCAACGATTATTCTCGTTATGTTAATGTGTCATAATATTTATGTATAAGTATGAAGTTAGCATACAAATACAATATACAACTTACAAGTATGTATATAAATACAATACAAGTATAATATATTATATTAATTTAACTGCCTCGGTGGTGTAGTGGCTAGCATGTACGGCTGCACACCTGGAGGTCCTGGGTTCGAGTCCCGGGTCGGGCCAAGTTTAGTTATTGAGTCTTTCTGTATATTAAGCCTCAGTAACAGCCCGGAGTTGGGAAGTTGGCGGTGTTTCAGCCCCGTGCCTCGGAGAGCACGTAAAGCCGTCGGTCCTGCGCCTTAACTTTCACTGGTCGTGTCGAGTGGTCGTCCCACCAGAGTATGAGAGTGACAGGAATAGAGAGTGTACTTGTGTCTGCGCGTACACTTGTGCACTATAAAATCTCCTGCGCAGTTGGCTAGTTTCAATGAGATTGGCCGCCGTGGCCGGAATCGGTCAGGAGAACATCATCATCATCATTATATTAAAGAAGAAGTAAAGTGTTAGTAACTTGTTGATATTTTCTTCAAATATCAAAAAGATAGCAAAACAGCATGTCTTGTAATGATAATCATATATGTAGTGAAGAGGAATAAAGGGTATTCAATACATTGTAGTTGGTTTACCTCATAGACGTTAAATGCCCCTTCCACTTCGACATAACACTGTACTGTTGGCAGCGTATTTATTTTGCTTTACGGTTTTTTTGTACGTGAATCTTTTTTGTTAATAAAAAAGATCTTATTTATAGAATAATTTTTATATCTTATTACAAACTATTTGTTCTGCACATTCTGATAAAGTAATAATCTGGATATTTTAACGACTTATTCCACAATAAAAGGGATTCAGTAGTTACACGTGCGTTCACCCTGTTGTGGTGGGAGAACTCACTAGCGTCCGCCAATATAGCCGGGCGCGAAGCCAAGAAACGCACTGGGAGGTGGCCCACTTCTGTGGGTGGTGGCTATGCTGATTGTTTCTGATACTTCTCTGAAAACAAAGTGGACTGTTGGAGCAACCCCTTGGTTGTTGTGGTCGGCTTCCAAAGACCTGCCGTTGCGGTGTCGTAGTTCAGTGCGTAAGTTATCCGACGACGCCCCATTAAGACGGGGAAGGTCACGGGTTTTAGTGGGTAGTGTAACTGGCTTTGCCAGTAAGTTCCTCGTAACCACCTGTATGTATGCAGGTGGTATGCCTAAATGCATTTCCCAACGTTAAAAAAAGGCACTGTAGATTTGTACTTAATATATTTTTGAAATATATACCTATTAATCAATTTTATCCTTTACTATTTCGAAGCGTTGATTCTTCCGACAAAATTGGAAAAATAAAAAATATATTATCGGTCCGACTATTATCAGTTTGATATATACATACAATATATAACTGCGACTTTTTTATATTCCTATACAGAAACAATCTTAATTTATTGGGTAATAAATATTTTAAAGAATATCAATTACTGAAAATAAATTAAGTTCCGAATAAGATTGAAGGGACGTATATTAAAAATCTTTATAGCCTGGATAAGAATTGTCTTGGTTTCTTGTAAAGCATTATTCAAAAATCCATTTTAGCCCCGTACACTACTTTTTTACCCATAAATAATCTTAGAACTCAAAAATCTTTAATACTCGAAAGGTTGGGATGGTTTTTTTGCAGATAGAAACTTCAGCACCTAAAAATCGTTTATTTTATTAAAATATAAAAAAAAACTTTCAGATTCGATTACAAACATTATTAATTAAAAATTAATATTTTCTGGAATATGTGATAAATAAGAAGAAATTAATGTGAAAAATTTTACACCAAAAACTGATTTCGTTTAAAGCATCCTACAATAACAGTATTTTTGACGATTTTTTTCACATTTTTATAAATTTTTAGACCATCAGCAAACAAAGAAATTTTACATGTTTTAATTTAAGTGGCATGTCATTGAATAAATATAAGAAACAGAAGGGGTCCAAGATGAGATCCTTGTTGTACTCCGGATTGGGCAATATAAGATGTGGATTCGAATCCGTTAACACGGAGTACTTTATATCTATTCAGTAAGTACGACCCGGACCACATCAATAGAGAGCCATAAATACCATTTAGCTTCAGTTGTTCAGCAAAATTAGTATGACCAACTTTGTAGATCGGGCTGCTGAAATCAGTGTAAATTCCATTGATTTCGTCTCCCTTGTGACAATCAGCGACAAAGCTCATAAGGTACAGAATGGATTTAACCTAAATGTTGTGTAGCGAAAGCTTATTATTCGAATCAACATTTAGCAATTCTTCCTACTATAGGAAAATCTCTCATTCCAAAGGAAAACATCACAACTGGTGGTTCGGTCGAGTTGTCCTTCACACAAAAAAATCGATTATTTATTTTATACAAAAATACTATTAGAGGGGTTAAAAATTAATATATTTCAAAATTTCATGTGGTAAAATCTCTTATTTTCATTGGAAAATGCAAAATTTAGGTCAAGTACTTATTTATACCTGTCCTGGCCTGTCTCTTTCTGCGTTTACTTCTTCTCAAACACGTAAATTTTAACAGTTACTTTTTACTACTAGAATGAACAATAAACGAGAAAGGTTTGTATATATATTTTGTATAAGACGGCTTAACTTTAAAGGTGGCTTATCGAAAAAACTGTTTTTGTACGCTTACTGGCTACCTTTGTTAAAGTTTAAGAGATACATCAAAACAATGTACTAGAAAATTGTAGGTTTTAAAAAGGCCTAAAGAAAAGTCAACGATAACATGTGTGTATTTCCTAAGGTACACTCAAAATAACTATTTTTAACTATTTAAAACATACCTAAAGACGCACCCGAGCGAAACGAGAGTTAGTTGCTTGTTTTTTTTTGTAAAAGTAAATAAAAACATTTAATTCATAAAATAATTCAATATTAATATTTTTATTACAGAAAAAAGTAAATGATAATTAAATTAATTTATCTAATTTTTTTCATCATTCTAAAACATTGTTAATTATAGGAGTAACCACTCATACAGGATTGACATGTCTATCGAGCTTCTTTCTTCTTTGCTTCCAAAAAACCTCTTCTATCTTATCGTGTTCGCTTGAAAATGATCGCTGAAAATAATGATTAACTTTTTACAAAAAAATAAATCGATTTCAAATCACTCACAAAAGTTACCTATTAATTCATTTGTTGGGACATTAACACACAGTACCATCTAGTTCCATGGTAAGCTACGAGGCTTCTGTTATGGATACCAGATAGTTGATACAGTACATAAATATAACTTTAAATACATACATATTATAAATATAACACCCATGACTGGAGTACAAGCATTCGTGCTCATCACAGAATAAATATAACTATAATTTATACAAAATTGATATTACGATATTTTTTTATTTATAGTAATAATTATTTTCATCTAACTGTAATATATTTAAACGAGCAATTCTGATAATAGATATTTATTTATTTATACCGGTGATCACGGAAACGGCTTTAACGATTTCGCTGAAATTTGATATGTGGGAGTTTTCGGAGGCGAAAAATCGATCTAGATTAGTTTTATGTCTGGGAAAATGCGTGTTTTCGAGTTTTCATGCGGTTTTCTTTTGCATTATTCCACGCAAAATATGGTCGCTAATTTCGCACAATCGGACATAAGTATCGTGGTCAAGCGGCCAAGGCGCAAGATTGATAATCACAGGTATCGGGGTTCGAATCCTGGTCGGATAAAAAGTTTGTTTGTATTATTGTTTTTTTTTTGTATTTATTCAAGTTTTTAGTTTTTTTATAAGATAATTATACTTTTGGCTAAAAACTCCGAGTGAAAAAATACAACCAAATAAAACCAAATACAATCAAATACAAGGTTAAATAAACAAATTTTTGTCACTTTAACTTACACTGCATATTTACAAACTTCTGTAAAAGACCTTGTACATGATGAGGATCGTGTCTGACCTCTTAATCTCTGCATTTCACTTAACACTTTAGCCTCTTCTAAAGCTAGGTTTGTAGCATCATGGATTGTTCTTAGAAGAGGGAATTTTAAAAATTTTCGCTGAGGTAATCGAAGATGTACTTTGTCGTTTTTTATATCGTAAAATTCACTGGTATTGTCAACTGAAATGGTAATAAATTAATTTTAGTTTAATTTTAGTATATATAATGAATCCTAAAGAATTTTTTTCGGTGTGTGTTTGTCCATGAAGCATAAGCGGTCCCTATACATATTTCAATATTATGAGCTCAATATTTTCGGAATAAAACGAAGAAATGGAGAGTAAAGTATGTATTATGATGATAGCCAGAGGAACAAGCCGACATTATGTGCTAAGTCCGTTTGTAAAGGTTACATATTATCTAGAAAAGTTTAATTTTAAAATGGAAGTATTAAATGAATTTAAAATTGGCTAATTTCATCAATTCGATTTTTAAGTCAATGTATTTTATAAGATAGAAAGAAGAAATTGTGTGGACGAAATAAAAACAAGATTCGGGTTAAAGGATAAGTGCTATGTAATGGCTATAGTATATAAGCAATGGTGATATAAGCATGATAACGCGCTCGCTTGGGAAAATAAGTGATGCGAGTTCAAATCCCGGGTCTCGCACCTCTGATATTTTCTTGTGCGAATCATTTGTAACATGATTACTTTATTACTTGCCTTACGATGATGGAAATAATCGTGAGGAAACTTGCATGACTGAGAGAGCCTAGCAAGTTTTCGAAAGACATGTGAAGTCCGTCAACCCGCATTTGGCCAGCGTAATGAACTGGAGACCCGTGCCCAGCAGTGGGACGTTAAAAAGAGCTAAATACAAAAGGCAATACTTACTTCATTGTATCCTATAAATCCTTTGGCACCGCTAAATTCTGAAGCGAAACCAGAAAATTTAGTTTCCGTTTCACCAAAAACAACGCTTTTGACACCGGGATTTTTAAAAATAAATGTCCTTCCATGCGTACATATATCGAGAATTATTTTGCTTGGTGTCACTCCATTTGCTAGTAGATGTTTAACAAAATATTCCTGAAAAATAAATCCTTTCTTATGAAATTTATTTATAATTAGAAAGAAATATATGATTTGACTTTCAACTTTTTTGCTATTTTTCGCTCCGACGCAAAAATAGTGGAGTTATAAGTTTAACGTAACGCTCAAACAGCTAAACTGATTTTAATTTAGTTTTTTTTTTGTTTGAAAGCTGACGTCAACAAGTTATAAATCAAGTGTTCATGTTCTTAGCTATAAATCAGACATAGAGAATCAGAATATTTGTTCAGCTATTTGGATATCAGCTCTTTTCTAGACGGTAAAAGAATATAAATAACTTCCAAAGATCCAAATAATTCCAAACTGGCTATCCTGTTACTTTAATGACATGGCAATGATATGGTAACCTTGGTCTGATGCTGCAGCGTCATCTGGAATCTGCAAGATACTCAATTCTTTACTAATTAATTGCAGAGATATCGTATTTACGCTCATTGAGATAGCCTAGATGAAAAGAAGGTTTATTGTGTTGGGGGTGGGGTTTATATTTTGTGTAAACGCGCTTCTTCTTGAATTATATAGCCTACTACTTAAGAATTTTGTATCTGTTTATCAACATCACGTTGAGATCCCTAGAAGTGGAGCTACACGAGCACCGCAAAAGTGAATTAATATTATAAAAACCCACCACACTTAAAACATCATTATCACTATTTCCATGTAAAGGTGCATTGGGACCCTCAACACCGTTCCAAGGCCCGTGGTAATCATATGCTATTATGTTCATGAAGTCCAAATAAAAGTTTACATAAACTAAATCGTAAATGGAGGCCATTTCTTCTGGACCACTCTTGAGAGAACCCATTAAGATAAAGCCTTTAGGTTCGAAAGCTTCTGATAATTCCTGTAAATTTAAAATGAAAATATTAGATTAATTTTAGTTATTGGACTATAAATGAACATAGCGTAGTATATGTCTCCCAATTATGTCTTTTTTTTAAGTGTACGTATCCTACACTTCTTTCTCTCCAGCTTTTTTAAAACAGCAAATAAGAATGAAAGCCAAAAAAAAATATTCTCATTTTTGCTTTCTATTATATTTTTACACAAAGTTTTGAAAGAAAAAAATACAAAGCCAAGCTAAAATAAGTTGCTAGGTTAATATAATTTACCTTGATTAAACTGACATAATTCGTCTTATCCTCGGGAATTCCACCTCTTTTTGTTGGGCAGTCCCAATGCAAGTCTAGACCATCGAATTTGTGAGTGCTAAATTAAAAAATATATATTTATAATTAAAACTATAACGTATACGCCTTAAGAATATTACACATAAATATATTAGACACATATTTATATACGTAAATACAACCATATCTCAGAATTGTGTATAGGCTCTATTGATCACCTATTTATTTTAGCTGGAAAATCGTCTTTCTTTTGTTCTGTGTAATTTTTAACATTGGATATTTAAATAAATTGTATTGCTTTAATGTCATATTGAAAATGTACTTTGTGATCCTTGCTTCATATTAAATTGTTGGTAGCCTTCATTATAAACTCGTATTTGTAGAATGCATGGCCTTAGATTGAAAAAAAATAGGTCATACACTTTAGATATTCCCTATCCTATGTATCCCTTTATTCTTCTGCTCGATATTGATGAGGCTTTGTATGTCTATTACAATTTGACGTCAGGATCAATCAAATAAACTTTTGTGCAGACAAAACTTACGTTAAAAATTTGACAACGCTTTTCACAAATATACTTCTTAATCTTGGATCGGCTGCCATTTTAGAGTATTTTATCGATCCTTCATTCCATCCTCCAATAGAAACGATAGTTGTTGTTCTTTAAGAGCAGCTACTCTCTTAAACCCTCCCTTTCCACCATCTTCGTCTAAATCTTGCTTCGGATTTGCCAAAAAATTGATAAACTACAAAAATTAATTTAAAACAAACCTATCAAGCGACCATACCGAAATATAGAATCTGCCTGTATCAGAAGATTTTTCAAAATGTATTGTAAAATAAAAAATCCAATTAAAAAATACCCCTAAAGTTTGAAAATCCTAAGGATTTTCAGAAATTATCAAAATTGCTTAGATATATAAATATACTTAAATAGATATACAAGTAAATAAGTTTAAGCACTCCAGAATATAAACACCATATAAGTTCATTCATATACAATTTTGCAATATTAACGTACCAAGACTTTTAATTACAAAAGATTTTTCGTCGAGACCTACGTACGCATAGATCAAGTGACTACAGAGAGAATCATCTATGTTAGAGATGTCGAAACTCCCCGCACCATTTCTGTACATAGCCCAGTTTGTGTAGTAGCATGCTACAATTTTGTCGCGATTTGGACCTGAAAAATCGATAATTTACTTTTATACCTTGAGCAAAAAGATTGCGTGCCATCTTATTGTCGCTAGAAGGTGAAGACTGAAATTTTATTTAAAGTAATAATAATAAAATCTCAATGTATTGAAGTTTGAAGAAATATTCAAGTACAAAATTATTTCTAGAACATGTTCTTGAACTGTACATACAACAAATGCTACAAGGCTGAAAGCAAAAAAATTTTTTGTTATTTTATTACTCTTGAGAGACCTGTTTGTTCCTTCTATTATTATCCTCCTATTATTTTAAAACAGATATCAGAAGTATGGTTAAAGTAAACAATTAAAATCATAAATTCCCATAAACCACAAACGTATTTTCCTTATTTAGTGTTCTACCGATATATATATATATATATATATATATATATATATATATATATATACGTACATATATATATACATACATATAATAAAATTCTAACGAAGCCGAATCTGTACATTAAATATTTTTTGGAAAATCTGATTGCAATAGATATTATTATCGATACAGAGGCCGAATCTATAGTTTTTAGAATTTATGTCTGTCTGTTACCGCATCACGGAAAAACCACTGAAAGGATTTTGATGAAATTTGGTATATTGGTAGCTGGTTATCCGGGTCAACATATAGGATACTTTTTACTGCGGGAAAATATTTCATTACTGAGAAAAAATACAAAAACTGCAATGTAAGAGTATACTAATATGTAAAACTTAAGAATTTGGTTTTTCGTCATCTGAACGCGGGCGGGGCCGCGGGCAATACTAGTATATATATATATATATATATATATATATATATATATATATATATATATATATATATTTGGTTATACCTATATCGGTATAACCAGCGTTTACATATGTAAAAGCGAAATGGTTGTCTCTTTCTCTCTCTAAATTTTAGAAAGTATAAATACTGCTAACTTGAAATCGGCAAACTGCAAAATGGCAGTTCGTTATAACAAAATTTATTTTTGAAAATTCTACGCCTAAAGGGGTATAAGAGATTGAAAATTTTGTATGAGAATAATCCGATTTTTTAAAGATTTAAGCTCGATGATATGACTACCCTTCTATTATCCATATTTCAGCTATATAATATAAGGATATTTTGGAACCCTACAAACTAAAAAATAACTTATATTATTAAACTAACTTAAAGCACTTATTTTTCATCAGAACTAAAAAAATACTTTCATTTTTGTAAAATTTAAGAAATATCATTTTTTTTCTTACAGATGTTATTGTTATCATGTAAATAGTATATACTATTTCCCAAAAGGTTTTCAGTAAATTAAAAATGACCCTGTATATATATATATATATATATGATCTATTCCTTACTATCCATTAAAACATACCTACGAACGAACCCGAAGGGGAACCAAACGAGAACGAAGGGGAATATTAGTTTAGTGTTCTCGTAATTAAACAACTAAATACCTGCAAAACCTGCATATCCTTGGGTGCTTTGTAAAATATACACTGTTAAAACAAACAGCACTATCATCTTGAAGTTAAGCATCTGCTATAATGTATAGGGACATGTATCTCTCTAGATGCTGAAAAACCTGACTAATTTCTTCGTAGGTCCTCATCATATTTATACATATTGCGTCATACGTTTGTTCGTGTTTTCCTCCTGCGATTAAAGAATTTATATATACACTAGCAATACCCGCAGCTTCGCCCGCGTCCAAACTTTCGATCACTAACAAAATTCACAGAATCACCCGCTGGTCTAATGTGAAGATAACCTGAAAATTTCATTAAAATTGCTCCAGCTGTTTTGGAGTCCATAGAAAACATACATACATACATACATCGATTTTTATTTTATTTAATCAACCATTTAAATTTATTTATTGCTCGGAAAATGGAGTCTTTTATTAAAATTTAGTGACACACCGACTGGAGCGCAACCTACAGGATTCATTTGTGAATTCAAACCTTGCAGGGACCCACTCGAACATACACAAAAAATATCATTAAAATCGTCCCTGCCGTTTAGGAGATGATAAGAATAAAAGATAAGATAACGTTGTTTAAAAATGAGACAGTGTGAGAGAATAATAGAAAACGATAATATGTTTATGTATACTATAATTTCATAAAGGAACAAATATATCACATATCTTCGTAGGGAGATCCACAGCGTACATTGTAGAAGTGGTCACATACCTGAAAATGAAATGTAAGTAAATAAGTATGTTGGGACATTAACACACAACAAGATCTAGTTCCACGGTAAGCTTCGAGGCTTGACTTATAGATACCAGATAGTTGATACACTACACATATAAATATAGCATTAAATATATACATATTATAAATATTGAAATTTTAAATATTCAAGTATATTTTAAATATTTATGTATTACATACATATTATAAATACTTAAATATGTATGTATTTTACATAATTTCACCCAAGACTGGAGTACAAACATTCGTGCTCGTCACACAAATAAATGCCACCAGCGGGACTCGAACCCGCGACCAAGCAAGTAGGGTCACTACAAACTGAGCCTAACGGTCATCAAATTTGAATATAGTTATTTATTCATTGAAGATTTATTTAATGCACTGTATTTATTACATGGGAAAGTATATAAAGAAGTATATATACTCGATAGTCGATAGATATGATACCGATTGACCTAGGAAATACCACACTCTGAAAAAAACACTGAATATCGGTTTAAAGTAGTGTCCTTTTGACTTTTATCGACCAATATACAAATAATATTTCCTTCCACCTCCATCTGTTTCAGAAAGTATCAATAAAATTAATTCTGCCGTTCATTTGTTATCATATATCATGCGGAATCTTTTTTTTCAGGTATAAAAAATAGCCTATGTTACTTTCATCCGGATTCTCTATACCCGAAAGTGTCTGTAATACTCCTGCGTTTTCAAACCAATACGGATACAGAAAAAAATATTTAACAGCTATTTGAGTTTTTTTTTTCAAATACCTATATGAGCTTAACATTGGTCTAGTAGTCGACACTGAAAGATATTTACATATAAGTAACTAGCACTGCCCGCGGCTCCGCCCGCGTTCAGATGACCAAAAACTAAATTCTTAGGTTTTACATATTGGTATACGCTTACATTGCAGTTTTTGTATTTTTTAACAGAAATGAGACATTTCTCGCGGTAAAAAGAATCCTATATATTGACCCGAATAACCAGCTATCACCATACCAAATTTTATCAAAATCCCTCCAATGGTTTTTCTGTGATGTGATACATACAGACAGTCAAAAATTCTAACAACTGTGGATTCGGCCTCTGTATCAATAATAATGTTTATTTTAATAAGATTTTCCAAAAAATATTTCATGTACAGATTCGGCTCAGTTAGAATTTTATTATATATATAAATAAGTCACTATAATCCAGTACCTGGAACTGTTCATTGAATAACGTCCCATTGCTACATAGATCTGTGCTAACTAAATGCCGATGCCAGCAAAAATGGTATGCCTGTAAATGTAAAGGTGTAAAATTAGAGTTATGTAATAAAAAAATCATATTACGATTGGGACAATTTCTAGTCGGACTTGCGGACTGAGTGTTCCGCTGAGTTTCTTTCGCCAGTTCTTCTCAGGTTTGAGGCGTCTTTCCGAACTGGTAATAGACTTAAGACGTTCAGTAAGAAAATGTAATAATTTAGTGCTGAATAAAATATTTTGAATTGGAATTCGTAGCATGACTGGCGAACACGACGAAACTATAAAGGTGTGTCTAAAGTTATAAAGGTTTTGAAAAATGTGTTGATTGAGTGAGACTTGTACTTCTGAGATGTCAGAAGTATATTATCATTTTTAAGTATGTGTTTCTCGTAAAATTTCAAGCAGCTTCCGTAAATTGTAATCTTACGCAGAGGTTTGTTATCATGCCAGATATCTGATATCTATATGTATATTATTTATAGTACCTGGTCGACGTTGTAGGGGGTAATCTCTGGATCTACAGAACCGATTTAGATGAAATTTGGTAAGAAGATAGTTTGAGACACTGGGAAGAACATAGGATACAATTTTATCCTGAAAATCATCCCTTAAGGGGGTGAAAATGGGGATGAAAGTTTATATTAAGAAACAAGCTAGGGACGAACCCGAGGGAAGCGAGGGTGAGTCGCTAGTACACAACAAACAAGAATTGCAAGAAATGAAAGAAGAATTTAATATAATAAGATTATAATCTTTTGTTACCTGACATCCACTATCCACGTCCGCGTAGTATCCTCTAGTTCTACCTTCGCAAGAGAACCGAGTAGGTGGCGCTCTATCAAACACCGGATATAGAGGTGGGTCATGAGGGAGATGTAATACATGATAGTACGCGAAATCTCTGGGATGCTGGCACAGTACCATTGTGAGAGCTGAAAAGTTAAATTTGTCCGAAATAAACAGGAAATGGCGGGATTAATTAATTGTTGATTTTTAAGTCGATAATACGTTTTTTAGTAATAAATTTTATAATTTAAAATTAAAGATTATTTTTATAATTGGTTTTAGATTAATTACATTAAAATAAAATATAATTATATACTTTTCACTGTAATTACTTTTTGAACTTTCCGTACATATCATATTTGTGATAACTCTTTATTTTTTCTGGATTTATTTTAAAAGTTTGAGATATATACTCGTACCATTTGGTTTTCTAAAAAGTGCACACTTAATAAAAAAGGCATAAATAACTTTATCATGACTTATCAAAGAAAGTCAACTCACCTAATAAAAACATAGAAATTATGTTCAACATTTTATATGTAAATATAAATAAATAAAATAAATAGGAACGCGTACGTTTCACTTATAACAGATAACTGAACTAAGTCTCTAATGCTCGCCTTTGAAGTTTAGAATGTACTGATTGATATAGATATTGAAAGCTTTATGTACGAAGTAACCAAGAAAGGTATACATATATCATCTAATATATAAAATATATCACGTGTCACGGTGTTTGTGGTCGCACTCTTCAGAAACGGCTCGAACGATTTTAATTTTTTTTTGTATATTTAGTAGTTATGAGAATAGGTCGTAAATTATTTTTCACCTTCCTACCCCCAACCCCTTATTGTTTTATCGTGATTTTAGTATTCTTGTATGAACAATATTCCAAAGCGACGAACCAAGCACAAAAATCTTTAATGCCTTTTTTTTCTCTGTTTGTGAATAGATTTATTTAGTAGCTATTAGCGACTCACTCGCACTTCGCTTCGGGTTCGTCGCTAGATAAAAACAAATATATTCCACGAGAACCGTTCATTTTTTCGGGATAAAAAGTAACCTATGTTCTGTTCCAGACTATAATCTATCTGTATGGCAGATTTCACCCAGATCCTTTCAGCCGTTCTGGCGTGATAGAGTAACAAACATCCATCCATCCATCCTCACAAACTTTCATATTTATAATATTGAGTATTGACAAGCTTCAGTGATATCAATAGAAAAATTTGGAAACTATTCATATATCTTTTCTTCTTCTCCCTGCCCATTTCCCAATCACTTGGGGTCAGCAGTCTTCTGTACTGCTGATAGGATTTGGCAAAAGTTTTACGACCGGCCGCCTCACGCCTGCCTGACGTCAACCCTCCTTGGGAATTAAAAAAATTAAAATTATTCATATATGTTTTTCAAAAATGTTTCTACTATATATTATACGTGAACATCCGATATCATCTTATAGTTTTAAAGTAATAATTATATATTAAAGGAAGATTAATCTAACCACCAGCCCTGTCGAGTATAGGCTTCATCTTTCTCCCTCCATTGCCTTCCTACCACCTTCACAATGTCTTTAGATCTCATGACTAGGGTGTTTTCTGGTCTCATACGGTCGTACGGTCTCGTACGGTTTCATATGGTCTTCTACGGTCTCATGGCCATATTTCTATGACTGCTTTCGTCTGATGACCATATTTTAGCCAAGCCAAATGTCCCACCCATGTCCACTTAAGTTTTGTGATCCATGTAAGACCAAGACCAGAAGGTTAGAAGAGTCACAGGTCTTTGGATTAAGGTTTGAAAAGAGCAAAAGTAGAGTGGGCAATTATAAAAAAGCTCTTCTATGACTCAATTTTTTTACTAATTATTCTATGAAGTTGGTATGATGGAGATGATCTCCGAAACTACTGATCCAATTTTCAAAATTATTTAATTGATAGAAAGTTACATTACCTATGAGTGCTATAGGCTATTTTTTATTCCTTAAAAAATGTGTTTACTGTCAGAAATCACAATAATTTTAATCGAAGTCAGAAAGAAACTGGACGTTGAGTAGCAGGCTACTGTTGTGCATCTGGGTACGCACCAGAGCGAATTGAGGGTTACTCACCAGTAGTATATAAGAGTAAAATAACAAATAAAAAAAATTACATATATAAACTATTGAATAAAGCCTTCCATAGGATCACTGTATCAATTTTCGCACGTAACCAAGGTCGTGTTTAGACCTTGCGGTCATCAATACTGACCCTATAATAAGAGATTTTTACTACACTGTGTTATATATCGTACTATTATTATATATCGTAAGGGAAGACGGTTATATTTTTTTGTAAAATAACAATAATTTATTTATCGTACTATATAAAATGACAATATAAGGGGTTAAAGTAAAGTAGGGGTAAAGTCAAAAATAAGTTGAACTACTATCTCCTAAACTAAGCCAGAGCCTGTATTTTAGATGACAGACGTTCTGCTTTCACAATTGAATTTGCAACTATTCATACATCATGCGAGTTCTCCAACAATATCAAAAATTTATATTCCCGCTTTAGACAAAAGCTTTTATTAGATTAGTGAGTTTATTTATGATTGACTTTCCACATCAAATCAACAATATAGAAGCTCGTGTATCTAAAAATCTCTTTTAACACATAAAAATTCTAGAATTTAAAATTCGTCGTGATTTAAAAGAATAAACTTTAACCGGGTACTTTAGGGTTTTTTATATAGAAACTCCGGCACCAAAAAATAACCAAAAAAGAAAAGTGGCAAATATTCTTACAAACCGATAATAGTCGGATGAATAATATATTTTTTATTCATCCGATTATTGGACGAATAGCAGAAGCCTCCTTTATTTATTACTAGCAGCACCCTGTGCCTTCGCTCGCGCTAGAACTGCAAAAAAAATTAAAATGATTGGTTTCATACAAACTTTTATTGTAAGTAATATAATTATTATAATAGCAATTAAAATTACACAATTAATATTTAATATTCAATTATAGATTTTATTGAAATTATAAAAAATGATTTAAATTAACTTATATTGTAAGGTACTCTGGTGCTTTTTTTTTTAAATCATCTAATTATATAGGTAATCACCTTTGAGACGCCTAAAATGTTAATCTCTCTCGTGAGTCGTGACCCTGATTGCTGTAAAGCATTCGAAACGTCGGAAACCGTAATCATACATATAATAAACTTGTAACTGATTGCTGTCTGTACATGGAAGATATTTCAGAAAACTATTATTGAGGGTCTTTATTAATGCAATAGAACCCAAAACAATGATTTTTAGAATTTTTGTCTGTTCATCTGTTTGTCTGTTTATCTGTGCGTTTGTGCGCATACCCTCAGAAACGGTGTAGCCAATTTGGGTGCGGTCTTTACAAATGCATTGTGGTAAGCTTCAGTTAGCATTTACTGTTTGTTTCATTTCAACCGGTTAATAAAAAAAGTTGTCAATTTAAAGAATCACCTAGTGACGATTCCGTGCGAAGCGAGGTTGAGTCGCTAGTTCAAAATAAATTCGCAGAATATCCGAAAAGATATTATTTAAAACAAGTAGAACCCGCGGCTTCGCTCGCGCTAAAACTACAAAAAATCTCTAAAAAGGTAGTTTCATACAAACTTTCATCCCCTATTTTACCCCCTTATAGAATGAATTTCGAAAATTATATAAAATTTTATTAAAGAGCATTCATATCAAATTTTAAGTAATTCTGATCGTAAATATTTTTTTTGGATTGTATTATAACGTGTTTTTCCGTGGGAATTAGATAATCTCCAGCGGTAAAAAGTCTATGCATATGTTACTCTCTAGTCCTCCAACTATCTCCACACATAAAATCACGCCAATCCGTCCCTCCGTTTCGACGTGGAAGAAGGACAAACAAACAAACAAACAAACAAACAAACACTCTTTCACATTTATAATATTAAGTATGAATGTCAAACATTCGCGTAAGTCTTTTAATTTTATTGCAATACCCGAGTCGGGTATGTTACCAAAAAAAACTTTCAGGAAGGTTTAAAGTTTAAGTACATTACTACAGTACTAAAAGTAAAGTAATTTTTTAATTATTTTTTCAACATTTGCTAAATTAAAAAAAATCACACATTTTGGGACTGGAAGTTGTTAAAATTTACGTTTCTATTTCCTAGTAACATATCCGAGCCATTCCAACAATAATTATAGTAATATGGAAAATGTCCCATTCAAAACAGATATTTTTACTAATCTATACATACAATAAAATTCTGAGTCGAATCTGTACATTATTTTTTTTTTGGAAAATCTTATTGAAATAAGCCTTATTATCGATACAAAGGCCGAATCCATAGGTTTTAGAATTTTTGTTTATCTGTCTGTCTGAGTCGCTGGTGTCTAATTATAATAAGTTAGTATAGAACTACTAAGTAAACAGTTATAAGCATTTCAACGTAAAAGGTAGTCGTTAATGTCAGTCAGATAGCTGTTATTTATATATGTTGGGACATTAACACACAGCACCATCCAGTTCCATGGTAAGCTACGAGGCTTGTGTTATGGATACCGGATAGTTGATACACTACACATATATAACTTTAAATACATACATATTATAAATATAAACACCCATGACTGGAGTACAAACATTCGTACTCATCACACAAATGAATGTCCCCAGCGGGAATCGAACCCGCGACCGCTGGCACAGCGAGTAGGGTCACTACAAACTGAGCCAAACGTGTCGTCATATACTTCATTATACTTCATTATGTATATAATTATTATTTAATATTTTCTTGGATTTACGCGAATATTTGACATTTTAAATAAAACTATCTTTTCGGTTTTTTTCGCGGATTTTTGGGGAACCAAAAATCCAAATAAATCCGCCAAAAAATCCAAAAAGATAGTTTTATTTAAAATTATTATTTACTTGTAGAAGTGAAGTTTATAATTATGTTTTAATTATGTACGGTGGCCGCAGAAAAAAGACCAAAATTTTATAATAATCATAAAAACTATAAATTAACTTATAATTATAAACAACAACTTCTAGATGTTAGAATCGAGAGTGTATACTCCTATATTGTACTGTATAGGTATTGTATTGTAAATTGTAAGTATATTCGTATATTGTATCACAAGAATGTAGGGCGGGTCGCTGTTTAGTGAGTAACAACCTTAATATTAAAATAACATTTATAAAAAATCGTGACTGAACATGGCATTTAGATTACTTCCTTATTCTTTTTTATATTATCTATATTACTTTATTTTTTGACCTAATTTTGTAAGGCTTTATTTACTAACTCGTACTTATTCATACTTTATCAGAAAACTCCTAAGTATTTGATACTTGTAAAGTATTAAACATCAATCTTTAAGTAATAGTGTCTAATTTAAAATACAGGTTAGCTTTTTATTATGCGATAGAGGACATTCAGTGTCTTAGTATGGAGAATGCCCATATATATTAGTAGATTGCCATCACGACTTCGACGACCGTCGTTTCGTCGCACAGGACACGTCTCAGCCTATAAAGCCAAAAGTTCCGGGTTTGATCCTGTAAGAGAATAATAATAACTAGTGATCGCCTCGTGGTTGAAAATCAACCACAATTCATTAAATTTGATCGATATTGAGGTTCTTTTTTCAAAATTATATAGATAGCCTATAAAATTCAAAAGAATTTTAAAACGGTCCCATAGGTTTAGGGATTTGCACGTACCGACAAACAAACTTTTTATCTTTATATTATGTACGTACTCGTATAATATTCATGAAGGCTAACCTAACATCATGCTATATCTTTTAGCACTGAAGTAATTATATATAAATAAAATGCGCGAGCGGAATCGCGGGTAAATGAAAGTGAATTAATTTTGGCTTTCTGCAGTTCCTCTGTATATTTATTTATTTATTGAACTACCAACAAAAATTACATATATATATTACATATATAAAGTTATATATAAACTTAACTATGCCAAAACTGATCCTCCTCCAGACATGCTAAATGCTTAAAAAGGGGTTCAAACTTTTCTCTTCAGGTATTAATATAATAACAAAGAGCCCGTGATTTCCAAAGAGATACAAATAATAATAATCGAGAGAAAAACGTATCACTCAGTGGTGACGCTCGCCAGCTAGGAAACTCCGTATCCCGTACAATGTTATCTATACAGATAAATAAAATTGAAGAGTGTGTTTGTAATGTCAAAATAACAGCGTTTTACTAAATGACGCATCCGAGCGAAGCGAGGGAAAGTCGCTAGTAATAAATAAATAAACAAACAAACAATAGAATACAAGGTATGTAAAGAAAGAAATAGTAAAAAAAATAATTATTATGAGGTATATGTGTTTGGGTGTATGAATGTCTGCACGTGTTATATGCGTTTATAGTGTAACAAATATTAGCATAAAAGTTAATTTGTATCGTTATACCTGTTGTCTTACGGCGAAGGAAAGCATCGTAAGGAAACTTATGTCCATTGTATGTATGTATTTATATATTTAGCACATTTTTAACACCCCACTTGTGGACACGGACCTCCGTTTAATACGAGGAGGATCAGGCGATAGTCCACCACCATGTGCGAGTCGGACTGAGCATGTCTTTTGAAACTTGTTGGGTTCTCTCAGACATGCAGGTTTCTATACGATGTTTTTCTTCACCGTAAGACAAGTAGTAATAATGTTCAAAATAATTCGCACGTGAAAATACCACAGGTATCAGACCCCAGATTTGAACCCGCTTCATTCTGTCCCAAGCAAGCATTCTACCACTGCGTTCAAGGCCAATTTGTCAAAATTAAATATATTTCAAAAACTTTAACGACCTGTTTACAACAGAAAGTAGTTTTAACCTAAAGCACTAACATATAAGTTCGACCTTACATACATTTCAACCCGAACTTGTCAGTTTGCGAATTAAAAAAATGTTAAGCACGAAATTAGTTGTACAGTGTACCTATATGTTTCATATAAAATATTTATTCCTTTTTCTTTGTTATGAGTGTATGTCTGTTTGTGAATATACCTATCTGAACTGTTCATGTGATTGTGGTGGAACTTTGTTGAGTTCTTGGACATTTCTGGAACATGTCATTTTCACCGGAATATTTCTGACGTAATACCTTTAATATACAATAACTGATTCAATAGTCTAGTGGCTAGCACGTATGGCTACAGATCCGGAGGTCCTGGGTTTGATTCCTAGGTCAGGCAAAAATAGTATTGAGTTTTTCTATTAACAGTAACAATCCGGAGTTTAGAACTTGGCTGTGAGTTGTCCATAATCTCTCACTGACTATGACAAATTGTTGTCTTATCAGACTCTGATAATGAAAGGAATATAAATTACACTTATAGGTATTAGTCTATACTTATACATAAAATAAAATTCTAACTGAGTCGAATCTGTACATTAAGTATTTTTTGGAAAATCTTATTGAAATAGTCATTATTATCGATATAGATGCCGAATCTATAGTTTTTAGAATTTTTTGTCTGTCTATCTGTTTGTCTGGGAACGCATCACGAGAAAACCACTGGACAGATTTTGATGAAATTTAATATTATGATAGCTGGTTATACACTTGACTATTCTACTTGTCTAATTTAGAGCACCCTAAAACTTCAAATAGTATAACCTTGGAACAGAATGCACGAACCGCTTACTTATACGATGAGAACATATTGGAAAAATATAAAAGGTTAATATTTTCGATAAAAGATTTATTTTTATGCACACCTGGCATTCGCTGACAACAATGTCTCTAGTTCCAAATTCTGACAATTTTATTGGTTATTATAAACAAACATTGGGTGTACTCTGAATAAAAAGACAAAGAATAATTATAATAAATATGTTAGGACATTAACACATAGCTGATAGCACCATGTAGTTCCGTGGTAAGCTACGAAGCTTGTGTTATGGATACCAGATACTTGATATACTACACTTATATAACGTTAAAAATATTATTTATTAAATATTATAAATATAAACTCCCACGAATGAAGTACAAGCATTCGTGCTTATCACACAAATGAATGCCCCCAGCGAGACTCAAACCCGCGACCGTTGGCACAGCAAGTACAAATTGAGTCAAACGTGTTGTCAAAAATAAGTCGTGAATTATCTTATAATTATATAATTATTTTCTGCCCAGGCACGAGACTGTTATGGAACTTATTTCCATAATAATCTTGTGCCTGGACAGAAAATAGTTCAGACGGACATTAATAATAATAAAGCCTCTTTATTACAAAACAAAAATATCGCAGACGTTTTTTTTTACATAAAAATATTTCTTATTTATTGCTCTTACAAATATTTAAATTAATTTAATTGTATATCATTTTATATTATTAATACAGCTTTCTTTTAAATGCAATAAATTTTAATTATTTATATTAATAAATAACTTAATTATCATGTAGTTTCTTAATCTTATCTATAACATATATTTTTAAACGGAATACACTGTTATTACTATAGTAAAATATTAACATTCAGTTATTTTATAAAATGGACATTACATAATAAAGTAAAATTCAAAAAAATTACATATGATTATATTCTATAATGGCTAAAAGAAAAATACATCTACAGCATCATTTAAATATCTAGGCATTTTAATTCGTGGTCAGAATACCCTCATATTTTTAGCTCTCTTTTATCGATATCCATTATAGAAAATTCACTTGTTTATGGGACCAATACCGATATCCAGTTGAGTCACAAGTAAGAATACATACCTATCATGTTATAATAATATACTAGAGTTTCCTGCGGCTCCGCTCGCATAGTACATTAATCACCAATAAAACCTTCTCCGAAACACGCTGCATCTTTTAGTTTGAGTATTATTCCGATCGGTTCAGTAATTATCGCAGTATAACCGAACAAAAAAATCGACTGTCCATTTATTAGTATATATCAGAACAATGATCAATAAACAGTCATTTTCTTAATAATCGATATGTCTAAAATATCGATTATAATTGATCAACTTCAACTTGACGGTTCAATGTCGGAGATAAAATCTTGGTGCCTAAAACAGTTCATATAATATATTAGAGATAATTTTGTATTGGCCTACGTGTATATTATCTTTTAACTAGCGACTCACCCTTGCTCCGCTCAGGTTCATCCCTACTTACGTTTTAACATATATATATATATATATATATATATATATATATATATATATATATATATATATATATATATATATTATATATTTCTCAGATAGATTTCTCAGAGATGAGATATTTTCCCGCAATAAAAAGTATCCTAAATGTTGACCCGGATAACCAGCTATCATCATACCAAATTTCATCAAATATATCCAGTGGGTTTCCCGTGATGCAGTAACAGACAGACAGACAGACAGACAAAAATTCTAAAAACTATAGATTCGGCCTCTGTATCGATAATAAAGTCTATTTCAATAAGATTTTTCAAAAAATATTTAATGTACAGATTCAGCTTAGTTACAATTTTATTATATGTAACTAGAATTTGCCTATCTATCTATCTATATATATTTTTTTGTTATTGAATGTTATTGCGTAATGTGACTTTAAGCTCGTCAATAGCTACTAAATAAAAAAAAAGAAAATCAATTGACAAATAGAGGAGAAAATGGTACTTAACTTTTTTATCTTTGTCTTAGTTTATATATTATAGATTTTGAAACCTCTCAACGTGAGATGATGAGATGAATTTCGAAAAATCCTTAGTGGATTGCCTACATTGTATAAGGAACATGTCCTCCAAATCTCACGTTTCTACTACCAGCGATTTAGGCTGTGCGTTGATCAATCAGTCAGTCAGTCCGGACAAAGCATTTTATGTCGGTATATATAGATTAATGTTAAGGACGCACCGAGGCAGCGAAACGTTGCGTTCGTTTGAACCCTTGCTGTATTGTTATTATTAAAACTTTAATTATCCAATTAATATGTAGAATATTTAAGGAGTTATTCAATAAATTGTACACTTTAGAAACACGATTACTTATAGTTTCCTCAATAGAAAAAAAAATCCAAAATGACATCTAAAAAACAAAATAAACCATTAGTGCGGCGTATATAATTCAAGGAAGTTGACTAGTTCTTTAATAATAACAAAACTATACGTTTTCTATATCGTATATACTTTACATTTTCAAAATGTGTATTTGTTTTAATAATACGAAGAAAATACCTAAATTATCACACGATTATATTTTGAGTTCTGAATCACGCTATTAAAGTTTTGTGTGATCATTATTATACATGCAGTTCTAAACGCAAATCAGCCAGGCCTGCTTCGGCAGTACGTATGTACTTCCGAAGCAGGGTCATTTTATATAGGCACGTCTCAGGAAGCATTTCAGTATACACCGACTTCAAATTCACATTTATATTTATTATTAGGTCTTCCTAAAAAAATATTGGTAAAAACAAATTTGGTTAATAACTAATAATATACACAAATAAACATTTTACGATAGAGTATTACTCGACTTTTTGAAGACGGTATGAAATAAACCATTAAAATTTACATACGAGTAATTTGATACTACACATACAGTACCAAGAATCACATATATTCAGGAAAAATTACTGGAGAAAGCATCTGCTATCATCACGCTACTGTAATAAAATGCTAAATTTTATTTGTTTGTTATACCTTTGACCTAAAACGGCTGAGCCGCTGAACGGGTTTAGATGAAATACAGAACACAGACAGATTTTGACCTGGAATAGCTACGATTTAGGAATAAAATTGCCAAAACGTGGTACTTATTGGTTGTAGGCCAAGAAATTGTTATATTATAAAGCGACGTCCATGAAATTTTATCAAGTTGGAAAAGACACCTAGGGACGCACTCAAGTGAAGTGAGAGTAAGTAACTATACTATATACATCTATATTATACATAAATAAAATTAATATAATTAATGTATATTATACAGATAAATAAAATTGAAGTGTCTGTTTGTAATGCCAAAATAACTGCTTTTTACTAAATGCATATAAAATTATATAGGTACCTACGTTACCTATAAGAAAAACACAAATTTTATTTTTTTTTTGTCTGCCTGTCTTTCTGTCTGTCTGTTTGTGCTAATCTCCGAATCGGCTGGACTGATTTGATGGGATGGATGGACAAAATCTTTTGATGGGACTTTTGGCATTGGTAGATTGATGAAGTTGTAAGGAGTAACTTAGGCTATTTTTATTTTAGAAAAAGAATTAGGGTTCCGCTCAAAAAAATTAAAAGGTACCTACCTAGGGACGCACCCGAACGAAGCGAGGGTAAGTCGCTAGTGTTAAATAAATTATACAATTACTTTATAGGTCAATTATATTCGGTGCTTAGTGAAGCGTAAGCGAACAGAAATGATTGACATTCCGAAAACTAGAACCGGTTGATCTATGTTATGCGAACGGCCTTACATTTGACCCCAGTTCACTTGCTGACCGATAATGAAAACAGATAATTACATTTTTTCCAAATCGCTTCAGGATCAAGAGTTTATTTTTGGTCGTCTGCAAAATACGGTAGTTTTCGTAGATATATTTCGCGATATATTCATATTCGCTTATTGTGAACAGAATTTTATAATTAACTAGCATTGCCCGCGGCTCCGCCCGCGTTCAGATGACCAAAAACCAAATTCTTAGGCTTTACATATTAGTATACTCTTACAATGAAGTTTTTGTATTTTTTCTCAGAAATGAGATATTTTCCCGCAGTAAAAAGTATCCTATATGTTGACCCGGATAACCAGCTATCATCATATCAAATTTCATCAAAATCTGTCCAATGGTTTTCTCGTGATGCGGTAACAGACAGACAGAAAGACAGATAGACAGACAAAAATTCTAACAACAATATATTCGGACTCTGTATCGATAATAATGTCTATTTCAATTAGATTTACCAAAAAATATTTAATGTACAGATTCGACTTAGTTACAATTTTATTATACGTATAGATTGAATAGTTATTGACCGTTGTCTTGCATGCATGTTGGCTGTACTTCACTATCATATTAAATACATGCATTATAATATACTGCACCATTTATTTTATTATAAATAACTTTCAATCAGGCTATCTCAATGTTTTTATTAAACAAAAGAGTTAAATTTACAATGATTTCGACAGGAAACATATTATTTTTATCGAAATAACTAAATTCATTTTTAATAGATATAGTATAGGACTACGCTTTATTTTAAATATAGTCCTAAAGATAACAAAATATATGATTGGAAAAGGATACTAGATATAGACTTTCTATTTTTTAATGGCTCAGTAGCTTGAATCGTAAGATATCCGATAAATTAAAGATGTCAGAAATCACTTTATGAGTTTGACATTGACACTTGACAAAGCGTTGAAATGTCATGTGTCACATAGAAGAAAATTGATTTTTTATTAGGCTGATTAAATTATGCTCTAAAGGTAAATACATGACACAAAATGAGTAACATTTACATTCAAGAACCCCCAGCACTTGGCAAAGTAAGTTACTGTTTTATAATTTAATTGCAATTTCACCTTTTATAACTAAAAATACAATGTCACACATTTGAATAAACTTACTAACTTACAATAACTACTAACTAACTTACAATAATACAATATTTACAACAGCAATTTCATTCTGGTTATGTGTTTTGTATAAACAATACTTAAGATCTAATATTTGAGAAATTAAAGCTGTTTTAAAGCTGTGAATAAAGTTTTTAGTTTATTAAAACCACATATGAATTTCAGGTGTTACTCAAAACGTCAGCGGGAGATATAGACATTGAGTTATGGACAAAAGAAACCCCCAAAGCAAGTCGAAACTTTATACAGCTATGTATGGAAGGATATTATAATGGTAAGAAATAGTTAAAGACTTTCCAGAACTTAACATTTTCAAATATGAAAAGACATGTAAAACATAATCATTACCAGTCAAAAAGAAGAAATTATTTTCGAATTCAGCATTTATATGTAAATTATGCCACATGCTGTGCACAAGTCTCTCTAGGCTTGTATATTGTAAAAAATATATTCAAAAGGGCCATTCTAGTGTAACAAAAGCAAAAATTTATTAATTATTAACCAGGGGAGGTATCTCTTTTGTCAGTAAAAGTAAGCAATGCTCTTACTCCCCCCTCCTACGCTTACGAAAACATTGATGCATAATCAAAATATATTTAATTCAATTAGACTTTTATAAGCACTTTTGAATCTTCGCAATTTTTAAAACATTCAGACATTACACCTACATGTTGATATTCTCAAAGTATTCCATGATAGTATAATAAGTTTAATTCAATAATATATTTTTAATTTTAGACTTAAATTGTTAAAATCTCATATTAAAAACACTTTTATATAATAATATATAATGGTATATTTTTAAATCTGGTTTCTTTATTGTTATTCATGAGCAGCAGTTATCAAGTCTAGACATATTAAATTTATAGGCAATTTCATGCACATTTGATATTTATTCAAGCAAATTATTGACATTATTCTTAATAATTATGAACAATATTAATTCATTTTGATTTATTTAAAATTTAGATATTTAAAGTCAAATTAATCATCCTCAGTCCAAGAGACTTGTATCTATGACTCTTAAGTCTTCAGTGATATTGGATGTTTGCTACCCGGTGTTGTAAGTCTGCTCAATGCTCATTGTTCTGTTGTTTTGGGATATTAACGTTGTTCTCTTCGGGCTATTTAACACCTTGGCATCTGTCTCAATTATTTTGGGGAATCTCCTGAACATACTTTTCGCTTTCGAGCATAGACAAGGAAGGTTGCTATGTTTGTTCTGAACACATTCATTTTCAGAAATTTTGCAGAAAATCCAAATAAGTAAATGAATATAACTGTCCTAGAATAAGTATAATATATTTCAATAATTCCATTAATATTATAAATGCTAAACTTTGGATGGCTGACACACTAGAATGGCTGAATGGATTTGGGTGAAATTTGGCATAGAAATAGATTCTACTCTGGGGTATAGTTTGATTTTTGTTTTTAACTAGGGATGAACCCGAGCAAAACAAGTTAGAGTCACTAGTATTATTATATTATGCAGTTATATTTTTAAGTTATCTATATGAATGTTTTTATTTTTCCAGGTACTATATTTCACAGGGTGGTCCCAGGGTTTATAGTGCAAGGCGGTGATCCCATTGGTGATGGCACTGGTGGAGAATCTGTATATGGTGCTCCTTTTAAGGTAAAAAAAGAAAATATATTGTTAGAATATCATATATATGTTCTGTACATTATTACTGAGTATTGCATATTTACTGCACATTTGCACTATATTCACAGCTAATTTATTCATTAATTATGTTTAAATTAATAGTTTTTTTTTATATTGAAGCGAACTGTTTTTAGCTGTACTAAGGGCCGTTTTTTCAATCCACAGATAAACATCCAAATAGCCTTTATTCCATGAATAGCAATGTTCTTCGATTTTCAATGGTCATATAGTAGTTATCCGTAGAATAAAGCCTCTAACAAAGGTTAAAGTTACCTGCTACTTTAAAGGCCAGTCAGGGTTTTATCTCCCTGATAAGTGTGGCATTTTAGGTTATATTTGACAATTTCACTTGTTTTATGCGTTTTGGTGAAACAATATGTTCGAGTCTCGCTGGGGGCATTCATTTGTGTCATGAGCATGAATGTTTGTACTCTAGTCATGGGTGTTTATATTTATAATATGTATGTATTTAAAGTTATATATGTGTAGTGTATCAACTATCTGGTATCCATAACACAGGCCTCGTAGCTTACCGTGGAACTAGATGGTGTAGTGTGCTAATGTCCCAACATATTTATTTATCTTTATTATTTTTTCTATTGATGTTTTCAGGATGAGTTCCACTCGCGTCTACGTTTTAACAGGCGAGGTCTAGTCGCAATGGCTAATGCCGGTAAAGATGATAATGGATCACAATTCTTCTTCACTTTAGCATCTACACCGGAACTACAGAACAAACATACTATATTCGGAAAAGTTACTGGTGAGTATTTATTTTACATTTGTATATTTTAAGCTAATTTAATATGTTAAACTAGTTTTTGTGCATGGCTCCTAAATGACCTCCGGTATTCAATCTAATTCATTCAGGCATTATAGCATGAAATAACAGACATACACACGCTAACACACATTCATACAATTACATATTCGCATACATTCATACAATTACATATACGCATATAATAGCGACACACCCTCGCTCCGCTCGGGTTCGTTTCTAGTTACGTTTAATGTTTAGTATAGATTTCTCAGAGATGAGATATTTTCCCGCAGTAAAAATTATCCAACCAGCTATCATCATACCAAATTTCATCAAAATCTTTCCAGTGGTTTTCTCGTGATGCGGTCAGACAAACATACAAAAACTCTAAAAACTATAGATTAGACCTCTGTATCGATAATAATGCCTATTCCAATAAGATTTTGCAAAAAATATTTAATATACAGATTTAACTCAGTTAGAATTTTATTATATGTATAGATATCACGAATGTGATAAATAGTTTATGTTAATGTTTCTTACTAAATTACATAAGGAACTTGCTTTTGCCTGAAGCTCTACTCACAATGTCCATTCTTGTGATGGAATCCAGGTCGTAGCCATTTTTTTTTTGCAGTTCAAGCTTGAAAAGTAGATATACATATATACATATGATATTGTTGTGCATATTGTTCAACCATACATATCTATTTCATAGTACTTCAATAATGGTGTAATATATATGTAATTAATTTAAAAAAAAAGTGTGTGTGTGTACTTATATACGCACGTACATATTAATATTTCTTTGGTGTAACAGAACAAAAATAGTAAAGATTTCACTCCGTATGTCACAACTTTCTGTTTGTAAAAGGAATGCAGCTAATTTCATCATGTCGCTTTTTGGCTGTCGATGTGCGCGCGCATTGTAAAAGTTTTACTCTCATATTTTTTTCCAAACATGCCATAACTTCAAAAATTTTGAAGTTAAGAATTAATTATATTTCATAATAATCACTTATGTTTTGTTGTAAAATTTTTCAGGTGACACCATATATAGTGTGTTGAAATTATCAGAGGGTCTTATAGGCCTCGATGATAGACCAGAGCATCCACACAAAATAATAAGTACCACAGTGTTGATCAACCCTTTCACTGATATCACACCCCGAGTCCAACAGAACCAAGAGATTGATACACCTGCGAAGAAGAAGAAGGAGAGGCAGGGTATCAAGTAAGGTTTTTTCTAAATTATTATTAATATATACAATTTTAAGAATTTAGAATTAACATTAAAATGTGTTTTTCTTAAAACATTCTTCCATATGAAGAATGTTTTGATGTTTTTTTTTAATGAGCATAAACGCTGTGCTGTGAGTCAATTTTTTGTGCTTCATAAAACAAGTGAGATCAATTTTAAAGGTATTCAAGTTAAAGTCACAACAATATTTTTTTTTAGATGGATATATTTTGTAATATTTGAAATCAAACTCATTCATTTAATCTTCACTTATAAAAAAATCAGTTTGTGACATAACACACTTTAATAATTTGTTTTTTTTTACTGTCTTTTTTCTAGAAATTTTGGTTTACTGTCATTTGGTGAAGAAGCAGAAGAAGAAGAAGGAGAAGCTCAAGAATACAGAGGGAAGCCAAAATCAACTCACGATCTTCTAGAAGATCCTAAGTTAAGCAAAAAGACTGCCGCAGGTGAGCGTACAACTTACTTATTAGTAGTAAAAGTCTTTCTTCCTCGCAGCAATATATCGATATATATTTTTTTGTTTATATTGTAAGGACAGAAGTGTGGGATAGATTATTCTAGTTCAAGCTTCCATGAAGGGCTAATTTAATTATATTTACATTTTAAATAATTTAAAATATAAGAATATGTTGTAGATTTAATAACAAACCAGTATATTATATAAAAAAAATTGAGCACTCTTATTATAATATTAGAGACTCACCCTCGTTTCGCTTCGGCTTCTTCCCAAGTAAATAATCAAAACAAATATATCCCACGGGAACCGTACATTTTTCGGGATAAAAAGTAATCTTTGTGCTATGCCAGACTATAATCTATCTCTGTGCCAAATTTCATCTAGATCCATTTAGCCGTTCTGGCGTGATTGAGTAACAAACATCCATCCATCCTCACAAATTTTTATAATATTAGTATGGATTAGGGGCACATTTTTTTAATTCTAATTCTTTTTAAAAAGAGGTTTTACTAATATTTGTGTAGTATCTTTTAACATGTATGTATGCAAGCCAGCTTAATAATATCTATCAAGCAAATAATTTGTTAAAATGCTTAAATTCTACAGAAATAGAAAAGGAAAGAGAAAAGCAAAAAGAAGAATTGTCTAGTCAAGAACTAGAACAGAAGAAGGAAGAAACTGCTCAAGCGGTTAGTAATATAAGAGATAAATTGAAAAAGAGAGATAAGAGTCCAGAAAAAGAAAATAGAAAGAGACAAAATCCAAAAGAGAATAAAAATAAAGAAAGTACAGATGAAGAGAGTGGAGAAGTTAAGCGTAGGAAAGATAGTGAGTCAGATGGAGAATATTATTTGGGGAAGGAAAAAGATATGGAAAGACAGAAGGAAAGGTATGATAAATATATAAGTCATTTATTAGTTATAAATAAAACTACCTTTTCGGATTATTTCGTGGATTTATTTTGATTTTTTGTTTCCGACGTTTCGGATGCTTTACAGCAATCATGGTCACGTGAGAGTCTAAGGTTTTAGACGTCTCAAAGGCGTTATATACTTGTTACAGACAGTGCCTGTGCCTAACCCAATGCTAATACTTTTATTTAAAATGTCAAATATACGCGTAAATTTAAAACAGTATCGTTTATTAGCTCTATTAGACTTTTGAAAACAGTGATAAGCATATAAAAAAAATTACAGACAATTGCGAGTCGGACTCGCCCACCGAAGGTTCCGTACAAAGTAGGAAATCAAACAGATTTTCAACTTTTTTTATTTTTTGGAATTTTTCTTTGCTTTTTTCCAAATTTCGTGATTCTAAGACAACGGCAACTACAGGTTAAATAACAAAAAAATAAATATAGGTTTTCGTCTTGAAACCTATAGGGTACTGCCAGTTGATCTAGAATTGTCTGGTATAAATTTCAACTTGCTAAGTCCACCCGTACTTGAGAAAATCGGCGGCGACAAGAGAAGATTTTATATGGGTCCCTTTTTCACATTTTTGAGGTAAACCCTAAAAATGTACAAAACAATGTATAATTTTTTATCTACATGCTTAATAAGCAAGTGAAGCCGTGGGTATTAAGTAGTAAGATTAAAATATTACCAGAATTACTTTATTTAAAACATTTATAAATTTACAGAGATCGTATAAGGAACGAAATAAAACAGCTCAAAAAGGAAATGAAAGGGACAAAAGAAGTGAAAGAAGAAAAGAAAGTAGAAGCAGAAACCAAGAAGATAGAAGAGGATAACGAAATGTACAAACAATTTGTAGATGAACAGGAGAAGTACAAGAAGATGAGTGAGAAGATACCAAAGAAAGGAGCTGCTAGGTATGTATTTGTTGTGTCTTAAGTAAGTAGGTTCGATTCACACGTGTGGTACATTTTAATAAGCTTTTATTAACTTAACATGTTTTTAACAATGTAAGGTAATGGTAGCTCAGTGGTAACGCGCCCTCTTTGGGAACCGAGTGAAGCGGGTTCAAATCCCGGGTCTGGCACCTCTGATATTTTCATGTGCGAATCATTTCTAACATGATTACCACTTGTTTTACGGTGAAGGAAAAACATAGTGAGGAAACATGCATGTCTTCGAGAATCTAGCAAGTTTTTAAAAGACATGCTCAGTCCGCCTGCACTTGGCCAGCATGGTGAACTACGGCCTGATACCCCTCGTATTGAAGAGAGGCCCACTCCCAACAGTGGGACGATAAAAAAGGGCTCTTTCGTTATCTTCAATCATACATGTTCTTTTCGAGATCACATTATGGTCTATACTTTTGATTTTAATCAAAAAATTGTTGATATTACATAGTAGAAAAACAATACATCTACATATACTCGTATATAAAACAAATTCGGGTTTGTTACAACACTTTATAACTCGAGAACTGCTGGACCGAATGTTATGATCTTTGATTTGGTGGATTTGTCTCCGCTCCGAATAGCAGAATAACTATTAAAACATCGGAAAAAATCACGAAAAAATATTTATAATTTACATAGCTAATGCCGGATGATAACTATTTATATTTATTTAAAACGTACCGCTAAATTAATTATCATAGTTAAAAATAATCTGGGTGTAAAGTTTAAGACCATTGTCTTAACGCGTAACGGTTTTTTCGATAGTGGAACGCAAGATGATGAGGAATTCCAAAAATTCAAGATGGCGTCCTTTTCAGAAGCAGACGCACAATGTTCACGAGAAAAAAAAAGAAAGCATGGTCGAAGAATTTGTACGAAAACCGCGATTATCCAGATAACTATACGGATTCTAAATTTCTGGAACAACTAAAAAAGAATATCTACGTGGAAAAAGCGACTTTGAAGGAAGGTGTAGTGGGTTCGTTCCGGGTCGTGCTAAGACTGTGCCTTTGTGTCTTGTATGCTATTCTATACGTGTACATGTACAACAAATGGACGGAAACTCATATTGTTATATACATAGCGATATTTTTTACCGCCATCTTTTATTTTTTGTACGCGTGCGTTGAAAGTAGCATTAATCACATCAAAATCGTCTTAGTTTATCTCGTTATAGGATACATTTTATCCCCAATTTTGCACACACTCACAGATACAGTTAGCACAGATACTATATATGCTTGGTCGGTTTTAATGATGGCCATTCATCTTATATTTTTCGATTATAACGTTCCAGCTGCTTTTGTGTCCAAATCTTTGTCAATAAATGCAGCCATTTTTGCATCTGTATGCTTAGTATCAAGACTTTCAACGGCTTTCGATGCCTTCGTATTATTAACAATATCGGTGATATTTTTCGTTGTCAGTCCCCAATTTTTTACGGTGTTTCTGAATACGAATATATTTTTTTTAATTTTTTTCTTCATTTTAGGCATGACTGTGGTGTTGCTATATACGGTTTCAGTGGTTCTTTTGGTTTATTTTATGGTTTTTGTTGGATTTCTGAGCGGTTGTTGCCCTCTCATGTTCGTTAAGTGGCAAAAGTACAAAGATAATATTCATGGACCGTGGGATGAAGCGATTATAAACAATTCTGATGAATTTGATGATTTCTCATAGTTATTTTTAATTGTTTGACTGATTTTTTTGTTGTTCTTTTTTTAATTTATATGAACAAAGTTGCTACGTAAATGATGATTTACAAATGTTGCCAGTCACAAGTTTTATTTATTTATTTATTTATTGAAATATGACATTTTTGTAATTAGCTAGTATTAATTCATTATTATTATTGGTTTTTTTTAAACATACACATAAATGAAAACCGTGGCTTTCCTTACACGATATTTATTACTTATTGCAATATCCCACGGGATTTCCCTGATGAAAAATAGATAATTTCAGTGAGACTTCAAAAAGGTATATGTATGTTTTTTGTGTTTGTTACACTGTATCTTCGTGATTCATTTTTAATGAATAATAAAAATGATATTTCAAAGGTTTCATATTTTAAAAATATCAACGCCACTCCCATTTGTGGAATGATAATGTTTAAAGTGACCTTGAAGTCCGCATATTTTTTTAGTTGAAAAGTGATTATTATTATTAGTGAAATACTTTTCTATGCTTTTTTTTATTTGTCCTAGTTTTTTTTATTTATTGAAGTGTATTTTATAGTCGCATTTTTATATCAAAACTTATAAACTTTTTGAAGTTATACTTCTTTTGGCACGTTTGGAAAAAATTATGAGGGTAAAATTTTTACGATTTTTATGAAGTTAGCTGCATTCCTTTTACAAACAGAGAGTTGTGACGTACGGGATGAAATCTTTAGCTATTTTTGTTCTGTTACGCCAAAGAAGTATAACTTCTTACGTGTTTCTTTTAATAAAAAAAGTTTTTTTAACTGACGATCAAATAATATTTTTTATAAATTTTTAACCCACCTTTTAACGAATTAGACCACAGACTGAAAATTATTATATAATTTATAATTAGTAATTCTTATAATTACAAATACCTATTTATTTAAAGTTAATTATAACAAAATTGAAAATTGTTTTTTGTTTTTTCTAATATAAAAATACAATCTTGTATTTAATTTTTTTTATGATTATGTAAATAAATTATTTTATTACATTATCCTGTTTCATTTTTACCAAATAAGTATTAAAATTTAAAACAAGTGACAAAAGAATTGAGGTACATTTTTAATTAATATAGTATACCTACGATTTAATATTTTTTTGCTATGTTTATTTTTCTTTTTCCTGAGAAAAAAAAGAAATATAAAAACTTCTTCATTTAACTTGTTTTTTATTTCTTTTGTAGTCAGAAAATTTAAAATATATCGGTTTGTTTTTCTTTGTCGGTTATTTTATTCCTGATGTTAAATAATTATAAAAATATCAGGTAATAATATATTGTGCCTCCGATCTAGTTTTATTAAAAAGTTCTATCAATTGCCTGCTTCAGTGGGCTAGTGGCTTTGCTATACGGCTGCAAAATACCTGGGTTCGAATCCCGATACTGGTAAAATGAGTTTTTTACATGGAAAAATAGTAAGTACTGAAAATATATATGGTTGTAAGTGGAAGAATATACTAATATGTGTTCACTTTTCGATAGCAAATGATTGAATAAGTCTATACAGAGACAAGACTTCATACAATCGCGCAACAACAGATCCATTACTGTATAAAGTGGTATGTGCGTTTTCTTTAGAGACTCGTTCGTGTTTGATATTGTCAACTAATTAAGCCAGAAAAAAACCGGTTTTGTCAACGGTTGAGAGCCGGAAAACATCGGTTTTGTCAACGGGCAGCGTTGCTGGGACTATCATTTTATTAGACTTAGTAGGGATATAAGAGAGCGTAAATACCTAAGAGGAGAATATTTGGTCATTTAATTTAAAAAAATATTATGCTTTTAAGATAAAACTGTTTTCGTAGTTTTTTTTTTAGTTTTGTTCCCAAAGTTTTTAATAATAGCTCGTACGTATAAAGTCTACCTACAATAATATGAAAGGATTTGGATGAAAAGAGGAATGGCCAAAGTACTACAATTATAGTTTTGAATTTTTTTTATTAGTGTTGCTATGGTTTGACTGTTTGAAATAAAATCATCTGGGTTGCAATAATATACGATTTTTTTTACAACAAATAGCAACCGTTGTTACGATTTTTTTAATAAAAAAAAAATAATGACAATTTTTTCTGGAAAAGTTTCTAAACGTCAAACATCAAGTATAACTGCGAAAATTATGTATGTTATTGTACGAAAAATGTTTTAGGTATTTGAATTGGTAAATATTATCGCAAATCTGAAAAAAATATTAAATTATATTGAATTTTAATTTTGCCATTTTATGCCTTTTTTATAGAGAGGACTTCACGTTACAATTACTAGCGAAGTTCAAAACAAAGTTACACGCGATCAAAGAGAAGAGTCAAACGGATGCTGAGAATACTGAGAAAAAAGAAGATGAAGAAGATATTGACACTGATGATTGGTAAGATAATAACAGTCTCATTAGTGATGTGACTAGGTATGGCCGCATATCCGGTCCTGAGTTCGAGTCCCGGGTCGGGCTAAGGCTATGTATTGGGCTTTTCTGTCAAGAAATTGACTGTAATAGCTCGAAGTTGGTGGTGTTGCATCCTCCTTCCTCGGAGAGCACGTAAAACCGTGGGTCCTGTGCCTGATCTCTCATTGATCGTATCGAAATATCGTCCCACAAGAGCTCAAAGAGAGAAAAGAGTGCTCTTATGTTTGCACGCATACTTGTGTGTATATATGTCATGGCTAATCGCTGATATTGGTCTCCGTGGCCCAAATTGGCCAGGTGGACATTATTATTAGTATACTAGCAGAACCCGCGGCTCCGCTCGCGTTCAATCTACAAAAAATAAACTCTTGCTTTATGTTATATTTTGGGGGTGGGAGGAAAAAATACTTTGCGACCTATTCTCATACCTACCAAATATACAAAAAAAAACCATTAAAATCGGTCGAGCCGTTTCGGAGGAGTGCGACCACAAACACAGTGACACGAGATTTTTATATATTAGATGTTAATTGATTTTATTCCTAACTTTTTTTATTCATATTGTATTTAACGCGTTTTTTTTATTTTTAGGATGGGTCATACTCTAAGATTTGAAGAGAAAGGCGCAGTTCTTGCGAAAGATGCATCTACCAAAGGAGATGATTGGTTCGATATCTACGACCCAAGAAACCCTATTAACAAGAGAAAGAGAGAGAAAACTGATCAAAAGAATAAAAAATAAAGTTTTTTTTTTTAATTTTTTGTATTTTTTTTTGCATTTTCATCTATCTATGTTATTACTTGTTTTGTTTAAAGTTATAATTTATATTTAAACGCGAAAAATCACTAATTCACTGATGAAGGAAGTCTTTCTAAAATTGGTCCGATGCCTGAAGGGTCCTGTTAGGTACATGCCTATAATAGAACCCACGGCCAGAGGGCTATGCCCTGATGCCGTTTTTCAACTCCGCTTACGGGGGTTTTGAGAAGACCCACATCATCACCGTCACTGACGTAATTACGAAATCTCGCAAGAACTTTATCTGTGAATAAGTGATACTGAAGTTTTAAAATACTTTCTTCTTACTTTGCTAATATGTACTATGTCTACACTAAAAATGGAAAAATAAAAAAAAATAAAAAATTAAATAATAACTGACTTTGATTTGTATCGGTAAAGTCGTTTTGAACGGTAAATTCGGTGTGCTTTGCTTTGTATCGGCTGGCACGGACTTAGAAAATATCTGATTAGGTATCTGTAGTAAATGAAGACTAATAATCAGTTATTTTTTACTTTTTAGTGTTTTTTTTTATTGATAACAATAAAAAAATTATCTCGTGAATAACTACAAAAAAAAAAAAAGAAAATCGGTTGACAAACAGAGGCGAAAAATATACTGAACTGTTTTGTCTTTGCCTATTTATATACATACTAGCATTGCCCGCGTTCAGATGACTAAAAACCAAATTCTTAGGTTTTACATATTAGTATACTCTTACGTTGCAGTTTTTGTATTTTTTCTCAGAAATAAAACATTTTCCCGCGGTAAAAAGTATCCTATATGTTAATCCACAATTATACAACTAAACCTTCGTCTTAAATCACTCCATCTATTAGTGAAAAGTAAAAACCGTACCAAAATCTGTTCGGTAGTTTTTGAGTTTATCGCATTGAGACAGACAGATACAGCGGGGGATTTTATTATATAATATGTAGTGATATAAGTACTTTTCGCTAGTATTATAAAAGTAGCTGGAAGAAACCGAGGCAAGATGGTAGTTATACTTAACATAAAAGATAAAGATTAGTATGTCTTAAGGAAGTAGGTACGCTGTGAATCATTGTTTAAACAATAACGTGTTATCTTACAACTTATCAAAGATCGGTCAAAGTTATGGGTCAGCACATGTAATTATTATTTTAGTGATGTGCTGTGATGATTTTAACCGACTCTAAAACAGGTGGTTAAAAAGTATTTTTATACTTATGACATTTATATGGGGTGAGTAATATGGAAATCGGTTTTTGAGTAAAATGGCATTTGTGCCTCCTTAGTCTAATGAATAGCATATATGGTTGTGGATCTGAAAGGCCTGGGTTTGTTTCCTAGTTCAGGCCTAGTAAAGTTTATGAGTACAAATCAGTAGCTATCCGGAGTTGGGAGATAGCGGTGTTTCACGCCCGTGCCGAGCAGTTAACATAAAATATCTACAGACAATAATCTTACTTAATATTATAAATAGAAAAGTTTAGATGTTTGGATGTTTGTTAGTCAATCACGCCAGAACAGCTGAACGGTTCTGGATGAAATTTGGCACAGAGATAGATTATAGTCTTGAATAGCACATAGGCTACTTATCCCGGTAAAATGTATGGCTCCCGTGGGATAGATTTGTTTTTGTTTATAACAGAAAGCGGCCTTATCCGCATAAAGCGGTCTCTTCCAGACAACCAACTACCAGGTAAAGGAGAGTGTGAGGGAAACGGTAGACCGTGTACTTGTTATATTTAGATTTTGATATATAAACTATAGGCGTACCCATTATTTTTGCATTCATATTACACCTAGGTACATATAAATAATCATCATCGATTTTTCATAACATCGTTTAAACTTCCCTTTGGCCATTAAAAATAATTGAATTGTTCACACTATTTATGAAACGAAAAAAAATCTGTCTGTCTTAAAATCGTATTCATTATTAATTTTAACTTTGTTTTATGTTAAAACTTAAAATTAAAATTTCAGCTTTAAGCCTGCACGTACAATATTACAAGTAATTTGTTATTTTTTAATACTAGTTTAGTTTTATTTAGTTACATCCAGTTTCGCCAGCGTAAATGGATAACGCTGGAGATATATTTGTACTCAAATTTCCATATGTATTGTACTGTCTTCCGTCTTGTCCACAGAAAAATCTCTTTTTCTTTGAAAAAGGCGGTTTTGCTCGCACCAACATTTTTGTTTTTATTTAGGTCTATAAATGTAGAATTTGATAGATAAAAACTTTACCCTGAATTTATAATAGATACGTTCCCGCATAGATAATAAAATTAGTTTATGATCACTAAATACGTGCCCAAGCTCCAATTTATGAACGTGCAATAAATAAGTAAAAAAAGCAAAAATCGTCAGAATGAATAAAAGTTACACTAGGCTGTTTTTAAGCCTCGATTCAAAAACGACGAGGTGTTTAAGGTTGACGTATCTGTGTGTGTCTGTCTGTGGCATCGTAGCTCCCGAACGGATGAACCGATTTTGATTTAGTTTTTTTGTTTGAAAGGTGAATTAGTCGGGAGTTGGTACTCTTATAATTAACCAGCATTTCCCGCGGCAAAAACCAAATTCTTAGGTTTTACATATTAGTATACTCTTACAATGCAGTTTTTGTATTTTTTCTGAGAAATTAGATATTTTCCCGCGGTAAAAAGTATCCTATATGTTGACCCGGATAACCAGCTATAACCATACCAAATTTCATCAAAATCTGTCCAGTGGTTTTCTCGTGATGCGGTAACAGACAGACAGACAAAAATTCTAAAAACTATAGATTCGGACTCTGTATCGATAATAATGTCTATTTCAATAAGATTTTCCAAAAAATATTTAATGTACAGATTCGACTTAGTTACAATTTTATTATATTACAATTAATTCTTGTTATCCGTAGTTTAGCAGGTGCAAACAAACAGACAAACACTTTATTTGTTTGTCAAGATTTTCGCAATAGTGCAGTTCTGTTATTGGAATAAGTCCGTATGAATCTTTCAAAATTGTAACGGTTAGGTGAATCCTTTCTAACGCGATGAGAATTTTTCTAATTACTTTATTTCATTTCGAAAGCTTTTTGTAACTGTATCTAGGTTTAATTAACGTCTAGCTTACGGTAAGAATATTCTATTCAACACAAAGAAAACTTGATGCAAAGTGAAAAAATGTTATACCTCGTTTACTATGGAAGAAATTGTCGGTTCGATTACCATGAAGTACATGCTTTAATTGCGGGTTGCTCTCAGACACGCAGGTTTCCTCACGATGTTTTCCTTCACCGAAAGACAAGTGGTAATCGTGTTGGAAATGATTCGCACCTGAAAATATTATAGGCGCGAGACCTGGGATTTGAACCTGCTTCACTTGGTTTCTCAAGCGAGCGTGTTACTGGGCCACCATTGCCTTCCTTTATTGGCCTGGCCTTCCTGCCTTTTTATATTGAAAAACAAACACAAAGACCAATGTGGGTGGACTATTGAAACATTATAGCTACAGTAAGAACCTAGATAATGCTGCAACCAAATTACCACTAAAATTAATTACTTTTGATAAGGTTTACAAAACGTGTAGGAACTGACACAAATATTATCTTCTATGTCTATACATGTAATAAAATTCTGAGTCGAATCCGTACATAAAATATTTTTTTGGAAAATCTTATTAAAATAATCATTACCGATATAGAGGCAGAATCTATGATGCTTAGAATTTTTGTCTGTCTGTCTGGGAACGCATCACGAGAAAAGCACTGAACAGATTTTGATGAAATTTGGTATGATGATAGTTGGTTATCCGGGTCAACATATAGGATACTTTATACTTCGGGAAAATATATCATCTCTGAGAAATCTATACTAACCGTTAAAACGTTCCTAGGGACGAACCCAAGTGGAGCGAGGAAGTCGCTAGTTAGGCTATAAAATGTTAAAAATAAATCAGTAAAACATCCATACTAATATTATAAATATGAAAGTGTATTTGTTTGTTTGTTTGGTTGTTTGTTTGTTTGTTTGTTTGTTTGTTTGTTTGTTTGTTTGTTTGTTTGTTTGTCTGTCCTTTTTTTACGTCAAAACAGAGTGACGGATTGGCGTAATTTTTTGTATGGAGATAGTTGGAAGGCTAGAGAGTGATATAGGCTATTTTTTACCGCGGGAGATTATCTCATTTCCACGGAAAAACACGTAATAATTCAACTCAAAAAAATATTAATGATAAGAATTACTTTAAAATTGATAATAATAGTCGTCCACACAATTAAATAATTATGTAAAATATGTATGAATGATGATGAACGTTTGTATGAAACCAAACTTCAAAAGATTTTTTTTGTAATTATAGCACGAGTGAAGCCACTGGTTTTGCTAATTGACAATAAACTGGAAATTTTTAATTAAACACATGATTAAAACCAAGAATTTAACAGTATAATAAAACGAATTGGCGTCAACGATTTATCCTTTATTACTCTCTGAGTAATCTTTTATTATCAAATGAATACTGTTATATTTTACTCATACATCTCAATATACCTGTTGGAAAAATTTAATTGAAATTTCTTTTTACCATACAGTAAAAAAAAATTCTGATTTTATAAATAAATAAGTAAAAGTGTTTTTGGATTTACGATATTCACAACCCATCATCACATACTCTAAGGATTTTGTTTATGAACGATGTCCCACCGACCAATTTAGACCACGGCGGTTAATCTCATTGAGACTAGCCAGCGCTGGAGATATTATAGTGCACAAGTGTATGCGCAGACACAAGTGCACTCTCTATTCGTGTCACTCTCATACTCCGGTGGGAAGACTGCTCGACACGACCAGTGAGAGTTAAGGCGCAGGACCGACGGCTATACGTGCTCTCCGAGGCACGGGGGTGAAACAGCGCTAACTTATCAACTCCGGGTTGTTACTGAGGCTTACTAAACAGAAAGACTCAATAACTAAACTTGGCCCGACCGGGACTTGAACCCAGGACCTCCGGATGTGCAGCCGTGCATGCTAGCTACTACACCACCGAGGCAGTTAGCTGTTTGTGACTACTAGACTAAGTACATACATAGTACATACATAGCATTGGTCATATTGTCATAATATTATTACGATTCCTAGCTTCGAAGAAACCTCATAAAGGCCGGAAAACCTAGTTTGTCACTGAAGAAATTTTGGATTGCAATCTATACATTTTGAGCATAGATTTTAGTTGTCTTTGAAAGACCAATTTCCCTCTTGTCTTCTCCATTTTACGTGACATTGGCACAGTAATCTGTGCTCAACTGGCCCGCTTTGAAACCAATAACAAGAGAACTGAAGTTGTCTTTGAAAATATTACTTGTCTCCATAAAAAATAAACCTCACAGTATATTCATTTCAAATGTTACCCAAAAGTGGTAAAACTCGACAATACGGCGTGCTTTATAGTGACTCTACAACCACAATTTTAAGCAAAACACCATTTTAAAAGTAATAGACAATATGGTTATTTATATTCGCGTACGACTAGCGTCTTACCCTAGCTTTGCTCGAGTGTAATTGCGGATTTTGTTCACAAATTCATGGGCTTTAATATATTTTTTGCCCGAAACCCTGATTATTTTTCTAAAGTAAAAGTAGACTAAATTACTCCTTATAACATCAGCTATCTACTAGTAAAAGTCCCGACAAAATCGGCCCAGCCATTTCGGGGATTAGCCGGTACAAACAGACAGACAAAATTAATTAATAATTGTTTTTTTCTTATAAGTAAGTACAGTATATACGAGCTTTCTTAAAATATGCATTTAGTAAAAAGCTGTTATTTTGACATTACAAACAGACACTTCAATTTTATTTATTTGTATAGATAATATTATTTTTATATCTTTAATAAATGTTATTCAACCTGATCCTAGAATATTTTACATACGAAAGCTATTAGGATTCTAGATAGGAAAAAGATACGAGTAAAAGTTAGATTCAAGCTAATAATAATGACCTTTAGTTTATATGGAATTGTATAATAAGATGACTTCAAACTGTAATTTTATATATCCAGCTAGCAACTTACCCTCCGCTCGGGTGCGTCTCTACGCGCGAAACGCGGATTACAATCACAATTTCATGAGTTTAATTTTTTTTGAGCAGAACCCTGATTCTTTTTCCAAAATAAAAGTAGCCTAAGTTACTCCTTATAACATTAGCTACTTGCCAGTGGAAGTCCCGTCCAAATCGGTTCAGCCTTTCCGGAGTTTAACCGGAACAAACAGACAGATAGACAAAAAAAATGATATTTTGAAATTACAAATAGATATTGTGATTGTGATATGATATTGTATAGATTTGTTTGTAAACATACCTATAATAATTAATATGGGATTGGACAGACCGTTACAAACCCTTTTCATGATTTACAGTAATTCAAGCTAGATCAAAAAATTAAAAACTAAATTCAAAAAATTCCACCCATCGTACAACAATCTTTTAATCTACGAGTTTTATCTAAGGAAGTAAAGAATGGAGCACTAAATCTCGTTCTGCAAACCTTTAATTAATCTAGCGTGAAACTAACAAAAAGTCGTTATACCCCAAAACATGTTATCTATATTTGAACAGCAAAAAGTTTTTACAAAAATTACAACCGGAACTTCTAATTTTCTGATTGCAATCTCATAAATTCGATAAAACAAAGGAGAGGTCTATAAACTTAGCGGTGTTGGTCATAATATTATACTTGTAAATATTCTGAAAAAGCTTACTATTATTCACATCGTTATGTTATCACATCGTATGGCTGCAGCCTGCGGATCCAGAGATGTTGGATTTGATTTTCGGTTGAGCCCAAGTGTAGTTATTGGGTTGTGCTGTCAAGAACATGCTAGTAACAGAATTTGGGATTTGGCCGTAAAGTCGTTTGTTTTGCGTCTGCTTTATCACCGGTCGATCGAATTGTTATTTCAACAAAGTTTGAGATTCAAAGAAGAGAGTGCCCATACTTGTGCACTATTATTGGGTATGCGATATTTCGCATATTGCATGCATGATGATGATAATCATTTGCATCAAAATCCTTCCAGAAACTACCGGAGCCAGTCCACTGTCCCTTCTTCCAGGCCCCTTATCCATATTCATAGTTATCATGCCCACTATTAGTCCTAAGACTGCGATAATCAAAATCTCTATCCTCACTATAGGTTTTGACACCATGACTGTATGGTGGTTGTTCAGAAATTTTCCAATGCCTGACAGAATTTCGGTAATCATTTCTATCTTTGTAATAACTGTCTACTCCTCCATAGCTGCCGCATGGTTAATCTCAGTAAGAAAGGCTACCGTGGAGGGAATCAGTTATGTTAGCATCTACAGATTACTATTTGTTGCAAAGATGGAACTGGAACTAGCTGATGACCAAACTCCACAACCCATATAAAATCCTTCACTCAATTATATCATAATGGAAATTATTTGCCTACATTTTTGTATTATTTGTCTTGTATGTCACTGAAAAACTAACCTAGATCTAGGAAATTGGTTTTAATCTATTTCTAGTTGTCTTGGTGATTTGAAAATTTTCTTGTCGTTTGGATAGCTCACAATGTTCAGCTGATCTGGTTCCACCAGAATTACACAGTTGTACAGTAATAATTAAGTGTATATTTGTTTTGTATAAGTACATTAAGTAATAAGTATATTTGTACTTTCTTTATTGTAAATTTTCTATACATCGTTGTTGTCATCGTCGTCCCAGCCGAATGACGTCCACTGCTTGATATCGGCCCTCTCCAAAGATTTCCACCACTACCGGTCTTGTGCTATCTGCGTCCAGTGGGTTTCAGCGGCTTTGACCAATTCGTCAGTCCTTATGAAAGGGCCGAGCACCTTTCGCCTCCCGGTATGAGTACGGTAAAGGAAAACATCCTGAGGAAACCGGCATGTCTGATAAAAACTTAGCAAGTTTTCGAAAGACGTGTGAAGTCCGCCAACCCGCACTTGGCCAGCGTGGTGGACTATGGTCTGATCACCCTCGTACTGAAGGGAGGCCCGTGCCCAGCAGTGGGACGTTAAAAAGGGCTGAATACATGAGTATGCTACAAAGCAGCTTCGCTAACTTTGAATCAATCTTCAATTTTTTTATATAATAGGATGATTCATTATTTATTCTACAATTTCATTTTATTTAATAGTATTTTTAAGCGCTAGTTGAAAAATATTATATTTGATGTCATTGCTCTTGAAGTATATTCAAATTGTTCATTGGGAATTTATCAAAAACGTGAAATTCTTTTACTTTTTAATATATTTTTAAATTGATATTAAAAAACGTCATATGTATGATGATTTTGTAGTCAAAAGAGTCGATTCATGTTTCCTTCAAATCTCGTTTTCTAAATAGCTAAGTATTTTTATCTCGTTTAATTTACAACTTACGCATCTCGTTAAGACTGGACAAGGATGAGGTGAATCAACTTTGTGAGGTTTTTGCTGTTTTTGCGATGGTAATCTTGGACAGCGTTCTGTTAATGTATTAAGTAGGTATTAAAAGGTATTTTAAATAATGTATAGATAATAATTAGCCTACAGATCACGGGTTTGATTCCCTATTAATATATATTACCGTTTATTACATAAGTTTCGTGATTCTGTCACAAAGAAAGTGAATATTTCTAAATTAATATGAGACTCGTTATTTCATATAGCTTTGTCCGTGACAGAGATTTATATCGAAAGTGGTTTTCTTTTTGTCAAATGCATTTATTTAAAAATTATTTGGTCTACAAGTAAAATCTATACATATATAAAATTCTGAGTCCAATCTGTACGCTACTTATTTTTTGGAAAATCTTATTGAAATAGTTATTACTATCGATACAGAGGCTGAATCTATAGTTTTAAGAATTTTTGTCTGTGTCTGCGACCGCATCACGAGAAAAATCTGGACAGATTTTAATGAAATTTGGTGTGATGATAGATGGTTATCCGGCTCAACTTATAGGACACTTTTTACTGTGGGAAAACATCCATTTTTTAGAAATCTACACTATACGCTAACTAATATCGTAATGTAAATTATGTTTAACTAGCTACTCACCCCGCTTCACTCGTACATCCGCAGACGTGCCTTTAATATTTATAATATTGTATACAGGTCGTCTCCTTCGCCAATTTTTATTACAGAAGTCAAACCAAGTTAAAGTCTATCTGTTTACTAAATTTCATCCAAATCGGTCCAGCCGTGTCAGCGTGAAGAAGTGACAAACATAGACATACAAATTTTCACACTTATAATAAAACTTAGCTACGTTTTAAAGATGTCCGAATATATTTTGATAGGAGTCCTCGGTTGGTTAGAAAATTTAAATATCTACGATATTCATATTTTTGACGTCATAAATAAGTATAAATTTTACAGTATTACTATAAAAAATAATGTTAATTTTGTGCTCGAACGCGTGAAATGATATCGTAAAAACTATTCAACGTATTTTCTTCAAAATTATTTTAGTTACAAATGTTTAGGAAGCTCTATTATCTCACAAACTCACATACCTTAATCTAAATTTTATAGACCTAATAGATTTTTATATATTTATCTATATACATATTATAATAAAACTAGCAAAATCCAGAGCAAATCCAGATTTTGTTCAAATTTTTTGTTTTCCTGTTTGTTTGTCTGTTTGTAAGGGCTAATCTCCGAGACTGTTGGATCGACTTAAATGAAATTTTGCATGGTGGTACCTTATATCCCTGGTCAACAATTTAAATACTTATCATCCCCGAAAATTAAAGAGTTCCTGTGGGATAGTTAAAAACTTATGCAGCTTAGTACACAAAAACTGCTACTGATTGGATTTTATTGAAGCTTTACAATAATATAGTTCATACATCAGTATAACAAATAGGCTACTTTTTATCCCGGGAAAATGTACGGTTCCCATGGGATAGATCTGTTTTTGTTTGTCTATACATATAAAATTCAAAGTCCTGACTGACTGATATATCAACGCACAGCCTAAACCATTGGTCCTGGAGACATGAAATTTGGAGGGTGAGTTTTTTGTAAAGTGTAGATTATTCACTAAAAGGGTGAAATGGGAGTTGGAAATTTCTGTGAAAATTTTTGTTCTTTGGTTCGATTTACTCGAAAATTGGTTTACGTACTCTTCAATTAATATTACAATTTTTCCAAAATCATCCCCCAACAGAGTCAAATTGGGATTCGAATGTCCTACATAGCATGGTATATGGGCGCTTGGCGCGACAGTGGTGCAGGGCGTGCGGGAGAGGGAGGGTGCATTGTATGAATTACTTGTAACATAAAGCCAAGGAATTTATTTTTTTGAAGTTTTAACGCGAGCGAAGCCGCGGGTTCTGCTACTATATCTATACATATAATAAAATTCTAACTAAGTCGAATCTGTACATTAAATATTTTTTGGAAATTCTTATTGAAATAGACATTATTATCAGTACAGAGGCCAAATCTATAGTTTTTAGAATTTTCGTCTGTCTGTCTGTCTGTCTGTTATTGCATCACGGAAAAACCACTGGAGGGATTTTGATGAAACTCGGTATGGTGATAGCTGGTGATCCGGGTCAACATATAAGATACTTTTTACCGTGGGAAAATATCTCATTTTTGAGAAAAAATACAAAAACTGCAATGTAAGAGTATACTAATATGTAAAACCTAAGAATTTGGTTTTTGATGATCTAAACGCGGGTGAAGCCGCGGGCAATGCTAGTTACCTATATAATCAGTAAAATAATTAAAATAACGTTAACGTTTATAATGCGTGCATGTATAATGAGGATCGTAAAGTCTTTAGATGTACATAAATCAATACAGATTTATTAAGCAAAATACATCTTGTATTTTTTTAACAAAAGTTTACTTAAGGCATTTCTTTTAATTATTAATATTTAGATTTTTCCCTAGTGAAAAACAATAACAAATCTATCCCACGGGAACTGTATGTTTTTTCGTAATAAAAAGTAACATATGTGCTATTCTAGACTATAATCTATCTCAGTGCCAAATTTCATCCAGATTCGTTCAGTCGTTCTGGCGCGATTGAGTTACAAACATGCATCCATTCAAATTTTCACATTTATATAGTAAGTAAATGGGGCGGGGATCAAAGGGGCGTATTCGCAGGATGCAATCTATTGTCTTTGCCAAATTTTGTCGAAATCTGTTCAGCGGTTTAAGCTTGAAAAAGTAACAGACAGAGTTACTTTCTCACTTATAATATAGTATGAATCTTATTAAAAAAATGGTCAAGTGCGAGTCCAATCCGCATGCGAAGGTTTCTGTACCATCGTACATGTACTTTTTATTAATGTGATTTTTAGATTTATATGTAGTATATTAACTTCGATGATCGGTTACGAACATTAAAAAAATGTTTCTTGTGTTTTTAATTTTAAATTTTTAATATTTGTTATCAAAGCAACAATAAAAATACTATCTCTGTAAAAATTCAACTCACTACCTATTACGGTTCATGAGACAGCCCTCTGGCACACAGACGGACGCACGGATAGCGAAGGCTTAGTAATAGGGTTATGTTGGCACTCTTCGGGTACGGAACACTAAAAAATAAACTTACAAGTTAAAAAGCAAAGAACTCGCTTTAATGAATGAGACTCATCAAAAAGAAATCAAAGGAGTCTATTCAAAACGTTTTTATTGAGCTCCTTACGATTGGAATAAAACGAACTCTACATTCTATCTCACTTGTAATAGAATTTCCTTCTAAAACGACTTATAAGCATTAATTTTATAAATAGTAATATACTTATATATGTACCTTTTGAGTTTGTTTGTCTGTTTGTTACCTTTATACTGAAAACGCTGAACAGATTTCGATAAGATAGGGCAAGGATAAAGTGGACTACAATTTTTGTTAGTTGTTAGACAAAACTAGCAATTTTAAAATATAATACAGGTGTTTTTACATATAAAAACTTAATGTTTTTTTTATTTAGATTACAAATAAGTCGATGGCGTCAGCTTACCTTTTCGATTAACCAAGATTCACATGCCAAGGAAGTTTGACCATCGTGCATCGGACCGAAACGTGCGGTCACACCCAACACTTACGCCACAATATTTGCAAAACTAAAACTGAATGGACGTGCATCTTATCCTTGAGATTTAAAAATTAAAGAAAAAGTTCATTGACATTTCATATTGAGCGGGAAATTTGACGTTTCGATATTATTCGATTATTTGAAGGACATATTTAAAAAATAATTATAATGATATAAATGTTAGGAATGACTGTCGGTCTGTATGTCAGAATGTTTTACATACTATTATTGTGCCCTGCTCTGCTTGCGTCCGGAGTTTTGACGCTGACGATAGATTCACAGCTTGGGACCTCTATGGAAGGTAAGTTTCCTTTTTTAAAAACAATTTTACTTTTTTTCAGCCTTCCGAAAGTATTAAATATTTTTGGTTTATAATAAAATATATATTGAACAAGTAAGAATCGAATCCGCTGCCTCCAACGTTGTAGGTAAGACGCATGTCAGTATTTATAATACTAAAATACTTAACCAATTCTGTATACATATATGTAGTTTACTAGTTAAAGAATAAATACATAGATTTACAACTTTCATATGATAAGGCACATTGTTAGTGCCTAGTTAGTACATGCCAAAATATATTAAAAAAGTTATAGTACAAGCGACTTGCCCTCGGGTGCGTCGGTTTTTTTTCATGAGAATTTCATGGTTTTATTTGCACAGATCCCTGATTCTTTTTCTGAAATAAAAGAAGCCTAAGTTCCTGCTTATAACTTCAGCTATCTGCCAGTGATAGTCCCGTCAAAATAGGTCCAGCTATTTCGAAGATTAGCCGGAACACAGACAGATAAAAATTTTAAAAATAGTTTTTTTTATTAGTACCATATGCATTTAGTAAAAAGCTGTTATTTTGATATAACAAACAACACTTCAATTTTATTTATATCTATACAAGATGACTTAAAAGACGCGTGCGTCTGTTTGTCGACTAAACTCTTTTCTACTAAAACGAACCAAATTCAAAAGTTTTATTAAATAAGGTATAAATACATCAGATTTTTAGGAATAAAACCAGTGATATGAGTTTTTGTATATGACAAAACTACAAACATACAGAATTTACCTAGAAATTATAGGCACAACGTAAGACCCCCTCAATACGAGTTCAACTTTACTTGATAATTTTTTTATTATATTTTTATAAAAAACAATGATTATATAAATTAAGATTTTAAAATACGCATGACCTTCTAAAGCACTACTGTCGATTGCAAAAAATATAACATAGTGCAACCCAATTATAATAATAATTAATTAATCATAATATACGTAATATAGCCCAGTAGCTAAATTATGTATCTTAAAGTCTAAGGCATAAAGTCTGTTTTCGATAGTAAAGAATTAAATGTTTATTTAAAAAAAAGGAATATATTACTAACGACTTATACGTTAACCAGCTATCATCATACCAAATTTCATCAAAATCTGTCCAGTGGTTTTCTCATGATGCGTTCCCAGACGTACATACAGACAGACGAACAAAAATTCTAAAAACTATAGATTCGACCTCTGTATCGATAATAATGACTAAGTCAATAAATTAAAAAAAAATGTACAGATTCGACTCAGATAGAATTTTATAATAATACATTAAAAAACTAAAACTAAGTATGTTGTTGATTCCTTTTCTGCCTGTTTATGTCAAAAGTGTATTAATGCGTGAATTTGCAAATTGCGAATAATTGATAAGCCCAGTGCTCGAAATTCGACCATAATCAGTATTGAAAATTTGAGGGAAACATATTATATTACTAGCGACTCACCCTCGCTCCGCTCGGGTTCGTCCCTGGGGTGGGGTCTGGAAGGACCACCCTTATCCTTATCACTTTGGGGTGTGAAAAATAGATAGTAGCCGATTCTCAGACCTACTGAATACGCATATAAAATTTGGTAAAAATCGGTAAAGCCGTTTCGGAGGAGTACGGTAACAAACATTGTGACATGGAAATTTTATATATATATTGTATGAAATGAATTTAACTCGTACATATAAAAAAAACTATTTCCATTTTTTTATTGACAACCCTAAAGGTACGAAACATAAAAAAAGAACAAAAAATCCGTTGACACACGGAGGTAAAAAAGGTATAAACTTTTAGCATAAGTTGACCTTTTTTGTCTTTGCCTGTTTAAATATAGATTTTTGAACTAAAGAGTTAGGAGGCAATAGAAATGAAAAATATTTCTTTAGCCTCATAAGTTATCCATACTAATATTCTAAATGTGAATGTTTGTGAGGGTGGATGGATGTTTGTTACTCAATCACGCCAGAACGGCTGAACGGATCTTGATGAAATTTGGCACAGAGATAGATTATAGTCTGGAATAGTACATTGGCAACTTTTTCCCTTAAAAGAATGTGCAGTTCCCGTGGGATAGATTTGTTTTTGTTTTTCACTAGCGACGAACTTGAAGCGAATCAAGTGTAAGTAGCTAGTTCTTAATATATGATCATTATAAAGAAAAGAATTCACAATAATTAGCGAACATATACACCACAAAAACATACACATAATAATAACAACGATTTGAGCATCTCCACGTTTTTGAAGTGGAAAATAATTTTGTAAATGTATGTAGAAAAACTGTTATAAATATAGTTTATTAGGTAAGGCATGAATAGATAGATAGACAAAAGACCCGATTTCATAGTAGTCTGCTATTTAGCTTATTTAAATACTTTTATCTAAATCTTTTATATACAACGGAACCACTTTTAAAGTACAACCATTACATTAAACATGCAATAAGGCCCTCCTGACTACTTGCAACCGCCCAATCTTAGTGAGACTAGCTATCTGCACAGGAGATATTATAGAGCATAATTGTACGCGCAGACACAACGTGAACTCTCTATTTCTGTCACTCTCATATTCCTGTAAGACGACAATTTGACTAATGAGAAATCACTCGGAGGACCGACGGCTTTACGTACTCTGTCACGATACGGCAGTGAAACACCACTAACTCCCAACTCTGGGTAGTTACTGAGCCTTTGGCCTTACTCGAGACTCGAACCCAGGACCTCCGGATTTGCAGTCGCACCACTGAGGCGAGGAATAAAGAAATATTAAAATCAATTTACAATTGGCTAAAATATCACATCCCTTTTGAATATATCCATTTAAAAGGTAGTCAGAATAAAAGAAATAACTTAAATGTAGGTAACTACAGAAATACTATTGCTTCGCTCGGGTGCGTCCTTAGGTATGCGGATTTTGTTTACAATTTCAAACATTTTAATTTATTGCGCGGATCTCTAATTCTTTTTTTTAAATAAAAATTGCTTAAGTTACTCCTTATAATATCAGCTATCTGCCAGTAAAAGTAGCATCAAAATCGTTCCAGACAGACGTTTCGCAGATTAGCGAGAACAAGCAGAAAGACAGATAAAATAAATAAAAATATGTTTTTTCTTATATGTAGGTACTGTATTTACATACTTTCATATGCATTTAGTAAAAAACTGTTGTTTTGAAATTACAAACCGACACTATAATATTATTTATTTGTATAGACGTATCGATTAATTAATCGATTATTTATTGTATTAATGTAAAGATTTATAAAAATATTTAGGATGATGTAAACACATACAAATTACAATTTAAAACTGTCTACGGCCACGCTCTACGATTTTATTAGAGTGTAGTAATTGCACCTTGTGTTTTTGTAATACATTGACTGTTATTACGTGTACCATTAAAATATGATATTTTTACTAATTATTTATTTATTTACCTACTAGCATTGCCCGCGGCTCCGCCCGCGTTTAGATGACCAAAAACAAAATTCTTAGGTTTTAGATACTAGTATACTCTTACATTGCAGTTTTTGTATTTTTTCTCAGAAATGAGATATTTTCCCGCGGTAAAAGTATTCTTTATATTGACCCGGATAAGCAGCTATCACTATATCAAATTTCATCAAAATCTCTCCAGTGGTTTTTCTGTGATGCGGTAACAGACAGAAAAAATCTAAAAACTGTAGATTCAGCCTCTGTATCGATAATAAAGTCTATTTCAATAAGATTTTCCAAAAAATAATTTATGTACAGATTCGGCTTAGTTACAGTTTTATTATACGTATAGATTATTTATTATTATTGTACTGGAATTTAACTTGAGTGATTATGATAATACTAGCGACTTAACCTCACTTTGCTCGGACGCTAACCTAATTCTTGAAGACTAGGTCAAAGTCTATCTCATATCGGTGTACTAAAATTTATCCAAATCGATTCAGCCGTTTCTGTGGTAAGTAACAGTAATACACACATACAGATTTTCACGTTTATACTTGTAGTACTTGCCGCAATGCATTAGTTCAAGGATACACAACATCTTAAAAAGTAGATACCGATTTAATTAGCATTCTTTTGAGTCGCTTCTTATCATTTACATGAATAAAATCTGAGTAATTGCTTAGATATTTTAATAAGTTCCTTTATACGTGCAACTTTTTTATGATTTAACCGGTTTTTTTACAATAAATGGATTTAAACCGCAAAGTTGTGTAACTGTATATAAGAATCAATGAATCAAACAATCGAGTTTTGGTTTAGGATTTTTTCTATTAATGGTATCTCGAGGCAAATTACAACAAACAAGTTTTTAACATAACTTTTCCTATTCTTCAATTTGATCGATTTCAAAAAGAGGTTAATCTAATTGGATACGAGTATGTGCGAATATGTTAAAAAATGTATAATATGTTACTTATCTATAATAGTTATGTAGCGAATGTTCAATTTTATGGACAAAATGCGAATGGGAATATTCATGACCAATGTTTGCGAATGCGAATGCGAATGTTGATATTTTAGTGGAGCCGGACTTCTTTACACACCTCACCGAAACTAGCTGCATTGCGAAAGAGCCTCTAAACTATTATTTTTAAAGTTTAACATTCCTTTACCTCAATTTCATTACTATGAATTTAAAGTTCAGCAAGTTTAATTATTATTTTACTGGTCAACTGAGTTAATCTATATTAATATTATAAAGAGGTAAAGTTTGTGAGTTTGTGACGTTGTAGAGGGTAATCTCTGGATCTACTGAACCGATTTAGATGAAAGGTTCTCACCGGATTTCCATATGAAATCTGCACTGGCGTCGTATTTAACATAAGTGCCTTTATTATGTTGCTAGTTGTTGAAAATAATTTTAGGCCAATTATCAAACCCCTAGCTTTAGTTTTTGGAAAATAGAGGTTTCAACCTTTAACTCCAAAATTATTTTTTTATAAAACAATAATAGATATTTGAATAAAACCAAAGCGTTTAGTAAAAAGATAGTTTGAGACCTTGGAAAGGATATAGGATATTTTTTATCTTTACTTATTGTAAAAAGTAGATACATAGAATATAATAGAAGCCTATGATTAATTTATATACTAAGATAAAATAATATTCTATGGCTTTTTACGTACATATGTACGTATATCTATACAATAAATCTAAATTAGTGTGAGAGAAAGATACACCAATAAACAAAAAAAAAACTTTTTAAAACTAAATTACTAATTTTAATAAGATAAATAAACTTTTCTATGATTAAAATAACCATTTTCATTGTATTTCTATTAATTTCAGATTGCTTCGAGCGTATCTCAATAGGAGAGCAGCTAACCCGTGACGGCATCTATCGGAACGTATCAGAATTAACAACGATAGAGTGCGAACATATATGCAAGCAAGATAAGCAGTGTCAGTCGTATGATTATGGGTATGAAGCATTTAATGTTATTAAATTTTCATATCAAAACTTGTTTGAGTTTTAAAATTGTAAAAGTAGATGGAACTGAAGAAATTATTAATTATTCAAAGTTATAAAAAGTTAAAAAAAAACATGGAGCTTAGTTATGTCCCTTTAAATTTTACTTTACAAAAATTTGTCAATTGATAATATATTGCAACAATTTCTATGAATCAATGTTGAAAAAAAAAAAACCTTTTTTAAGTCTCCAAATAAAATTAAACTATTTTTAAAGTATTTTTATGATGTTAATCACTTAGTTACTATTTTTTAATAAAATTAAGTAATTAATAATAATAATTTTATTTGGTCATTTTTACAGAGTGGGCGCAAAAGGAAATGCTACCTGCGAGCTTAGCAACTTAGATGAAAAAGAAATAAAGGAGAAGAATCTTTTTCAAAAGAATCCAGATTACGATGTTTATGTTAGAAGAATTTTATGTGAGCAATCTCCACCTGTGCCAATTGAAAAGCCGTTTGATGGTGAAGGGCCAGAACATAAACCAGTAATTCGACCGACGGATGATGAAGCTAAAAGACCTTTAGCTGATGATCTGAACTCTTACGAGACAAGTAGACCACAACCATCCTATAACAGACCATATCCCGATTACAATCAAAATAATGATAGACCCGATGATTACAATTCTTTTAGACCTGAAAATGATAGACCGCCAAGCTATGGAGCTCACAGACCTCAGGAAATACCATATAGACCATATAAGAATACATCAAGACCTGATTTATATGATCAGCTTTATTTTCAAGATCATAGGCGACCAAGACCAGAAAACTGGAGACCAGACCCATATCATCCCCCTCTACCAGGAGATGAAGTTCAAGATATTTATGGGCAAACAAATAGACCACGACCTGTACAAGACAAACCTCAGTACCAATATATCATAAGACCTAATCGAAAACCATCATATAGGCCTAATGATGAATATACACGACCAAAACCAGATTATCCATATGGTCAAAATTCTGAACCTATACGTCCAAACAAGCCATATGTTCCAACAAAATCTTATGATAAACCAAGCTATACTTACACAGATCAATATGCTAGTAATTACGGCAATTCACATGATAATTCTATCCATGTTGAAATATATGATCCACCAAGGCCCTACAGACCAAATGTAGACGAAAGACCATATCACGGAGCTGGCAACTCAGGACAAAGTTACGGTCAAAATTATGGGTACAATAGCTTTTCAGCCCAAAATTCGTATTCCCAAAACCAAGCTCAATACGGTTCCAGTTCATGGAGCAACGGTTATTATGATCCAAAACCTAATAAACCAGCATATAATCCATCAAATCAAAATGAAGATGTTGGGTATGGAAGTACACCTTATAAGCCAAAACCGACAAAGATTCAAAGTTCTTACAACAGTCAATTTAGCCAAAATAGTTATGACCAAGCTTTACATCAAGAAAGTTATAATAGCCAATTTATTAGTGGTCAAGCCTCCAATAATCAGGGATATGGTAATGGTAATAGTAATCAAGCTTCTAATTATGGTCAAAATCAATATCGACCATCTCAAAGTAATCAATATGATAGTAAACCAGGAGGCTATGGCAACCAAATATCAAATTCTCAGAATAAACCATTTAACCAAAATAGTAATAATTACAATCAAAACAGCTACGATCAATCAAGTGGATACGGTAACTCTCAGAACCAATTATATGGATCTCAACAAAGTCATCAACAATCAATAAATAAACGACCAGACAATCAATACAATCATGTTCAAACTGGTTATGGTAACGATATACCAAACAAATATGAACCACAAAATAGTGACTCATATAATTCGCAAAACAATTATGGTACCAGCCAAAGTAATAATTATGGCTCCCAAAGCAGTTACGGAAACCAAGCGTCAAGTACAGCTTCACAAAATAATAACCAATACGGTCAACAAAGCGGTTATGGTAATCAAGCAAGTACAACTTCTTCAAGCAACAATGGTTATGGTGCCCAGAGCGGTTACGGTAATCAAGAATTAAGCGCATCGCAATATGGAAATCAAGCTTTAAGCGGTACTCAGCAAAATGGTTATGGTAACCAAGCATTAAGTGGTACTCCACAAAATGGTTATGGAGATCAAACTTTAAGTGGCACTCCGCAAAGTGGTTATGGTAATCCAGCATTAAGTGGGACGCCACAAAATGGTTATGGAAACGATAATTTACAAAATGGGGGCAACCAAGCGTCAAATAGCTATGGTGTTTCTCAATCTAATCAATACACTTCTCAATCCCAAAATTCTCAAAGTCAATACGAAGCTACACAGAGTGGATATGGTAATAAATACAGTAGTTTTGACAACCAAAACTATTACGGCAGCCATCTTGGTTATGGAATTCATAATCTATACGGGATAAAGCCTGGAAGCGGAAATGATCCGAACCAAAACTACCAGCCTATAATTACCAATAAAGAACCCTATGGTGTTTACAGAAGGCCTATTCAAGAAAAACCTCAAAATTACGGAAACCAAGACGAAGATAACGGTTACAAGAAACCAGGACAAGATTCGATTCCCGGCTATGATCGTGATAAGCTGGATGTGAAACCTGTTTATGAACCAGCAAAAGATAAAATAAATTCACAAGGATACCTGTCGGGTCCAAGTAGTGATTTCGTTACATCTAAACCGGTTGCAGTGAGTAACAATGGTTACGAAAGAGACCCTTTACCCGACATTTTATCTTATAAAGGTAAGAAAATTTGTTCTATTTTATTGCTTTATACTTATGAATTTAAAAACTAGGATCATACCTTTTTATTCTATGTCTTATTTTTACATATAAATATTTTTACATATGAAAAATATATTTTTTCAACCGACTTCTTCAAAAAGGAGGAGGTTCTCAATTCGGCTGTATTTTTTTAATGTTTGTTACCTCAGAACTCCGTCATTTATTAAGCGATTTGGTCAATTTTTGTTTTATTTTAAAGTGTGTACTTCCAGATTGGTCCCATTTAAATTTCAAAAAAAAAAACCACCCATAAGGCGGGAAAAATAGCTAATTTTGAATTTAACCTACTTCTTATTGTCATATTGACTTGAAACTTCCTTCCTTTCTATTTCTGTTGATAATGAAGTGGTTCGTTATCGTCGACCTGATCTGATGGTAAGGCCAGAAGGTGGATAGGTGGAACTCTTCAATGGCTAATAGTAGATACTTTGAGTTCGGGCTTATTTTGTTTGATTTGACAAGCCTAATACGTTAGAATCGGATTTTAGAGCCAGAATTTTTAATATTACTAATAAAAGCGAATTTAAGTTTGTCAGTCTTCATATAAAACTTGGCATCAAACTAACTTAACCAGCTTAAGCGAATATTTGATAAAAATACTTTCTTCTTACTTTGCTACTACTATGTCTACACTAAAAAGTAAAAAATGACTGATTGGCAGTTTTCATTTGCTATAGATGTATGTATTCAGCCCTTTTTAACGTCCCACTGCTGGGCACGGGCCTCCCTTCAGTACGAGGGGAATCAGGCCATAGTCCACCACGCTGGCCAAGTGCGAGTTGGCGGACTTCACATGTCTTTTGAAAACTTGCTAGGTTCTCTCAGACATGCAGGTTTCCTCACGATGTTTTCCTTCACCGTTAAGACAAGTGGTAATCATGTTAGAAATAATTCGCACATGAAAATATCAGGGGTGCGAGACCCGGGATTTGAACTCAATTCATTCGGTTTCCCAAGCGAGCGCGTTACCACTGGGCTACCGCTGCCTTTTTTGCTATAGATACATAATCAAATATTTTCAGTCGGTGCCAGCCGATACATATCAAAGCATACTGACTTCGAAAATATCTGATTAGGTATGTATAGTAAATGAAAACTACCAATCAGTTATTACTTACTTTTTAGTGTTTTTTTTTGAAGTCGGTTTTTGTTAGTTTTTATTAAATAAATGATTGTGAAGTGTTCTCTCCTCAATGCATGTTATATAATTTCTATTTTGAAGAAGCATGCATATAACCAAAAAAAAAAAGTTATTATAATATTATTCGTACCTGTCCAAGCCATTAAAATATACCTTTACAAATATTAATTTAAAGGAAATCACTATAGACATAAGCACTCTCAGTTTTTCCCAAATTTCCTAGCTTTCCATTTTTCCCTTTAAACCTCATTGAGACTCATAATATGAACATTTTAAGAAAAAATATGCCAAATATGCTCAGCCGATAAACAGATAGATACACACTCGTATATATAATGACATCAAAATAACCATTTTAAACATCATGTATTTTGAGTTCATATGACACTTTCCATGGCTACCATGAAATGAAATCCGTTAAATGTTTGAATCAACAACCTCGCTCTTTTGTTTTTAAATTGACGAACAGACAGATTGTCATTTATATTATAATAAAACCAACTGACCAGTAAGGGCATGACCTTACAATTTGCATATGCTTTGGGAAAATTGTAATCGTTTGGATTATTTTGACTATGATGTCACACTTTGTCGATCCTTCGTTGTTTGATTAATAATTTTAAGATTTTACTAGCGACAAACGCTTACGTTTTAACGTTTAGTATACATTTCTCAGAGATGAGATATTTTCTCGTAGTAAAAAGTATATACGTTGACCCGGATAACTAGCTATCATCATATCAAATTTCATCAAAATCTGTCCAGTAGTTTTCTCGTAATACTTTCCCAGACAGACAGACAGAAATTCTAAATACTATAGATTCGGCCTCTGTATCGATAATAATGACTATTTCAATAAGATTTTCATAGAAATATTTAATGTACAGACTCGAACAGTTAGATTTTAATTATATGTATAGGTATATTAAATAATACTTACGTCATTGTTTAGAACAAAATTTAGATCCATAAAGCCAGTAAGCAAGAAAAGCTATATAGGACATATAAAATACAACTCGCATTGCCCGCGGCTCCGCCCGCGTTCAGATGACCAAAAACCAAATTCTTAGGTTTTACATATTAGTATACTCTTACGTTGCAGTTTTTGTATTTTTTCTCAATAATGATATATTTACCCGCGGTACAAGTATCCTATATGTTAACCAGCTATCACCATACCAAATTTCATCAAAATCCCTCCAGTGGTTTCTCTATGATGCGGTAACGGACGGACAGACAAACAGACAGACAAAAATTCTAAAAACTATAGATTCGGCCTCAGTATCGATAATAATGTTAATTCAATAATATTTTCCAAAAAATATGTAATGTACAGATTCGGCTTAGTTACAATTTTATTATATGTATAGATTATCAAGAATAGCAGCAAGTATAAAACATGTATGTACAATGTACAAATGTGTAAATTTATTATGTCTCTGACTTCATAATACTATGTTTCTTCGTCTACTTGTTCTCTTCTTTTAGTTAGCTTTTAAGCAGTCGAGCTTTTTATTTTTTAAATAATTTTTTATGTACAGCTTTTTTGTTTTGTTCAGATAGATATTTTGGATGATATATTACATGGTTTACTTTAACGATTCTTATTTTAAGTTACTTGAAACATAAGTTGTATATATTGTTGTAATCGCCTTTTAAAACCCTGTATTTTGATACATGACCCGATTGATTTGGACAAAATATTTTTAAGGCACACAAATTGACGTCTTAGATCCGCCATTTTGATTTTAATGATATCTATATATCATATGATCCTCGCGTTATTAAGACGAATCGTTCGACGTCAAAATCGTCAAATTCGGTTAAGCCGTTTAGTAATTACGAGGGAACATATGGTCGGACATATACACATACATAACCCTCCTTTGTTCTACGCTGCAGTCGGGTAAAAATACAATTGTAATACATAAATTGACATTAATGAATCTCTCATATCACGATCGATTATTATTTTTGAACTCACACCCCCATTTCCATGGGAAAAAAGAGTTTTCCTCGAATAAAAAACAATGAATTTGAATAATACACCTCATATAATTTAAAAATGCCTAAATTTTGTACTTCCGGTTAACAAATTACATAAATACGAGGAGTATGCATGCTTTATAGGTTCTATTTTTTGTTTAGGGTCTGTTAACATCTCTTTGTTCTTCTAAGTCTTATGATGTATTCTCAAAGTTTACTTGATTTTCTGACGTCGTTTCGCCTTTTTTTTAATATATTCTTACTATGTATTTTTTTTATGTAACAAAAAATCCCTTATATGTAGTATAATAATACTATTAAAATTAAACTTTTAATGTCCATTACTGGGCATGGGCCTCCTCTCAATATGAAAGCTATTAAACTATAGGCTTTCATGCTAGCTAAACATGGATTGGTGGACTTCAAAGGTATTTCGAGAACTAGCTAGCTTCTCACAACCATAAAGAATTTCTAATTTCGTTTGGCTCAGTTTGTAGTGATTCTTCTTGCTGTGCCAGCGGTCGCCGGGTCGAGTACCGCTGGGGGCATTCATTTGTGTGATGAGCACGGATGTTTGTACTCCAGTCATGGGTGTTTATATTTATAATATGTATGTATTTAATGTTAAATAATATGTGTCGTGTGTCAACTATCTGGTATCCATGACACAAGCCTCATAGCTTACCATGGAACTAGATGGTGCTGTGTTTTAATAAGCAAGTGGCAGTCATATTGAAAATGACACGCACATAATATTTTTATGGCTATGCTTACATTCATCGTATTAGAAGTCATGATTACCTGATCCGGTAAGTTCCAACGTTTTTTACTTAATATAATGGTTCATAATGGGAGGTCTAAGCAATTTGGCCTGAGCCTACCGTATGCAATTTATTTTATAAGATGTGTTTGGTACAATTTAGAAACTTCCACTTCTTGAATTATTATTTTTTATCATCTAAATCTTATATGGTTTATTCGATATTATGTATATATTAATCAATAGCACTGCAGATACATATATATATATATATATATATATATATATATAATATATATATATATATATATATATATATATATATATATATATATTATGTACTAGCGACTCACCCTCGCCTCGCTCGGGTTCACCCCTAGGTGATTCTTTAAATTGAAATTTTTTTTTTATTTATTAACCGATTGAAATAAAACAAATACTAAATGTTAGTGAATATTGCACCCAAATGAGTTAAGCCATTCCTGAGATAGCACGCTAGCGTATAAACGCACAGACAAATAGACAAAAAATCTAAAAATCATTGCGTTGGGTTCTATAGCGTTAATAAAGAGCGGCCATGACAGTTTTTCTCAAATATATTCTATGTACAGACAGCGATAAGTTATAAAATTATATATATACTAGCAGAGCCTACGGCTTCGCTCGCGTTAAAACTACAAAAAAATCTCTAATAAAAACTTAAAAAAACCGACTTCCAGGCACTAAAATGTAAAAAATAACTAAACGGGGGTTTTCATTTAGAATAGACGCCTAATCAGATATTTTCGAAGTCGGTGCCAGCCGGTGCAATGCAAATCTAATATAATTCGATACGTAAAACTCATAAATTTACCTATTAGATATCATATCTTAAAATATTATAGACTAGCACAGACTTTAGGACCTTTTTATGTTTTTCTGGCACTCTAACATTCTTAGTCCTCTTTGATGTTATGAGTTCCTGTTCATTTCTTTTAAACTTTTAATCTTTTCTGTCTTTGCGATATAATCGAAAATGGCAAAGTTCTTCCAAAGTGATTTATTCTTATAATTTTCCAAACAAGGTTATGATGATGATGTTCTCCTAGCCGGTTCCGGCCACGGCGGCCAATCTCAATGAGACTAGCCAACTGCGCAGGAGATATTATAGTGCACAAGTGTACGCGCAGGCACAAATGCACTCTCTATTTCCATCACTCTCACACTCTGGTGGGACGTCCACTCGACACGACCAGTGAGAGTTAAGGCGCAGGACCGACGGATTTACGTGCTCTCCGAGGCACGGGGGTGAAACACCGCTAACTTCCCAACTCCGGGCTGTTACTGAGACTTACTATACAGAAAGACTCAATAACTAAACTTGGCCCGACCCGGGACTTGAACCCAGGACCTCCGAGTGTGCAGCCGTACATGCTAGCCACTACACCAAGGTTATAACGAATTAATCAATCGCTTCCACCTTTAGTTTAAAATATATAAGATAGTAATCTGGTATCGGGGATCTTTTTGTGTACGAAACTTATTGTTAACGTTATATCATATTGTAGCTGTTTATCTGTTTGTCCTTCACCATTGTCTATGCTGAACAATTTATGAGTTTTGAGCATAATTATTATTTTATTGTGATGCAGTAATAGCTTTTTGGTTTCCTGTAAGTTATCTTCAACTAAGATTTTATTTTTAAGTCTTTTTAACCGACTTCAAAAAAATGGATTAGATGAATGGATTTAATTCGACACGTAAAAGTTCACATGTAAAATAATTGGAACTGCAAAATATTCACATATGATAATCCATTAGGGCTTCCAAACAAATATATAAAATTTTATAGGTGTATATATGTATGTTTGTATGTTAGTATGTATGTATATACGTCCACTATGTATATTTGTCCACGCATTTCTCCGTAACTATTAATCGGATCGTGATCATTTTTTTTTATTTGCTTACATTTATTTTAATTTAGGGAATATTAAAGATTTCATCAAAATCGATTCAGTAGTTTTTATGATATGAACTAAAAGTGGTAACTGAAACAGAAATAGTTTTTGTAATTATTACTTATTGAATAAACTATTTTAATTTTTACTCAAAACTAAAAATTATGATGTAATAAAGTAATTCAAAAAAAATACCGACTTCAAAAAGTAAACAAAATAACTGAACGGGAGTTTTCATTTACTATAGATACTTAATCAGATAATTTCATGTCTTAACATATAGAACCTTAGTATTTTAAGATGTTAGATGGTATACTAATAATAAGTTATGTTTAGATATGATTTAGATGTAATACATCCAATGTATTGTAATTTAGAATCTTTACTTAGTTACTTATTCATCTACTAGCATTGCCCGCGGCTCCGCCCGCGTTCAGATGACCAAATACCAAATTTTTAGGTTTTACATATTAGTATACTCTTACATTGCAGTTTTTGTATTTTTCCTCAGAAATGAGACATTTTCTCGCAGTAAAAAGTATCGTATATGTTGACCCGGATAACCAGCTATCACCATACCAAATTTCATCAAAATCCCTCCATGGTTTTTCTGTGATGCGGTAACAGACAGCCAGACAGACTAAATTTCCGCCGAATCCATACAGATATTTCGCCGTGAAAGAATATCACACATACATAATATATATACGGACAAATTTACACATTTACTATAGTAAATTTATTTCATTCTTTATGTACCTACAGCAATGATATTATCCAAAGATAACATTGACTCTACATCGCTATTTGAGAGGGAGCATCTAAAAATGCGTACGAACATATTAGTAATCTAGATAAGAGAATGAAGTACCTGTCTCAGCTTTTCGGAAGACGTATACCATTGTTTTAGCAATTTTCAAGGCTATTATAACAATAGGGCAAATAATTTTACACTATAACATGACTTCATTGAACAAAAAAGTATGAATCACAATATATTTAACTAAGAGCAATTATTTATTTTATTGTTCCCATATATTTCATAGTAAAATGTTAAAAATTTTGAACTAAAAACGTTAGCGCAAGGTCAAGGTACATACCTAGAATTTATTTAACTCTGGCTGACTCATAAAACGTCATGATGTAATAAAATTTATTAAAAATTGTATTCATTAGAGTATAATGTCTTATAATTAGACTTAGATTGATATTCGAAGTGTATTTTTCTTGCAATTTAAAGTGAAAAGGGAAAAGGCCACTTTAAAATATATTAAAACAGTCTCGGGCTTAGAAAAGATCTCATTCCACAATTGTTGAAGAATATATATAAATATATAAATAAATATATTGGGACATTAACACACAACACCATCTAGTTCCATGGTAAGCTACGAGGCCTGTGTTATGGATACCAAATAGTTGATACACTACATATATATAACTTTCAATAAATACTCTATTATAAATATAAACACCCATGACTGGAGTACAAACATTCGTGCTTATCACACAAATGAATACCCCCAGCGGGAGTCAAACCCGCGACCGCTGGTTGCAGCAAGTAGGGTCACTACAAACATGTCGTTAAATTATACATATATAGTCGTTATATATCTACATAGAACAATTCTGCCTATATGGGGTTTCCTAAATACTTAGGAACTTAAGGAATTTCATTTAGAAAATCCCGCGGGGTCGGTAGAAGAAATACGGACATTTTATTTTTTCAGCTGCTCAAATCAGAAATTGTCTTACATATTGTTCAATCTATTTATTTTTAAAGTTAAACGATGGGCTATTAACATTCTAAAGCTACAATCTGAATTGATATTTTTTAAACTCCTTACTTTATAGGATTTGTTAGACTCACGTCGATTCTAAATATCGTAACCGGAAGTTTCCTTACTAAAGATAATAAAACCGGTCAAGTGCTAGTCGGACTCCTATATGAAGGGTTCCGCACCATCGTACAGGATATAGCGCTGTGTACTAATCGATTAATTTTACTATGGTATAAGTTACTCCTTAGCTATCTGCTAGTGAAAGTCCCATCAAAATCAGTCTAATCGTTTCGGAGACTAGCCGAAACAAACAGACAGACAAAAATTTAAAAATTGTGTATCGTGTATAATTTTATATGCATTTAGCTGTTATTTTATTATTACAAACGGACACTACAATTTTATTTATCTGTATAGATAAGACCACAATATAGCTTTATTATTTACTAGCAGAATCCGCGGCATCGCTCGCGCTAAATCTACAAAAAACTCTAAAAAATTGGTTTCATATACTTTCACCCTGTATTTTACACTCTTATAAGATGAACTTCGAAATATGCTAAAACACGTATTTATTTAATAGTATTGAAGAGCATTAATACAAAGTGTCAAGTAATTCTGATTTTAAATAATTTTTGGGTTGTATTATAACGTGTTTTACCGTGGGAATGAGATTATCTCCCGCGGTAAGAAGTAGCCTATGTCACTCTCCAGCCCTCGAACTATCTCCACACAAAAATCACGTTAATCCGTCACTTTTCACACACACGTTTCGACGTAAAAGAAAGACAAACAAACAAACAAACACTCTTACATTTATAATATTAGTATGGATTAGTAAATAAATAAAAATATATGCGTACTGTAGATACAGAACCTTGGTGCGCGAGCGCAATTCGCGCTTGACCGATTTTTGTACGTAAGCATAAATATCTAATTTTAAATAAGATGTTTCCTTCAAAATCACTCGAGTAATTCGCATGGCTTGCTGCAAGGTTGCATACTAAATTATACCCATTCTTTATGTTTTGAACTAAAAACTTTATAAGTGTACTTACAATGTCGTGTATAAATTAATGTTATATACCTATGGTTACACATATAATAAAATTGTAACTAAGTCGAATCTGTATATTAAATATTTTTTGGAAAATCTTATCGAAATAGTCATCATTGTCGTTACAGAGGCAGAATCTATAGTTTTTAGAATTTTTGTCTGTATGTCTGTTTGTGACCGTATCATGAGTACACTGCTGGATAGATTTTGATGAAATTTGGTATGATGATAGCTGGTTATCCGGGTCAATATAAAGGTTACTTTTTACTGCGGGAAAATATCGCATCTCTGAGAAATCCATACTAAAACTTAATCTAAGAATCGTTTCATTCAAAAACTACCCCATATTAAGGTCATTAGATTATTTGTAGCTTTAGTTTCCTAATAACATTTTTTGACCGATTTCAAAAAGGATGTATTGTATGTAATTTATACTAGCACTCACCCTCTCTTCGCTCGGGTTCGTCCCTAGCTTTGTTCCCCATACAAACTTTCATCCCCATTTTCATCCCCTTAAGGGATGAATTTTAGGATAAAAAGTATTCTATGTCCTTCCCAGGGTCTCAAACTATCTTCTTACCAAATCTTATCCAAATCGGTTCAGTAGATCCAGAGATTACCCCCTACAACGTCACAAACTCACAAACTTTACCTCTTTATCATATTAGTATAGATTACTAAATATACATGTATATTTTTGTCTATATCCTAGCTGATATCTTCACTAACTGTCTATCGATTATATCATAATACATCTTCATCAATTATTTGTTCCTCACGGATGGTCTCATATAAAATTGCACCTCTATAGGTGGCATTCTTACTTTTTACCCGACTGCGACGAAGCCTAAAGGAGGATTATGTGTTTGACCTATATGTATGTATGCATGTTTGATTCTAGGTTCATAATTACTAAACGACTTAACCGATATTGATTATTAATCATACGTCATTCGGTTTGTATTGATAACGCGAGTGTTATAGGCTATAGAGATATTATTGAAAATCAAAATGGTGGATCCTAGGCGCCAATTTGAATCTTCAAAAAAAATCATCTGAATAAATCGAGTGGGGTATCAAAATACAGGTTTTTGAGCGGCAATTACAAAAATATCTATAACTTATATGTTTAAAAGAATTTTGGTTTAAGAACTTGTTGAATAAAACTAAAAATGTCTAAGTGACCAAAACTTAAAAGCTGTAAATAAAAAAATATATTTACAAAAATAAAAATAAAATCTCGACTGCTTAAAAAACGAACTCAAAAGAAGAGAACAAGTTGACGAAGGAACATTATCGTGCTACTATTAGGTACTATGTTATACATAAAACTCTATGCAGTCGAAGACATACATATATGTACAATGTACATGTTTTAGATAGTGTATGTCTCCGACTGCTAATACTATATTCTTTCGTCAAATTTCTCTTTTCTTTAGTCGGGTTTTTAAGCAGCTTTGAATTTATTTAGTTATTTTGTTTTTGTTATCTGTCTGTTTGCCTATTTATACATTCTAGTGCTCGCGTAGTGAACGGAACTCGACCACAATCATTATTGAAAATTTGATGCATGAAATGTGATGATGTTCTCCTGAATCAATCCGGCCACGGCGGCCAATCTCATTGAGACTAGCCAACTGCGCAGGAGATATTATAGTGCACAAGTGAACGCGCATACACAAGTGCACTCTCTATTCCTGTTACTCTCATACTCTGGTGGGACGACTACTTGACACGACCAGTGAGAGTTAAGGCGCAGGACCGACGGCTTTACGTGCTCTCCGAGGCACGGGGGTGAAACACCGCCAACTTCCCAACTCCGGGCTGTTACTGAGGCTTAATATACAGAAAGACTCTATAACTTAACTTGGCCGGACCCGGGACTCGAGACCAGAATCTCCGGGTGTACAGCCGTACATGCTAGCCACTACACCACCGAGGCAGTTAAAATTATATGAATGAAATGTATTTCCATTTTTAATACATATAGCATACTAAACAAAAATAAAAGAAAATCGCTTAGCAAAAATTGACAGAAATTCACCTATTTTAGCAAGACTGACTGGTATGGTGGGATCTAATCGTGAGATATACTCTTTATTCACGCGGTACCTATAAGAATTAAAAGTTTTATCATTTTTTTGGCTAGAGGTGTATGAGGTGGTTTTCTAGTGGACCCTGTGCTTGCTCTCTCAATGTAAGTGTCGAATTGTCATCCCACCGGACTAAGAGAGTGAAAGGAATAGAGAGTTCACTTGTGTTTGTACTCATATCTTCTGCACTCATGGCTTGTCTTAGTGAGATTGATAATAGTCAGCAAGTCATTTTATTGTTTGTTTGGAAAATCGATTTCCATAATCCTCAGAACCTTTCTTTCCTATCCTTCTCTTTCTCTACGATAATATTCTTAAAAATTTTGCCTTGTTTAACACTTTACTGTTGAGCCTGTGGTAACTCAGTAGTAACGCGTTTAGGAAACCAAGTGAAGCGGTTTTGCACCTCTGATATTTTTATGTATATTTTAAACATGATTAACTGAAAGAACCAAGCAAGTGTTCGAAAGACACGTGAACTTAAACCCCCAGCCAACCAGTCTAATGGACTATGGCCTGATCCTCCTCGTATTGAAGGGAGACCCGTGCCCAGCAGTTGGACGTTAAAAAGGGCTGAATACAACCCTTTAGGGGTTGAACTTTCGTTTAATTAATAATTTCTTTTATAAGTATATATTATACTATATTCAACTCATATTTATAATGTATCACAGTCAGTGGCACACCACAATGGTAGGATATATTAGGTTTTTGCTTTAAATTCTGTTTTTGAGACAATAGCACGGGCGTCGAAGTTATCAGCTTTAATCAGACGCGCTTAGTGTGGATACGACTGTCTATATAAAATATAAATGGAGAATTTTCATGATGTTGTTAATATCATATTTAACGCGATGGAATTATAAAGTAGATCAAAACTAATAAATCAATGGAAAAAATATTGAAATCTATCAACAAATGACTGACAAACTAATTTAAATTTCGATCGTTCAGGTCGCGTGACGTCACGGAATTATTCTTACAAGCGCAGCTTTAAAGTATCATAACTTTTTCCTGTGTTGAGATTTTTTAATAATTCTTTCATATTTTTGTTATATTTTACTTAATTTTTTATAATTAATACATAAAAAAATTATAAACTAAAAATGATAAATAATTGATATATAAAAAAAATTGGAATCTTCTCCATTATAATGTAAATGTTCGTGAATGTTACTATGTTATATCTTCACATATATACGTATATATGTAAATGAAGAATCTTTATAAAGAGGTCGTTTTGAAATTTTGACACATATAAAGTGTTTTTATCTGTACGCTGTATATTTTGCTGTAACCATACATTAATTTTACGGACAAAGCCTAGTTAACAGTAATTTTGGAATTTTTAATAATATATTTATAGTAATAAAGGTATATTCAAATGTAGTAACTTTGTAGTCACCCTCAGTCTATCTCTGATAATACGTTTTAGTAGCATTTCTAATTGCTATATTTTCTCTATAACAAATATTTTAAATAGGTTTATCCTATTAAATTGTGTATTGATATCACTATTATTATGTTATATAGTACACATATTGTATTATTTATACTTTATTAAAAATACTTTAAAATATTATACACAAAATACTTGAATATTTTAATTTTTAAATAGTTAATAAGTATTAACAAATATTTTTTTGGCAATTTTATAATTTTGAAAATAAAAAATACAGGTCATGTCCATTCAATTCTAACAAGTATATGGCAGCTGCATATAAGCCTATGTCCGACAATACCGCCGTTCAGTCGAGTAGTTACGCGTTACCTCTGACCCACATAGTGCAGTTTTTTTTTCATTAAAAATATTATTTCCAGACAAAAGCTAAATTAATATTTTTTTCGAAAAAAATGACATTTTATATATTTAGGACTAAATATTAGATGATTGCTTTAGTAAATAAATTTGGTTATTAATAAAAAAAAATTAGAAACTGTGGATTTTTTGTCGGATGATGTCAGTGTTGTGCAAAAATGAGGTGGTGTTTTGTGTTTTTGTTGTCTGTGCATCTTGTTGTCGGTTCGAGAGTGATTCTAGTGGAAAATGCGCCAAGTTCGTATATATTTTATTTTATTTTATTAACATATAAAATGTTAACTGCAAAGAAATTAATCTATATAAAGAAGGATGAAATGCTTCACTTTGATATATTCGTTGGTAAACACGTCGCTGGAGAATTTTTATTTTAAAAATAAAAAAATAAAAATGAGTGCGTGTAAATTTTATTCGCGATTGAAGTAAAACTTCTTTGGCGTTGTGACAGATACCGCAATTAAATTAATAGTTTTAGTTTATTTGTGACATTTTAATTCTAAACAGATCAAAATATTATTTTTTATAAAAATTATAGTAATATTTATCACTATAATTTTTATAAGTCGTAATTATAATGAAATTATTATTAATAATCTATCTATCTATCTATTCATATAATAAAATTCTGAGTCAAATCTGCACATTAAATATTTAAAAAAAATCTTATTGAAATAGTCATTATTAGAGAAGCTAAATCTACAGTTTTTAGATTTTCTGCCTGTCTGTCCGTCTATCTGTCACCCTGTCCGCCTGTGTCCGCCTGTCTGTGACCGAATCACGAGAAAACAACTGGACAGATTTTGATGAAATTTGGTATGATGATAGCTGATTATCCGGGTCAATATATAGGATGCTTTTTACTGCAGGAAAATATCTCATGTGTGAGAAATCTATGCTAAACGTTAAAACGTAATAATAAATTTAACTCTCACTTCCGCTAATCTCATTTTTCCTATGTATTAACTTACCCCTCAGTCACGTCGAAAAATTTCAGAGAAAATTTCTTTCCTATGAAATTGTATTTATGTGCTATATTCCTTCAATCAGGAGGTTTTCAATTCGGCTTTATGTTTGTTACCTCAGAATTCCGGTATTTATTAATCGATTTAAACAATTTTTGTTTTGTTTAAAAGTGTATACATTCAAGTTGGTCAGATTTTAATATGAAAAAAAAAGTAACTTCCCTAAGGGTGGAGAAATAAATATTTAACATTTTACCCATTTCTAATTGTCATATTAACTTAACTGCCTCGGTGGTGTAGTGGCTAGCATGTACGGCTGCACACCCGGAGGTCCTGGGCTCGAATCTCGGGTCGGGCCAAGTTTAGTTATTGAGTATTTCTGTATAGTAAGCCTCAGTAACAGCCCGGAGTTAGGAAGTTAGCGGTGCTTCACCCCCGTGCCTCGGAGAGCACGTAAAGCCGTCGGTCCTGCGCCTTAGCTCTCATCGGTCGTGTTGAACAATCGTCCCACCGGAGTATGAGAGTGATAGGAATAGAGAGTGCACCTGTGTCTGCGCTTACACTTGAGCACTATAATATCTCCTGCGCAGTTGGCTAGTCTCAATGAGATTGGCTGCCGTGGCCGGAATCGGTCAGGAGCACGTCATCATTGAGTTGATAGTGCAGTAGATAATAATTTTATAATAATAATTTATTTATTATAAAACAACAATAAAGACTATAAATTAGATAACAATTTTTTACAACAAACATTTACATTTGAAATAAAAATTAACATATAATTAATTGATTAATTTAAAATTTATTTATTTATTTATTTCAAATCAAATCAAAATTTCAAATTTTGTGGTTGAGATCCTCTTTTAAGCAAATAATTTGCCTGTATTAGGAGACCCCGCCCTTTCATAAAAACGTAATTTTATCTTTTAGCTGATTATAATATTATGGGTAATACTACAAACTTAAATAGATCAATTAAGACAAACAAAAAAATAAAAAATAAAAATTAGCGTGCATATATGTGTTTGTGTATTGTGTGTGACAGTGTGTGTGTAAGCACGCGCGCGCGCGCGCGTGTGTGTGTGTGTGTGTGTGTGTGTGTGTGTGCGTGTGCGTGTGTGAGTATTTAATGAATATGATACTTTGAGTTTGAGCTTATTTGTTTGATTTGACAAGCCCAATACGTTAGAATTGGATTTTAGAGCTCGATTTTTAGTATTAATAATAATAATAGCGAATTTTAGTTTATCAGTCCTCATATAAAATTGGCATCAAGCTAGTTTAAACGGCTTAAGCGAATATTTTATTGAAATACTTTTTTCTTGCTTTGTTACTACTATGTCTACACTAAAAATGGAAAAATATTTTTTTTTTAAATAAATAAAAACCTACTTAAAAACACTATAAAGTAAAAAAATAACTGATTGGTAGTTTTCATTTACTATAGATACCATCCAAACAAACACCAAATCAAAGCACACCGCCTTTGAAAATATCTGATTAGGTATTTATAGTAAATAAATACTACCAATCAGTTATTTTTTACTTTTTGGTGTTTTTTATGAAGTCGGTTTATATTTAATTTGCTTTTTATGCAATCGGTTTGTAATTATGTATTTATATAGTTTATTTTTATTTAAATTGTTACATAGCACACCCAACTAATATGTTCTTAGATTTACGTGAATATTTGTCAATTTTTAATAAAACTATCTTTTCGGGTGTTTTTTGGTTGCCGAAGTTTCGAATGTTTTACAGAAATCATGGTCACGGTAAGGACATGGTTTTATCAAGATTTTACCAAACAAAATTCTCAATAAACCCGCGAAGAAATCTGAAAAGGTGCAAAATTTATACAACTATCTTTACCCCTTAACTATTAGTAATATTCTTATAGAATACTAGAGACTCAAGCACGCTACGTTCGGGTTCGTCCTTGGGTATGTTGGATGACAAGCAAACAGACAAACAGACATACAAAAATTCTAAAAACTATAGATTCAACCTCTATATCGATAATAATGACTTTTTAAATAAGATTTTCTAAAAAATATTTAATCCACTCAGTTAGAATTTTATTATATGTATTAAAAAAACTAATTTACTTACAATGAATAAATAAAGTAATTTATTTAAGTTAATAACACAGAGTCAGTAGGTCAGTTTTAATGATATCATTATGTGCGATCTCCCTTTTTATATGTAAAAATCAAGGTTGTTTTTTATACACTAATGCATTGAATCATCAGCTATTTAGAGCGCTAGAGGTGATTTTAAGTTTTTGTCTCATTTAATCCTAGTGTTTTTTAATAATTGTCTATCTACGGCTTGGCTTGCATGTATTTCATGTTAGTATGTATGTGTGTATGTTTGTTAATCCCTAAAGGATTACTATAGGATCTAAAACTGCTGGACTGATTTGGATGAAATACTTTTTTTAATGTTGGGAAATGCCTTTTTGCATACTACCTGTAGACATACAGGTGGTTATGTGGGACTCACCGGCTGGAAAAGCCAGTACTACCCACTAAAACCCAACAAAACCTCCTCCGTCTTAATGGGGCGTTGCAGGATCACTTATAAACTCAACCATGACTGACCACGCCCCGCCGGCAGGTCTGCCGAAGACCACAATAGCCATGGGGTTGCCCCTACAGTCCTTTCTGATATCAGAGAAGTACCAGGAGCAACCCGCATGACACACAAAACACCGAGGTAGGCTGCATCCCAGTGCGTTTCTTGGCTTCGCGCCCGGCTGGATTGCCGGACGATAATGAGCCCCTCCCCCTCCAACCACCATGACAAAGTGAACGCACGTTTAAGGGATAAAATAAGCCTGGAGTAACACATAGGATACTGTTATGCGCCTATACATGCACCCGAGCACAGCGAAATTGAATCGTTAGTTCTATATTTTTAAGCGATCGGGTCAGTAGAAGCGAATTTCTATTGCTAAAGCGAATTCCTAACCTTTTTGATTTAAGAACTTTTCCATATGTTACCGTTAATCTGCGATTGCGAATTTAAAGATGCAGAATGTTTACTTGGTTTTAATGTATGGGACTCGTATTAAGTCAAATAAGTCAAACTCGAGAGTTCTACTTAGTAGCCATGAAGAATTCTTGTATCCACCTTCTGGCTGTATCGTGGATCAAATAGATTTAATAAATTTTTTGTATTATCATTTGGATTATGTACATATCATAACAAAGTTTGAAATGGATACGACAATTAGAAATAGGTTAAAAACGATTTTCAAAATTTCCATATACATATTTTTTTTAATTGTATACCTCATAAACGGATAAAGAAATACCAACATTTAACGAGCGGACCCGACAGATGATGTCCTGTCCAAATATATATATATGAATTTCTTCTGTGTTTGCCCCTGTTTAGCAGATTAGGTAGCGCTGCCATTGGGTTCAAGTTTTTTTTGTTGACGAAAATTTTATTTTTAGTTTTTTAACATTTTTTTATATATTATCATATAATCACTCCATAATTTCTTTACAAGGGTAGCCTCCTAGCCTTGAAAGAGCAAGGCTGGGCAAAAAAAATCCCCTGTGTCGACCGATTTTTCTTTTGTTTAGTAGCTATTGACGAGTTTTAGTGTAACCAATAAAAATATAATAACATATATAAATAATTTTTACCTATATATATATATATATATATATATATATATATAAATTATTTTTTTTATACAAATAGGTAAAATTTATTCATATAAATAAATGTTTTCCGTAAATTTTCATTAATGATCAAGCTCGAATTTCGACCACTACTATAATAATTACTACTACGATAATTTCATTATCACAAATACTTCATATATATAAAATTTTCGCATTACAGTATGTCTCATTTGGTTATATACGTTAGACAAAAAGAACGACCTCGGCACCACACCCAACATAAATAATAAAAATAGACAAAAAGAAAATATAAAATAAAAAACAACGTCCGTCACATTAATCTACAGAACATATTTTGCGGCATATCGTAAAATGCATTAAATGTTGCCATTTTTTAAGTTACAATTTAAAGTTTTTATACATATAACCTATAAAATATACTGTTGAGAAATGTTAGAGCTATAATAGAAATTTTCCAAAAAGATATCGATTTTGTATAATTTGACATTACTTTAATTATTTAACACTTTTTGAATTATTACAGCGTGCTTCAAACGAGTTTTAGCGGGAAAGAGAGCGCTTCGAAGTCACGTACGAAGGGTTGTGGATTGCGAACGTCTCGAAGACTGTAGACGAGAGTGTGCTACAGAAAGAAGATTTCATTGCGAGAGCTTTAACTATAGGTATGTAATACATATTAATAAAATAAAATACAAGTAAATCTGTCTGTCTGTTATATTGCTCCTATGACCTGCTGAACAGATTTCGATGTGTAATAACAAGGATTGCATTATGGGAATGACACTGGGATGATCTTTGATTTCCGTCCGCTCACCACACGAGCTGAGCCCGAGGGAAAAGTAATATGTATATAAATACTGATTTTACTAGGTGGACCTAAGTGGGAAATACACACAAAAGACACAGACTGACTGTAATCAATATTTGTATAATAAATACAAATAGTCCGCCAACCCGCCCTTGATCAGCGTGGTGGACTACGGCCTGATGGCCGATCCGCCTCGTATTGAAGGGAAGCCCATGGCTAGCAATGTGACATTAAAAATGGCTGAATCTATACTAATATTATAAAGAGGTAAAGTTTGTGAGCTTGTGAATTGGGAGTTTGCGAATTGTGAGTTTGTGACGTTGTAGGGGTAATCTCTGGATCCTCGAACCTGGTTAGATGAAATTTGGTAAGAAGATAGTTTGAGACCCTTGGAAAGACATAGGATACTTTTTATCCCGGAAATCATCCATTAAGGGGATGAAAATGGGGATGAAAGTTTGTATGTGAAACCTAGGAAGCGAGGGTGAGGGCTATATAATATAAATACATCGGACCGGGATTCGAACCTGTAATCAGAGGCGCTCTCTTCACATCTACAATACTATTAAGTTATAATAAATCGGAAAAAGTGCTTACATTCCCTTTACTTATATTTAAATACAGCCAGTGTTTCCTATTGTTACTTTGTGTCCAAACACGTCGTCAAAAAAATAATAAGTTACGAATATTTCATTTATTCAAATACGACAGTTACTTTATTAAATTCGGTTTTCAAGATTTGCTGCATAGGTGACATTAATAAAACAAATGTATACTTAACGAGCGACTCACCCTCGCTTCGCTCGGGTACGTCCCTACGTACGTTTTAATTTTTTGGAGCGGAACCCTAATTCTTTTTCTAAAATAAAACTAACACATGTTACTCCCAATAACTTCAGCTGTCTTCCAGTGAAAATCCCGTTAAAATCAGTCCAGCCGTTACAGAGATTATCCCGAACAAACAGACAGACAGACAAAATTTAAAAAAATATGTGTTTTTCTTATAAGTACCGTATATAATTTCATATGCATTTAGTAAAACGCTGTTATTTAGACATTATAAACAGACACTTCAATTTTATTTATCTGTATAGATAAGTACTGTACAAGTCCTATGGTGCTATTTTAGCAAGAATGCATTCAAAACAAGCCACCTCACTGTCACAAGTGGACATGAGAATTCGAAGTGTTACGTCTTTTAAGAACTTTTTTTTTTATATAATTACTTTTTGATTAAGAAAATAACTATTAAAAAATGCAAATATCACTTAAATTTGCATTTTTTAATAATTATTTTCTTGGAAATTCAAAGTAGTTGAAACGCACGCCATTGGTCAGACCGAATATGACGTCAAAGTATTATCATAACAGAGCGATTAGCGATTTTGTCGCTTCAAACTAAAGTGGTTATTTTTCTATGTACGATACTTTGACGTCACGCCAAGCGCGCGAAATGGCGGGCGTGTAAAGTATCCGTATCGGTATGATATTTTTTCTTATACTAAATTTTGGTTTTTTGTACTTGGAATTTTTTTACAATTATATAACGACTAGCAGAACCCGCGGCTTCGCTTGCGCTAAAACTACAAAAAAGTCCTTAAAAAGGTAGTTTCATACAACTTTTATCCCCAAATTTTCCCCCCTTATAGAATTAATTTCGAAAAATGCTAAAAATCTTTTTTTTTTATTTTATTGAAGAGAATTAATACCAAGTTTCAAGTAATTCTGATCATAAACATTTTTTGGATTATATCATATCGTGTTTTCCCGTGGGAATTAGATAATCTCCCGTGGTAAACAGTAGCCTATGTGACTCTCCAGCCCTCCAACTATCTCCACACAAAAAATCACGCCAATCCGTCCCTCCGTTTCAACGTGAAAGAAGGACAAACAAACAACCAAACACACTTACACATTTATAATATTAGTATGGATGTTAGCTATTGTATAAAAAAATTTAAAAAAATCACGCATATCCTGTGGCAATTGATTTCCATTTTAAAAGGTTATAAACAAAAATTTTACTCAATCTTAAATTATACTACATGTAACAATTTCCTATTCGTACGAGTAATTTGAGACATAATGCGAAATATTCGTAGTATCATATCTTCGCATAAAAAGGTGTGTCGAATGAACTAAATAATTTCATAAATCTGTTACTCTCTCACGAGCAGTTCGCAGTATTGTTAGTTCCTGATGTAGAGGTTGTGGGCAATTTGTTGTCATATTTTTTATTACTACTTCTGATATCTGATGATGCAAGGTTCCAGTGAAGTAGATGAGTTACGTTCATCGATTTTTAACGTTTAGAAGTAATGAACTGGATGAGATTTATAATTGGGGAAACAAAGCTTGTTCATATACTAAAACCTTCTTCGAAACACGCTGCATCTTATGGTATGAGTATTATTCCGATCGGTTCAGTAGTTATTGCAGTATAACCGAACAAAATATTGACTTTCCATTTATTAGTATTCTAGCACAACCCGCGGCTTCGCTCGCGTTAAAACTACAAAAAAACTAAAAAGGTAGTTTTCATACAAACTTTCATCCCTTATTTTACCCCCTTATGGAATGAATTCCGAAAAATGCTAAAACAAAACTAACTTATTTTACCAATTTCAAGAACATAGACATATAAACCTAACCAAAAAAGCTTCGAAACGCTTTTGCTGGTGCCGCCTCGTCTCAAAGTATCTTTAAATTATAGATTTATTAATATATACAAAAAATTGTGATGATTAGACATATTACAACTCTCATGAATAGTTTAATTTAAATCAATTGTTCACTTCTAATAAAACTCCAATAAAAACTTGGCCACTAATAAGTTTTTGTTGAAGTCGTTGCTTATGCTTATATACATTCTAATTTATTTTTTAGGGTTCCGTACCCGATGGGTGCCAACGGAACCCTATTACTAAGCCTCCGATGTCCATCCGTCAGAGCTGGATCTCATAACTATAATAGGTAGAAAGTTGAAATTTTCACAGCATGTATATTTCTATTACCGCTATGACAACAATAATAAAAAACCAAGATGCCGTATTTCAAAAACCTGCCATAGAAATTAAAAAAAAACCGATTATGTAACAAATATTGTGTAAATTCTTATGCATTCTCAGAACTTTTTATTTCTAACTAGCGACTCACCCTCGCTTCGTTGGTTTTGTCCCTTGGTGATTCTTTAAATTGACATAACTTTTTTATTTGAATGAACCGATTAAAATAAAACGAATACTAAATGTTAAATGAAGCTTACCGCAATATATTAATGAAAAGTTCATCCAAATCGGTTAACGCACAGACGAACAGATAAACCGACAAGCAGACAAAAATTCTAAAAATCACTGTTTTGGGTTCAATTGCGCTAATAATAATTTTTCTCAAATATCTTCCATTTACAGACTATCAGTTATATTTTTATTATATATTCTTTATATATTTATAAAAAAAAATGACAATGTCAAAACAAAATTTATTGTGCAATCAAAATTTATTTTAAAATATATCCGAAAATAACATTAAAATTTCAAGTAATAGTATAAAAAAATCTTTTTAAAGACAAAAAAATCGAAAGTGCATACTATAAGACTTCCGTGAATCCAGACAAAGAGAGACAATAGCATTCCCAAGGAGGGTTGACGTCAGGCAGGCGTGGGGCGGCCGGTCGTTAAACTTTTGCCAAATCCTATCAGCAGTACAGCAGATGTACTGCGCCGACCCCAAGTGATTGGGAAATGGGCAGGGAGAAGAAGATTCTTTATAGATTTATTATAATTCTTTTCATTCCCTATTGTGTACTTCAATGATAACTATAGAAAATGACATATCTAAGTAAAAACAAAAATGTAAACCCTTCAATATAACCTCGGCCAAATCAGCTTTAGCCATCTGCATTGTGTGCTCACCTTGCGGACTTACAGGGACGGATTGACGGAAATTATGATAACATGAGAATTTTATTATTTTTAATTACTTATTGTGTAGATATGAAGATAATTTACAAGATGCTGTCAAAAAGTTTTAATACCCCTTGAATACATGATTTGATAAATCTAACAATATACGTTGCATTCTCGTTTTACCATGGCTTAGTAAATATTGGCATGTACCTTACCCTGGCTGAGTTACAATTTATAATTATACTAGCGGCTCACCCTCGCTTCGCTCGGGTTCGTCGCTAGGTACGTTTTAAATAGATATAAAAAGAAAAAATCTTTCTTTCTCACATTTTAATTATATGTTTTAATACTTACCTATTCCGGACTAAGAGAAATCCAAAAATTAAAATATCATAAAAATTGGAACGCGGTCGAACGGGATAAAAAGTATCCTATGTCCTTCTCCTGGCTCTAAACTACCTCCCTGCCAATTTTCAGCTAAATCGGTTCAGCCGTTCTTGAGTTATAAGCGAAGTAACTAACACGACTTTCTTTTATATATATAGATTATTTATCGAATTTATCTGCATATTGTAAGGTCCTGGACTAGAGGCCCAAGCTCGGTATGAAATTAGAAAGTTAGAGTTGCACCCTTAAAAAACATACGGCATATGTTATCAAACATGCTTGTGTATATTTTACACTTAATTGTCCTCAGCAAAACTGTCAGGAGAGCCTATTTAGCCTACTAATCCAAACTAATATTATAAATACGAAAGTAATTCTGTCTGTCTGATACGTTTTCATGCCCAGGCCACTGAACCAGTGTTGACGAATTTTGGTATAGAGATCGATAGCCTTAGATTTTGAAATAAGTAATATAGCTTACAGAGTAACACAGACTGTAATTTTTAACGATATAGATAAATTAAATACATAATTGAAAACTCATATACAGCCGCGGAAAAACGCGAATTTTTGATTAAATTAATATTTTAGCTCCTCAGGGCTCCAATCTTTTTTCCTTTTTCTTTTTTTCAGTGACTGCACCTTTATCCACCAAGCATTGAAAGTAGATTTCATACGATACCTAAATTTTACCTAGACCTAAATTTTAGGTCAGAAGACCTGAATTTTAGATCTACATAAATCACATTATTATTATGTGTACTATTTCAAACTTTTCAATATGGTGACGGAATTATGACATTAAAGATTTTTATTTTATTGACATAGGAACAGCTTCTTTACATTTTATTAGCGTTACGTTTTAACGTTTAGTATAGATTTCTCACAGATGACATATTTTTCGGCAATAAAAAGTATCCTATATGTTGACCCGTATAACCAGCTATCATCATATCAAATTTCACCAAAATCCCTCCAGTAAATTTTCCGAGATGTGGTCACAGACAGACAGACAAACAGACAAAATTCTAAAAACTATATATTCGGCCTCTGTATCGATAATAATGACTATTTCAATAAGATTTTCCATAAAAAATTTAATGTACAGATTCTACTCATTTAAAATTTTATTATATGTATAGACCAAACTGTCCATTGCACGTTTTTGCATTAATAATTGCAACAGCCCTATAACTATACCATTGCAAAGTCCGACTCTGACCAATAAATAATACAAGCAATAATTTGCATAAAGATTCATCTCTCGTGTAACGTAATAGTGACCTAAATGAACACCATCATAATTGGGCCACTCTCAAGGCTGCTATGAATAGGCAATTTAAAATAAAATAATACAGTTTTGTACACAGCTTCACTTGCGTGTTATCTATACAAATAATAAAATTCTGAGTCAAATCCCTACATTAAAAATTTTGTGGAAAATCTTATAAAAATAGTCGTTATTATCGATATAAAGGCAGAATCTATAGTTTTTCTTAATTTTTGTCTGTCTGTCTGTCTGAGAACGCATCACGAGAAAACCACTGGACAGATTTTGATAAAATTTGGTATGATGGGAAAATATCTCATCTCTGTAAAATCTATACTAAACATTAAAATGTTCCTAGAGACGAACCCGAGGGTGAGTCGCTATTAGGCTATATAAATATTTATTTACCGATAGCTTCAGACTACGAAAAAGGGAGCGCGTAATCGATGAACATAACTTTTTTTAATTGTTTTATTTAACGTTTTTTCTCACAGATTAGATCCAACATTTAGAGGCAAAGGTTTATGCGAGCTGATGACAAAACCAATCGAAGCATTCGACATCCACCAGGACTTTGTAGAAGATAAAGACTTCGATTTCTACGAACTCGACCGAAATAGCTTGGAACCTTACTGTCCAGAAACATTAAGAGGACCAGGGCTTTTACATTCTGGTTTTTTATCCTCAAAATCTAAGGGGCAAGAGCAAAATAATTGGAAAGATAGAATTGATTATTCCGAAAGTGGCCACAAAAGCTATAATAGGTTCTACGATGAGCGAAGGACGCAATCACATAATAGACGCTACGAAGACCAATTTTACGTTCCATATGAAATAGGTAAGTATTGTTCAAAATCATAGTTATTGAACAATATATTCGAAAATTGTCTTTAATTGTGGAATTCTTTTAGTAACTAAGGTCATACTATTTTCTACTTCACCGTATATAGGTTGAATATTTAATGATAGGTAACAGCGAATGCTTATTTAGAGAGGTGATTTGGGTATCTTATGATTTTTCAAAATTAACTTACCTTACCCGGATTCGAATCTGCTGGCTTTGAACAAAACATAAAAGCTCGTTTTTGAGCTATCCGGTTCTATCTGCTATAAGAATTAATTTTTGAAAAGTAAATGACGTATTAAGTAGAAGAATTTAAAATAACATGCCCATTTTTCATTTTTTTTTTCTAAAGTTTTGGATCTCACTATGAATTTATACTTGAAAAATTCTATTATGTTTATTAAATGAGTTCGATTCTCGCTTGTGACAGATAATTGCTTAAATTATAAATGAGAATAACGTAAAGATGGACAATAACTCTAAAATTTCATGGTCACTCACTGACTATATTATGATGATATAAAATGGGATATTTCACATCTTTAGCACTTTTGAGAGTTCCAAATTTTTCGGCACTGTACGAGCCATGGTCACGGGTATACTCGTATACCTGTAAGTAAACCCATGACTATATCACTTGTAAAAGTGCCGAAATATCGGCAACTCTTAAAAGTACGTGCTAAACACAGTATATATCCCGACTTGAATCATAATAATAAATGTGGGTTCTTCCCTAAATAATATATGTATAGGAAACGACATAAAGACGTCACATGAAGATTGATATATGGAAAATTACTTATTTTATATACAACATATTATTTATCTACATAATAGGGGCCATTCAACTATTTAAAATAATTAAAATTTAGTACATTTTGAATTGAGGTGTGATGTTTACGTAAGCACAGGAGGGGGAGTAAGAGCATTGCCTACTTTTCCTTACATGGGGGAGGGAGAAGATGATAATCACTAAAATTCTGCTTAGGTAATACTTGAATGGCCCCATATAACGTATTGCAATTCGAATGATTTTTACACTGAGTATATTGAGTGTGAGTGACGGCGATAGAAATATTAATTTTTAACCGACTTTCCAACAAGAGGACTACGTGTTTTTTGGTACCAGATGCTGATTTTTTTTAAATGTTTAATAGGGTGCATGGTCGAAAAAAATGATATAACACAAAAAATTGTCTTGCAAAAGTATATTCAAAGACAAACATTTCTCTGTAGATCATTTGGAAGGCAGTATGTTTCTTAATATTACCCATAATCATTAAGTACTTACAAGCAGTTTTTATACCTATATGCTAAACAAATGGGTGCTGCGTGAATTATTTTTAGCTATGATTGCATTTTGCTCAAATATGAGACTGTAAGGTTTAAGATTAAATATATCATACACAAAATAAAATGCTTTATAAGTCATTATAATGTTGTTTTCTTTAGTCAAAATTCCTTTATTACCTACTTTTAAACGTAGCTCGTCAAGATTTCAAATGTATATCTACCTATTATTATTAGACTACTAATTAAATATAAGATAAAGTAATGATACAAAAACAAATTACAAAAAATGCTAGTTTTATCATTAAGTGTTGTAAACTAAGGTTGTAAATTTCGAGGAGAGAAAATAGACTAAAATTTTGTTAATTTTTATATTGATATTTAAGAAGCTTTCGTAATTTATAACTATTTAAGAGTTCAAATATGTTCGAGTGTTTATATTAGTTAATATTTTTAAATTATATGCTGACGCCTGATTAAAAATAATGGCAATTACTTGTAGCGACATATTTGATGTTGAATAAAATTATTGCAATGAACATAATTTTAAACAACGTGAGAACCTAGACATTTGCATAATTATAATTTTAATAACCTAATCTAATTAAAAAGGTTTTTTTATGAATTGTTATTTTATATATATATCTTATTTTTAACCGACTGTAAAAAGGAGATCTTAAATTTGGTTTTAGGTATGTTTTTTATAGTATAAAAACATAGTAACAAGAATGAATAAATATAATAAATATTTTATTACAAAACACTTACATTAATTTTACACATAAAAATAACAAAAGTAATAAAATAAATTCATTTAGGTATTGATCGAATAATAGCTAAAATAAAATTAAGTAAAAGAGGTTAAAATAAATAAATTTATGGTCTTAGTATCTCTGCTTATCTCTGCTTTTATTTGTAAGAACGAGACAAAGCATTTATGTAGCTTTCTAAAATCTTTATATATATTTTTTAAATATAGGACCATAACTTTTTAATAATTATTAAATAAAATTTTACTTTATGTCTAATTTATAAGTAGTACACTAGTAGTTAAATAACAGTATCATATATTTTTTTATTTTTTATTTAATTAAAGAATAATTTATTGTCAAATATGACTTTTATTAAGGTATTTTAAATAAAATAAACAAAAACATATTTTACAGGTATTAAAACAAAGCCAAATGACGATCGCGAAAAGTGGGGACAATATGGCGGCAGCTATGGAGGAGTAGACAGTTATTACAAAGATAGAAATGATTACCGAAATTCTGTCAGGCATTGGAAAATTTCTGAACAACCACCATACAGTCATGGTGTCAAAACCTATACTGAGGATAGAGATTTTGATTATCGCAGTCTTAGGACTAATAGTGGGCATGATAACTATGAATATGGATATGGGTCTTGGAAGAAGGGACAGTGGACTGGCTCCGGTAGTTTCTGGAAGGATTTTGATGCAAATGATTATCATCATCACAAGCATAGTTACGAATTTGAAGGCAGAAGCGAGGAGTCGGCTAAAGGTTTGGAGAATTTTCTATTTATAATACTGCTGATAGATATTTTCTTTGTTTTGCTATGCTTTTTCTTCCCCGTTCTCTTTTTATATTAAAAGTTGGCAGGATCCCCTTAATCCAGATAATGATAAGCTGGTTGAAAGAAAATTTTTTGAGCTTTCTGGAATACTAAATTAACAGTAGCTGTGACTTGGTTATATTGGATCCCTACTTTATAATTTTCTATTTAAGTACTATAATTATTTAAAAAAGAACAGCGACTTACCCTCGCTTTGATCCTTACAATGCCTTACAGTAGTAGAGTAGGAGTAACACATAGGGCGTTACTCCATCACGTCATATTCTATCTATGTACTAAGTTTCATCAAAATCTGTCCAGCCATTTGAGCGTGGAAGAGTAACACACATACACAATAATTACACAGATATAATAATGGACCGATGATTCAATTTTGTATATACCATAAATATTGCCATTTTATTATGTGTATTGTATTCAACTCTTTTTAATGTTCCACTCTGAGAACGAGCCACCCTTCAATACGAGAGAGATCAGGCCATAGTCCACCACACTGGCAAAGTTCATGTTGGTGAACTTCACATGTCTTTCAAAAATTTGTTAGGTTTTCTCAGACATGCTGGTTTCTTGACGATGTTTCCTTCACCGTAATACCATTACCAGTATAGCAATTTAAATTTTACTTTTTTTTCAGATTGTTCATCCCGCCGTAGTCCCGGAATGTCGCTAGGTTCTGGCTCCATCAGACGCTCGTTGCTCGGGCATACTGTGGTCGAGTGTGAAGCAGCATGCTTTAATGAGAGGGAATTTAAATGTGTATCTTATAGCTACAGGTAAATTATCTATATATAAATAGGCATGCACAAAACAGTTCAGCAGTCAGTTTTTCTCTCTGTTCGTCAACCGATTTTCTTTATTTTTGTTTGGTAGCTATTGACGAGCTTTAGTTATCAACACAGCACAAAATTTGTTATCAATACAAAAAGTTTTAAAAATCATATAATATGTTTTCCCCAAATTTTCAACAATGATTATTATGATTGAGTTTCTGCCACTGGACTAAAATTAATTGTAAACTAAAGATGATCAGAGTTTCTGTTTGTTCAGGCTAACCTCAGAAACTACTGTTCGAATTTTTGTATGGTTTTTGCCAATAGAAAGAAGAATTATCTAGGGATAGGAAGGTTATAGGCTAATATTGTTGAGTATTTATCGAAAATAAGTTATCGGTATGACGATAATTGCAAATTAAGTCGGAAAATCGATAGTTTTGAGAGATATTGTAATTTTCTAAATGCGATGAGGATTTGGGGACCGCTAGTATTATTGTCTAGTTTCAGTAAATTAGGTATGAAAAATTTTAACTCCAAAAAAAAAGAAATCTCACTTCAGGGTCCAATATTCGCGTAAATCTAAGAAAGCATAATAATATCTTACAATTCGAAGTAAGAAAGAAGGAAAAGTATACTTGAGTGAAGCAATTTGGGATCAATCAAGTAAAAAAATTATGGAAAATTTTGCTTATATCCATTTTTTAAATATATTTGGTATATATTGTATTGGTATTTTAAACATACTAAATGTTCAAAAAAAATTTACAGATATTCTAGCCCACCGGGTTCCGACAACTGTTTCTTAAGCGAACGTCCATATCAGGGGCTGCAGATGTCGGCAGATAGTGATTCTGATGTTTACGCGATGCCTATACATAAGGACTGCCTTACTATTAGTAGTAAACCTTGGGTTGAAAGCGGTAAGAAATATTTATATTGGAAATTATGTACTGAGAATAAAGTTTGACACGGGCTATTATCCGGCAAGTTGGTCTTCGCCTGTGTTGCTGCTGATACGTTAAATCTCTTGAGGAATGATATCCATCCAACCGCGTCAACGTGGAGGAGTAACAAACATATATACAGACAAACACATACAAACTCTCGCATTAATAATAGAAATTTGATTTTAGAGTGCTTCTGGCACGTGCGATCTGGTGCAGCAGTGTCGGGTGTGGGGGTGCGCGCCGCTCTCACAGTGGCTGGGCTAGGAGCGTGCGAGGCAGAATGCTTACGTGCAAATGGCTTCTTTTGTAGAGGATTCAGTTTTAGGTGACGTGTTTTGATGTTTTAATTTTATTTATTTATTTTTGGAAACATAAGTAGAACTGAAATACTGCAAAGAATGGATGAGTGTACTAGATTTTTTCTACCTACCCTCGAATGTGAACAGAAAATGCATTTAAGTGCGCTGTTGGTATAAATTAAAAAAAATGATTACAATCCAAAATAATTGTTATGAACAGAAGCAGTTACAAAATTATTTTTTATTTATAATTATTACTTTGAGAAAGTTACGTTACTTAAATTAGCTTCTATTTGAAAGTTACATGTAAAAAAATGTCCTTTTTTTTAAAGTTTGTAATTTTTTCACAAAAATAAAACTAAATGCTACGTTTAGAATCACCATGTATAATACATATAATTATTATAACAATAAGATGTAAATCAAACCTATATAGGTATATTTATTTTCATCTTTTTTGTCTGTCTCTCAAAATGGTTATCGTATTGTATCTAAACAGGTTCGATCCACCAACAATAGGTGATGATTTAGAAAATTGCCTACTTACATCATCACCACCGACTTCACTCGAACTAAATCATGGTTTAAGACCAAGCAAACATGAATTGTATGCGAGAGGCAACTATGGAAGAGGATGTGAACCCGCGCTATATGACGACGTTAAGAAGGAACCACGTAAGTTAAAAAAAAATCGGTTTCGCCATAAACGGGTAATAATCGAAAAAAAAGAAAACCCGTTTTTGATCTATACAGATAAATAAAATTGATGTGTCTGTTTGTAATGCCAAAATAACAGCTTCTTACTAAATGCGTATGAAATTATATACGGTACGTACTTATAAAAAAGACACAACTTTTAAAAATTTTGTCAGTCTGTCTGTTCCGGCTAATCTCCGAAACATCTGGACTGATTTTGACGAGACTTTGACTGGCTGATAGCTGGTGTTATAAGGAGTAATTTAGGTCACTTTTATTTAAAAAAAAAAGAATTAGGGTTCCGCTTAAAAAATAAAATGTACACGGGAAGCGAGGATAATTCACCAAGTTTTAAATAAAAATGTTCAAATTAATACGACAATTAGAAGTAGGTATGCTCGATTTGATTACTGAACCGTTTTCGATAATTTTTTTCATAGATTCAAGGTGAAGGACGTTAGCCACCTATTATATACGTCCCACTTAACAAGCGAGCAGAGTCACGGATAAAAACTAGTTTAATAATTTACCATAAAACAAGTTTCAATAATAATAAAATTCTACATGTTTATTGTTTAAACTTTCAGAGTGTTACCTCCAGTATGAAAGCTCAGCAAAACTTTCCCCTAGTTCCATTCGAGGTCAAGCTCGGGCTAAAGACGAGCGCGCGTGTGGCAATGCCTGTACCGATGCACCTTTTAGATGCTTGAGCTTTTCTTTTAGGTGAGCATGTTTTAGGTTTACAGGTAAAATTATAATTTCGTCTTGTCTGTATGTCCGTAAATCATATCCATTTTAAATAATAATATGTAGTTGGAAGTTTGTTAGATGTCTAATATGTTAGTCAAATCTATACTAATATTAACAAGAGGCAGAGTTTGTTTGTTTGTTTGAACGCTCTAACCTCAGAAACTACTAATCCGATTTGAAAAATTCTTTTTGCATCAGATAGCCCGTTAATTAAGGAAGGCTATTGGCTATATTATATTAAATGTATATAGTGTATCTATTTTATACTAACCCTTAAAACTTATCTACGGACGAACATGAGCGAAGCAAGGATGAGTCGCTAGTTACTAATAATAAAAACACAGCGTTTTATGTGAGCGCTGCCTTTGCTTAAAAGTAAAAGAATCTGTGGCAGATGTGATGCAGATCAAGAATATTTCTACCAAAAAGTCTACATCACTACATTAATTCTAACTTCTATATTTTAGCAGATGTAGTCGCTTTAATATTTAAAAATTATATTTTTTGACTAAGTAATTTTTAACCAATAATTTGAACTAACTATATAATAATGATGAGTATTTATTATAGATAACATTATCCATCAGCCGCATAATGTGAACGTATACTTTAAAAAAAAATTAAAAATGAAAAAATATAAATGAAAAAAATATTTTCCCTGTTTTTTTTTTTAATTTTACTTCCCACGTTTTAGTAATAATGCATCACCAGACAAAGAAAACTGTCTTCTATCAGAAATCCGACTCTTTGATCTTCATAGAGGAGTTGATTATGTACATTCTGATGACGATTTATTGTTCTCCTTCGATCTCTTCAATGGCCAATGTTGGAGAAAAGTTCATGGAAAAGAGGAATACGAGTACGTATAAGTAGTGTTGTATTAGTAGTGTAGTGTTGTAACTTAGCAACAAAAAAATATCAATTTAAAAAAATTAAACTATTAATTTCGTTCATTCTAATGTCTTTATTATTTGGTACATAATGCTATTTCTATTATAAAAAGTATTCTTCGCTTATGTCAATTCTATTAAAAAATTAAAAAAAAAAATATATTTTAGTGTACCAACATTAGAGTTACCTCACCCACTATCAGCCCCAGCGATTGATGAATATCATGGACCAGCTTCTGGACCCGATTTACTTCCACCGCCAGGTATTATTAAAATAATTCACTGTATACCCTTTTGAGTAACGTTACAATTAATTTAAATATTCTTCTTCATTAAAATTACAGAAGTCTATATACCCAGTTCAGGTTCAAGTGGACCAGATTTTTCAGGACCACCAATTAAACCATACATCCATGAAACCGGACCAGGCTATAAACCGAGCTATGAGCCAAGCGTCCCAGTAAAACCTAGTTACTTACCTGAAAGTGGCCCAGGAATAACTGGTCCGAGTGGGCCAAGTGGTCCAAACTTTCCAGATTTTAAACCTCATTCAAGGCCAGATTATATTGAACCTGGTTATAAACCAAGTTTCCTACGACCTTACAAACCAAGTTATGACGGTTACAAACCTGATGATACAAGACCAGTTTTTAAACCAAATGATTACGGACCAGATTATAAGCCAGACCATTTTAGACCGAGTTTCAAACCAGATGATTATAGACCTGCCTTCAAACCAGAAGGGTATGGGCCAGATAATTTCAGACCAGGTTACAAACCAGATGTTATTGGCCCAAGTTATAAACCAGATTTGAGACCTAGTGGGCCTTATTTACCTGGACCAAGCGGTCCAAGTGCCCCAAGCGGTCCCCCTAGTTTGAAACCTTCCTACGGTCCAAGACCAGAATCAGACTTAGGCTTTAAGCCCAACAGACCATCTAGACCAGGAGATAGAGTAGATGACGCTTGTAAGCAGTTATTTTATTTAATTTTGACCCGATTTCAAAAAGTTGCTCAATACTATTTTCGCACACAACGCAATTTTCGCCAATTATTGTAAACAGTTTTTGTAGTTTGGTCAATAAATTTCAATTTCTTGCCTTATAAGTTATAACACAAGTAAAATGATCCGAAAACTGTAATTTTTAACAAAAAAAAAGATTTTTTTGCAGTTATAAATTTATTTATAGTTGGTAAATCAGTTATTTCTATATAATATTAATGATTATAATATTTATCTTTCAGTATCATTGTCCTGGCGTCATTACACGGTATCAGGGTTTCCGTGTAGGAAGGGAAGTGCGTGTGAACAAAACCTTGTAGCTGGACATTGGGCGTGTGAGCCGGAGGGCGGTGAGATTGGTATGATAATTTACAATATGTTTTTTTAGCTTCACTTCTCTATTTTATTGAATTGTTGAAGTCGGTTAAACTTAAACTCAAACTTCTAACGTCGTATGGATTCAGTATTTGTATGTGAAATTAGTTTGTAATAATTTGTTGTTATTGAGTGATCCGATGATGGCGTCAAGTGGTAGACAGGAACTCTTCAGTGGCTAAAAAATTTAGAACCTTACCAGCCCCATCGCAGCTGGTCATACTAGTATCCTTTTCAACTGTATTTTTTTTTATAATTTACAAATCAACAAATCAAAATTGGTCAAGCCGTTAATATTAAAAGAAACATACGTCGATATACGAGTGTTTTATAATAATACTAGCGACTCATTTCGCTTCGGGTTCTACCCTAGACAAAAAATCTATCCCTCAGGAACCGTACATTTTTCTGGCATAAAAAGTAATCTATGTGCCAACCTATAATGTATCTCTGTGCCAAATTTCATCCAGATTCGTTCAGCCGTTATGGCGTCAAAGAGTAGCAAACATCCATCCATCTCTCCATCCATCCATCCATCATTCTCACAATCTTTGACATTTATAATATTACTAGCATTGCCCGCGGCTCCGCCCGCGTTCAAATGACCAAAAACCAAATTCTAAGGTTTTACATATTAGTATATTCTTACATTACAGTTTTTGTATTTGTTCTCAAAAATGAGACATTTTCCCGCAGTAAAAAGTATTCTATATGTTGACCCGGATAACCAGCTATCACCATATCAAATTTCATTAAAATCTGTCCAGTAGTTTTCTCGTGATACGGTAATAAACAGACAGACAGACAGATAGACAGACAGATAGACAGACAGACAAAGATTCTAAAAACTATAGATTCGGCCTCTGTATCGATAATAATGTCTATTATGATAAGATTTTCAAAAAAAAAATTGATGTACAGATTCGGCTTAGTTACAATTTTATTATATGTATAGATGTACATTTTACATAATATAAAATATATTTTTAAAGGTTCATGGGATTATTGCTGCGCTCCGACACACAGATGCGGATATAGTGAAGGCTTCCGTAAGCCTTGGTAAAGTATATTCATTTTATTTCTCTGTCTAAATAATATAGTGAGAATTTAAACCAAAATATAACCAAATAATAACCACATATAATGTTGATTTAGTATTTTATTATATTGTATTTTTGAGATAATCTAGAAGAAAATATACTTAAAATACTTATGATTACCGATGATGCCATGTAAAATACACAAACAAATCTATTATACCCGAATTTAGTTTTTTTGAAGCTGATCAAAGTCCTCTAGGTCTTCCTACAGGTTGACCTATTTTGCCATTTTGAACGTAGCCTCGGTAGCGCAGTAGGCAGCGCGTAAGTCTCATAATCTTAAGGTCGTGAGTTCGATCCTCACCCGGGGCATATTTTATACCATTTTATTGCTAATTTTTACAATATTGTATATTTATACACCTGTTTATATCAATTATGACAAGAAAATAATCAAATATTTATATTTCAATTATCACCGGTACTCATAAACTTGAAATCCGTGTTCATATTTATTATTCATAGATCTATTTTTCAAGGAATTGCTGTATTTAAGATCTTCATCTTATTTTTTTCTTTATAATTAAGTGAAGGAGTGTATATTTTGTGGTGCTTTGTATCTCGGAAGGTTGGAAGAAAAAAAAATCCTCACAACATATAAACTGGCGCTTGAAATATATCATTTTATTTTTTTATCTATACTAATATTATAAAGAGGTAAAGTTTGTGAGTTTGAAAGATTGTGAGTTTGTGACGTCGTCGGGAGTTATCTCTGGATCTACTGAACCGATTTAGATGAAATTTGGATTGAAGATTTTTCGAGTCCCTGGAAAGGACATGGGAAACTTTTATTCCGGAAATCACCTCTTAAGAGGGTGAAAATGGGGATGAAAATTTGTATTGAGAAGCGAGCTATAAAGTATTTACTTTTAATTTTGTAAATAATGCTATCGATATTGAACTAGGTCAATGACACATAAAACGTATTTTGTCACGTACAATCTACTTCTTAGATATCTTTAATTGCTCGCTCAAAAATGATAAAACATTTTACAATTAAAAATAATTATTAGTAATTCCCACGGAATGAAAGAAATTCCCTATAAGTACCTTTGTAATTTACGAGTGCAGGTATATGATAGTATAGTACGAGTAAATACAAATAAAATCTGATGTTCAACAGATCAAAAATTAAAGGTTGGCGAAAAAAGACTTATGTAGTACTTGTAAATTCTATTACCTACTTTACGGAAGATACCTAAAAAGCAAAACGTTGAGTTTTTAGATATATATATATATATATATACTAGCGACTCACCCTCGCTCCGCTCGGGTTCGTGCCTGGGGTGGGGTCTGGGAGGACCACCCTTATCCTTATCACTTAGGGGTATGGAAAATAGATAGTAGCCGATTCTCAGACCTACTGAATACGCATATAAAATTTGGTAAAAATCGGTAAAGCCGTTTCGGAGGAGTACGGTAACGAACATTGTGACATGGAAATTTTATATATAAGAGATATATATATATATATGTATATATTTGTTGTATAATATAAATCAATGAATGAATACCTATTGTTTAAAAAAAAACTTGTGTGTGTACGTACTACTTATATACGTACGTAAGAAGTTATACTTCTTAGTGGAGCTTATTATATAACTAAAATGAAAATTTATTTACAGAACCTGTAATATATGTTTAACATCTTTTAAGATTCTCCATATTTTGAGTTACGATCGCTAAAATTAAATTTGTTTTTCTTAAATCTTGAAGAACACGAAATCTAACACGAACTTATTTTTGCAAATAACAAAATATGCGTAGCGAAAGTTTCTTTTTTCCGTTTTTCTTATTCTTCTTTCCGTATTCTTCTTCAGGTTCTGCTAGTAATATATAATACAAGAGTTATCCATTCAAATACAAATATATATATATATATATATATATATATATATATATATACAATACATATACAGTATGTACAGATCAAATATATGATAAAAATACTTCTTATAAGAATTTTAGTGAATGATTTTTTGAGCTTATTATTATATTTTTACCTAAATATTATCATATTTTTTAATAACGTCGTTGATCTGGCAGCTAGCATATATTGCTGCTGGAAGATCCATAGGATCCGGGTTCGAGTCCTGGATCTGGCAATGCCAAACTAAATTTTTCCGTCATAATATACACAGTAATCTCGGTTGGGACATTATTTTTCCTAACCGACTTCAAGCACGAGGGGTTCTGAATTCGTTTGTATATCAATGAATGTTCTTAGGTGTTACGTCGGCCCATCTCCAGACCAATGGCGACCTTGCAGCGAAAAATATTATCCGTACCATCAGCATAAAGTGCCCCATCCCTCTCTAGGAACACGAGGTATGAAAAATCAAATATGAATCAATAGCTTTTAGTTTAATATAATACAAGATTAGATACGTTATTAGAATTCATTAAAATAGTGATTTAATCTTTAAATGGAGGGGAATATGTACTGATTTAAGTGTATTAAGAACATCTATACATATAATAAAATTGTAACTAAGCCGAATCTGTACATTAAATATTTTTTGAAAGATCTTATTGATGTAGTCATTATTATCGATACAGAGGCCTAATCTATAGTTTTTAGAATTTTGTCTGTCTGTCTTTCTGTCTGTCTGTTTGTTACCGCATCACGGAAAAACCACTGGAGGAATTTTGATGAAATTTTAATGTGGGAAAATATCTCATCTCTGAGAAATCTATGTTAAACGTTAAAACTTAAATAGGAACGAACCCGAGCGGAGCCAGGGTAAGTCGCTAGTTTATGCATATAGATAAGTAACTTAGCGAAATCTGTACATAAAATATTGTTTAAAACAATGACTGTAACGTATTGAGTACTAAATATAGATCCCAAAACATAGTTATTAAACATTTTGTCTGTTGTGTCTGTGTGTTCGCGTTTCACGCAAAAAGTACTGGACCGATTTTGACTAAATTTTGTGTATTGACAGCTTATTACTCGGATCCAACTTTAGGATATTTGTTTCTACAGGAAATTTGATCATATATCATATTTTGTGTTGCTATTATGTTGCAGCATGTGTTTAGAAACACTCTTAATTATGTAACATTAATAAGTATTTATTGTATTTTCTCCAAATTTAGAAGCAGTACGTCCGCGTCCAGTAGCTGTTGATAAAAACCCATCAGACCATCCTATAACATATTTATCGGAAGCCGACAGACGTTATTGGGATGATTTATATAAAAATGGACCTAAAGCGTATTACGATAGAAATGGAAATCCTTTACCAGGTAATTTCTTGTTTTGACCGGACTTTCACTGGCAGATAGCTGATGTTATAAGGAATAACTTACGCTACTTTTATTATGAAAAAAGAATTAGAGTTCCGCGCAAAATATCAAAACCCTTCATATTATGAACAAACTCCACGTACTTAGGGATGTACAAGTGGCTAGTATATAAATACAATAAATATATTTTACTTACCAGGCTACACCCGTGTACCAACAGAAGACAGACCACACATCAAGTACCAAAGAAACCCTCCACCACCCGCATCCGGTCACTGGGTTCCGGTGTCTGAGTCTGACGACGAGCCCGCTGGAGGACTGGGCGTTCCTAGGTAAAATAAGCTATACAGATAAGTAAAATTGAAGTGTCTGTTTGTAATGTCAAAATAACAGCGTTTTACTAAAAGCATATGAAATAATATACGGTACTTATCAGGAAAAGACGATTTTTAAAATTTTTGTTTGTCTGTCTGTTTGTTCCGGATAATCTCTGAAACGGCTGGACTGATTTTGACGGGGCTTTCACTGGAAGAGAGCTAATACTATAGGCAGTAGCATATGCTACTTTTATTTTAGAAAAAGAATTAGGGTTCCGCTCAAAAAAATTAAAACGTACTTAGGGACGAGCCCAAGCAAAGCGAGGGTGAGTCGCTAGTAACTTCATATTATTGAACTAGTGACTTACCCTTGCTTCACTCGTTGGTCGTATGTTACTGCAGATCATAGTTTATCTGTGTACTAAATTTCATCCACATCTGTTCAGCGTTTTTAAAAAATGATATAGTAGTACATACATATTTAAAAAAAATATTAATTTACATCGTCAACTCCTTGAAGAGGGAAAGAGACACAAAGAGTTAAACATAGTTAAAAAAATAAAGTTTAAAAATATATTTGGATGTAAATATTATAGTTTTAAGCATTCGAAATCTATTATAATATATACCTAGTTACTTTGTACTAATCAATAAAATATATTTACATTTTTTTAGATACTGGCCCGTATCCTACTTACATAAAGGCCCGCCTCCAAATACGACATACTTTAGATACAGCGATACCTCACCCACAACAGAAAAATATTACACACGAACTACCCCACCTCGAGAACAATTCGACTATAAACGTGTTGATTTGAACAAACCAATAGAAAACGATATAGAAAGTAGATCTATAGATGACAATGCACCAAGAACCGAAAAACGAATTAATATTACTAGTGATGATGATTTAGATCTGACAGTGGACAATACAACAACTAATAAACCGGCAACAAATGAAACAAACCAAAATATAACTGAGAAAGAAGAAACGCTTAATAATACCGAAATACCTATTCCTTCTGAGATTGCTAGTATCGAAGAAGACCACTTTGTAAAAGGCATTGATGGGAAATTACATGATTTTACACATTCTTTAGAAGTTTTTGACTTAGATGATATTAAAGGTGATAAGCCATGCGATAAAAAGGCTTTGGAAGCAGAAGAAAGACAAATTGAAGCTATAGGACGCTTAATAGCTTCACGGCGTGGTGGAAAACTTATCGTTGAAAAACGATCTCAGAAAGATTTAGAATCGAAAAGCATATCTCTTGATAAGGACTTCATAGATTTTAATTTTGGCAACCGTTTTCCAACTTCAGAGAGACGAGGTGTGGTTCAAAAGGTGTCTAAAGATGATATTGAAAAAGATAGATTTTTAAACGACAAAAGCTTAGAAGTTAGTGAGACGACATTCGTTAGACCACCTCGAGTTTTGAGCACGACAGAAAATATTAAGAAAGCTGTAGTAAATGGCAAAGTGTTTTATGATGCAACGATACGAGATCAACGCGAGTTATTCAATAACACACGAAGAGGTAAAAACTTACGCTTAGAAGAAAACAGAGGACCTGTACCTAATGGAAGTCCTAAAAAGAAAAATATCAGAACTCGTAACACTAACCCTATAAGACGAGTCAGAAGAGTTTATAGAAAGAGATACAATCCAGAAGAAGTGAGAAAGAGATTGTTAGAAAGGGAGAAGAATAAAACGGAAGTTAAAAGCTAATGGTATAAAAGTAATGCCGCTGTGAAGTAAAATGCAGTAGTCGATATTGTTCAGCGTCAAAATAAATTTGATTAAAAAAACTGCCTTAGATTATACAAGGATAGAAGATATGTACAGTTCGCGCATATAAATGAAGTTGAGTTCTTGAAATTGCGCAGGTACTATCGAGTGCGAAAATTTTATTGCATTATATTATTAATTATTTATTTCTTATATACCTACTTCATAATATTTGTTACATAATTTTAAATGAAGTTAACGCTTTGAAAAAAATAATAATTGGTATTACTACATATTTCAAACTTCCGAAAAAAAACTTATATAAACATATATTACTTTAAAATTAGGTCAAAATCCGAACTCAGAACTAATGCTATTATATAAGGACGTAACATTTCTATTTTAAACTAGTTTTTGCACGCGATTGCACTTAAGTTCTGCGCGAGCTGTACAATTCAGCCAACTTGTATCTATTTTTATATTATTTTAGAGAAAACTCTCCTTTTTATAATTGTTAATTGATGTCTATGGATTTTTACACAATTTCCCATGATTTCTAAATTGTAAAATTAAAAAAAAAACTAATAACAATTACTGTATTTTGACTTTTAAATAATTAATTTAATTTTTTTTACAACAATATTATGGTATTTTGCTATTGTCAGTTCGACCACAAACGTTTATTTGTGTTGAATTGACGATGTTAGTTTTATAAGGAGCTAATTTTATTTGAAGCGTAATTATAAGAAAAATAATATTAAATCATATATACATTATACTGTGTAATTTTTTTTTAGAAATATGGTATATATAGTAGTAAATAATATTAATATATATTTTGTGTTATTTCTTTACCTGCGGTTTCGAAGAAGTAACAAACGTATTTTTATACTATTGGTGTAAAATGAAACAAATATTTTCAATATCTTATAATATAAAATGAGCAATTCTTATATATACATATATGTATATAAATTTATTTAGTGTATATCGTAAACGGCTGTAACGATTAAGATCAAATTTTGTATTTAGATTAAGTTTCTCTTTTTATGTCTATCTATATAGTATTTTCTAAGAAAAACGCAAATTTCCCAAAAAAAATTTATTCTGTTATATTATTGGTCTTTTTTCTATCTGCTATCGTGTTGACTATATTATACGGCGCCATCTCGTAAACTTTTGTGGTACTTACATTGTCGCCAATAGATGATAACTCACAAACGAGAGCCTACGGTTGCGCAGGTGTTTAAATTATTAAAAATTGAGAATGTTCAGGTTTCGCATTGCATTATATATTAAAAAATATGTTTTAATGTAATATAATACAATTTGAATTTTTTTATATAAATTTCTACGTTTTTTTATCCATTGCCAATATTTTACGGTGTCATGTAATATTTTAAAATATTATTTTAAATTACTTTCATTTCATTCAATTTACATTACTTTCTAATATAATATATTTATAATTTAAATAATAACGATGTTAAGAATTACATTTTAGAAAGTTACCATTTAACATTTTTATACTGTGTTTTAGAAAATAAATTATATTTCATAAATATTTTATAGCAAATCTATATTTTTTAATGTCCTTCGCTTCGTTTCGTCCCTATACAAACAAATCTATCCCGCGGGAACCGCACATTTTTCCGGGATAAGAAGTAACCTATGCGCTATTCCAGATAAGATTATCTATCTCTGTGCCAAATTTCATCAAGATTCGTTTAGCCGTTCTGGCGTGATTGAGTAACAAAATCCATCTATCTTCACAAACTTTCACATTTATAATATTAGTATGGATTATATATAAGTACTACGTTACGACTAATAAATTTAAATATGCTATAGATTTCCGACTAAAGAATAATATATACGGAGTCTACCAAAACAAATATCAAAGTCAAAAATACTGTCTCTACTATCCTCAATTTTGCCATTTTAAATTAAAAAAAAAGTGAATTAATCTTAATAAAAGATAGTTTTATTTAAAACTAGTGACTCACCCTTGCCCCGCTCGGATTCGTCCCTACTTACATTTTAATGCTTAGTATAGATTTCTCAGAGATGAGATATTTGTCCGCGGTAAAAAGTATCCTATATGATGACCCGGACAACCAGCTATTACCATACCAAATTTCATCAAATTCCCTCCAGTGGTTTTTCTGTGATGCGGTAACAGACAGACAGACAAAAATTCTAAAAACTATAGATTTGGCCTCTGTATCGATAATAATGTTTGTTTCAATAAGATTTACCAAAAAATATTTAAAGTACAGATTCGGTTTAGTTACAATTTTATTTTTCATTGTTTTATTTTACAATTTTATTTTCGGCTTAGTTACAATTTCATTTCTGAGAAAAAATACAAAAACTGCAATGTAAGTGTGTACTGATATATAAAACCTAAGAACTTGGTTTTTGGTCATCTGAACGCGGGCGGAGCCGCGGTTAATGTGCCGACATATTATTATTATTATTATCATACTACGATTTACGAGAGCAGAATAATTCTACAAAATTATATGAAACGGGTGAAGTCACTAGAAAACACCAGTTTTTTATATAAACTACGTGACGTGACGTAAATATTAATAACCACTTTTTTATTAATAGAAAAAAAGTTAAATATGTATGGTACATACAATGTCACGTTCGACAAATGACTTGTAAAGCACGAGATTAGCGCTCGCGACAAGGAAAGTAAACGCGATGACTCAACTTTTGTGTTTAGGGCTGGTGATTATTAAGGAACACGATTGTACTATTATATTGATCATTAAATAATATTTAATTTGTAATATTCCTTCTCCGCTTGGGTTCGTCCCTCGTTATGTTTTAACGTTTAGTACAGATTTATCAGAGATGAGATATTTTCCCGCAGTAAAAAGTCTCCTATATGTTGACCAGCTATCATCATACCAAATTTCAACAAAATCTGTCCAGTGGTTTTCTTGCTTGCTCCCAGATATACAAAAAATATCTAAAAACTAACTATAGATTTGGCCTCTGTATCGATAATAATGATTATTTCAATAAGATTTACTAAAATATATTTAATGTACAGATTCGACTCAATTAGAATTTTATTATATGTAAACATATAGTGCAGTGTATTGGCATTTTTTTACTACCAGTAGTCTTTGTACCACTCCAGGCCATAGTTTATCCGTGTGCTTTTCATCAAAATCTCTTCGAGTTACAACGTAAAGGAGAATCAAACTCACAAACTTTACATCTTTCTTAATGTATTCAGCCCTTTTTAACGTCCCACTGCTGGGCACGGACCTCCTTTCAATACGAGGGGATCAGACCATAGTCCACCACGCTGGCCAAGTGCGGATTGGCGGACTTCTCATGTCTTTCGAAAACTTGCTAAGTTCTCTAAGACATGCAGGTTTCCTCACGAAATGGAAATGATTCGCACATGAAAATATCAGAGGTGCGAGACTCGGGATTTGAACTCGCTTCACTCGGTTTTCCAAGCGAGCGGGTTACCACTGGGCTACCACTGCCTTAATATTAATATAGATGTAAATATTTTTTAAGAGACAGCCCTACACCGACGCGTGAGTTCACGACTCCCAACAGATTTGCATTGGACGCTTATTATATGCAGCTAACATTGCATTTCACCTGAGAAAGTGCTTTCGTAGAAAGTAACTTAGGGACATAAATAAGACATTTTGACAAGAACTTAACAATATTCAAACAAAATATTATGGTATCTATACATGTAATAAAATTCTAACTGAGTCGAATCTGTACATTAAATATTTTTTGAAAAATCTTATTGTATTCAGCCCTTTTTAACGTCCCATTGCTGAGGGTGGGCCTTCCTTCAATACGAGGGGGATCAGGCCATAGTCCAACAAAACATATTTTTAAATTTTTGTTTGTCTGTTTGTTCCGCCTAATATCTAAAACGGCAGGAATAATTTAACTAGATTTTCCTGGTAGATAGTTGATGTTATGAGGAGTAACTTAGGTTAATTTTATTTTAGAAAAATGATTAGAATTCCGCTGAAAAGAATAAAAATCTACCAATAAAATAAATACGGAGGCTAGTATAATAAAAAGTGAATAATTGAAAATTTAAACAATCCCCGACTATCTTGGACCGATTTTCATCAAACATAGCTAAGAACACTCCCTACTAATTCACATTTCAAACAAAAAAAAAACAAAATCAAAATCAGTTCATCCGTCCGGGAGTTACGATGCCACAGACAGACACACACAAACACACAAACACACACACACACACATACGTCAAACTTACAACACCCCGTTGTATTTGCGTCGGGTAATAAAAATAGTCTACATTATAATATGCGCAAATTAAATTCACAAAGCAAAGACACCATACATACTCGTATGTTACAATGTACTGTAGCATTATTTTCTCTTGTACAAACAACATCCTGTTACAGTTTAGATCAATCTTAAGGAAATCAAGTAAATTTTCTCATTCAATACCCGTCACGGTATTATAACCGCTTCTCGATATCGTAACTCTAGTAGGGAAAGCCGCGCCGGGGGAAATGCCAAGTGAAAATCACCCTTTGGGACCTCAACTTTGCTTACATTGCATTCATATCGATCTTCTATAACTAATGCTATATCACGGCATTACTTGTGTGAAAAGTGTTGTTGTTTGTAGTTATCTTCTTTCTTAATATATATATATATATATATATATATATATATATATATATATATATATATATATATATATATAATAAAAAATGAAATATATATATATATATATATATATATATATATATATATATATATATATATATAATTCTTCTGTACGTATGTTTGTCATCTAACTCCTCATAAACGGCTAGACCGATTTGAATGAAATTTTGCATGTATATTTGAATAGGTTCCTGGATGGTTTGGAAACACAATTGGATCCGGTAAGTGGCGCTGCTGTCGGTATGTTACTGATCTTCTCCTAAACGGCAGGGATGATTTTAATTATATTTTTTGGGTACATTTGAGTGGGTCCCTGCAAAGTTTAAATTTACAAATGGATCCGATATCGGTGGCGCTGCAGTCAGTGTGGCACCAGATTTTCAAGAAAGACTCCATTTTCCAGATTAAATAAAATAAAAATCTATGTGCGATATGGACTCCAAAACAGCTGGAGCGATTATGATGAAATTTTCAGGTAATCTTCAGATTAACCCAGTGGGTGAACCTGTGAATTTTGTTAGCGATCGGAAATTTGGACGCGGGCGAAGCCAACGAGTACTGCTAGTTTTTTTGTATAAAATCTTATTGAACTAGCGACTTCGCTTACCCCTTTCTTGTGTAACACCAGGTCAAAGTATAAACTACCCCCCTCCCCTCCCCCTCCCCTCTAGCATTATTTTTAGTTATTTGACTCTGTTACGATTTCTAATAGGAAAACTAACAACTCACCATCATTCCGCTCAAGTTTGTCTCAAAAATACGTTTTAGTGGTTAGTAGTTAGTTAGTTCTCAGAGATGAGATATTTTCCCGCAGTAAAAAATATCTTATATGTTGACCCGGATAACCAGCTATTATCATACCAACTTTTATAAAAAGCCCTCCGGTGGGTTTTCCGTGATGTGGTCACAGAAAAACAGACAGATAGACAAAAATTCTAAAAACATAGATTCGGCCTCTGTATCGATAACAATGACTATTTCAATAACATTTTTCAAAAAAATATGTAATGTATAGATTCGGCGTAATTACTAGAGTTGCTTTAACTTCTCTTTTTCCTAAAACAAAAATGGTTCACAAAAATAAGCTTAAAAACCAATTGAAAACTTACAAAACCTGATAGGGTAGTACATTAGTTATTGTATTTAGCCCTTTTTAACGTCCCACTGCTGGGCGTGGGCCTCCCTTCAATACGAGGGGGATCAGGCCATAGTCCACCACGCTGGCCAAGTGCGGGTTGGCGGACTTCACATGTCTTTCGAAAACTTGCTAAGTTCTCTAAAACATGCAGGTTTCCTCACGATGTTTTCCTTCATCGTTAAGAAAAGTGGTAATCATGTAGGAAATGATTCGCACATGAAAATATCAAAGGTGTGAGACCCGGGATTTGAACTCGCTTCACTCGGTTTCTCAAACGAGCGCGTTACCACTGGGCTACCACTACAACATTAGTTATTAGTAATTATTTTTACAACAAAAATGTGATCCAAGTTAAAATAGAACTTGTTACCACCAACGAAGATCTCGACACTTCTAACTACTGTACCTGAAGTACTTTTACGAAGTATACACATGCACACGCATTTCATTCCATATTATTATAATACGAATAAATAATAAAGTATTTACTCGTAGCATATATAGAAGTGATCGTGCTCGAAATTTTTTATTAGTAACATTACTTGATACTTTAAAGGGATAATGAATATTTAAGTTAATGATATGGTAACATTAAAATATAAAATTTCACTTTCCATCTGCTTTAAGTGTGATTGCGGTCATCAGCGCTTATTCTTGTTTTTGCACCAGAAATTTAAATTACATCTTATTTTAGTATAATTTTAAATTCATATATAATTAGTTGTTTACTGTTATACTTAATCATTTAAATAATTTGTAAAATTATATCTGTAAATTTTTAATAGTGCACAATAACACACACACACACACACACACACACACACACACACACACACACACACACACACACACACACACACACACAAACACACACACGCACACACACTTTCACATTTTGCATTATTATAGCTATTGTTTGTCTAGTGGTCGAGATTCAACTATTATCATTTTATAAAAAAAAAGCTATTATTTCCAAAAAAAATTTAATACCACTAAAGCTCGTAAAAAACTACTAAACAACACAAAATCGGTTAATAAACAGAGGAGAAAGAGGTATTGAATTGTTTGTCTTTGCCTACAGCCTGTTTATATATAGATAATATTCATATACGCTGCTATGCCACACGTCCTCTTGCGAACAATACGCAATACACATCTACATCATCTATACAGTAATTGCATCTGTTACATAACACAAGAATCGAATTCCCGACCAAAAGTTAAGTGAACAAAATAATCTTAACAGTTCAATGAACCTAACGAAAGTGTTTGAGTAATAATATTATATGAGATTGTTCAAATAATACTTTTACCTTTGGATTACAGAGAAAGTCGCTTTCGCTTCACGCGGCATTCGATACGCGTTTTGCGAAATGCGAAGTCTTACTAGCTCGATACTATGGTTTTGGTTTCTTAAAAGTCTCAGACTGCGGGTTGGAACCCGCTTTTACGGGGTAAAGTATGAACGACGTGATTACTATTAACATATTTATTTTCCTGGGAAGCAATTAAAAATTTTGCTAATATGTTTTGTAAATGTGTAAGTTTATATGTTTGGATGGATGTTTGTTACTCAATTACGCCAGAACGGCCGAACGGATCTGGATGAAATTTGGCACAGAGATAGATTATAACTTATTATCCCGGAAATATGTACGGTCCCCGTGGGATAGTTTGTTTTTGTGTTTCTAAAACTCAAGTTATTTATAAAACTCAAGTTTATCGAATACATATATTTTATAAGTATTTTTAGTGATTTTATTTGTTAGCATAAGTTGAAATTAAAATATTCATGTGAGTCTGTTACACAAATACGCCAAAATAGGAAAAGACAGCAAATTTTCCATTTGCTTCACTGATAATTAGTGTAACAGAAAATATTACAAATCTGTAAAACTTTACCTATCACGGGAAATCTATTTTTTATTGAAAGTATTTTGGAGACCTTAATTTATATCAGAATTTTTCAACCCATACCTGCTTTGAACGTTGTACACGAATTTAGAAATTTATCTATACACATATGTAATAATATTCTAACACAGTCAACTCTGTACCTTAAATATTTTTTTGGAAAAGCTTATTGATATAGTCATTATTATCGATACAGAGGCCGAATCTATAGCTTTTAGAATTTTTGTCTGTCTGTCTGTTAGTCTGTCTCACTGGAATAGTGTCACGATAAAACTACTGGACAAATTTTGATGATATTTGGTATGACAATAGCGAGTTACCCGGGTCAACATATAGGATACTTTTTACTGCGGGAAAATATCTAATCTCCGAGAAATCTTTACTAAATGTCTATAAGTTACGCTAAGTAAAGTTTTAAGACCTATTAAAAGTTTATGTACACTCAAAATATTTTTTCATTTCATTTCTTTAACTTATAAATAGTCTTCGAGTAAAATGGCTGCTTTATATGGATAGACGGACATGAAACTACAAGTGCTTTTGTCTTTTGGCTAAGGAACCCTAATCAAAAATGTATTAAAACGAAGTCATGGTTTTTACTAATAATATGAAAATATTTTTAAAAACAAAAATACTGACATGCTGTTATATATATAAGTATTTCGGACAGTCAATTTGTTACGACACTTTGGTCCATTATTGCCAATTAAATTCATTACGGTTTTTACTTTTTACAGTTGTTAGGAATATAATAGTGTTATATAAGAAATAAAGCGTTTCGATCATTTTCGTGTAATGGACACATTTTGAACAACGTTGGGGTTTCAGAATAGAAGCCCAAAAATCGAACAAGTTGGAGTCTGACTCGCACACCTAGGGTTCCGTAGCCCTTTACAACCGGCGAACTTTTTTTTATTTTTTCGTGTATGACTTATGTATTCTAGTTATTTAGGCTTCAAACAACCTAAAAAAAATATAAAAAAAATTGCGTACCCCCCATTTTTTAAAAAAAGTACCCTCACGATCGTGACGATCAGGATTAAATTGACTTCCGCACGATGGCGATTTTTTAGGAAGCAGCTGGGTTAATGAAATAAAAATCTAGTATAATCAACTTTATTTATATCCGTGATTAAATAATTTGGTAATCTACACATAAGTCTTTATAATTCAGCATATATTTTTGGTTTAATTATACTTATATGTATTAAACTTATCTACTATTAAACAACTTCGGTCTATAAATTAGATTAAATCTTTGAAAACATAAAAATAACTAACATAATAGGAATCATTTTGAGATCAACTGCAATATTTAATAATTTTATTTGTATGTTACAAATAAAATTATTAGATATTTCAGTTCGCATGCTATAATCGGAAATAATCTTGTCCCTGCGACATGCACAAGTAAACATCGTATTTACACAACGAATTTTGCTTCTATTTGTGCATGTCTCTAATCTGCAGGAACGTTGAGCCGATAACTGTGCAAAGGTTGGCAGATGATCATACCCATCATATCTCTTTGCTTGCTTACTCTCCAATATCTTGCTGGCATATACTTGAAAGACGGTGCCTCATCTTCAGTATCTGTGTCTTGACTCAATCGACGTTTGCGGTCTGGAGTACTCAACCAAGCATCTGCTACTTCCATTTTAAAGTTCAAAAGATCTAATATATTTTTTCGGAAGTTTATTAGCTTCACAATCTATTTTTTACTACCGCCATGCATTAATTATAACTAAATCCAAAATATGAATGATTACCTTTAGATTCCACTTTTTCGTTTTCATGAAGGTACGCTATTTGTCCATTCTACTAAAACATCCACTCCACCCATGTGTCTAATATAATTGCTAACTATCCTGGGAATAATATTATTCCTTGTAAGATTTTGTTTCTTTGTCCCATCGTTTAACGTAGTATTGATGTTTAGCACCAGTACAATTGGACGCCATCAATATAGCTTTATTATCTTCCGTTTTTACGTAGGTAGTAAATATTGGAGCAACCAGCAGCCAGTTCGATGAATTCCTTATCAAAATAGTCATAAATATACTCACTAGATGTCTTGACAGGTCCTGAGGGTGGACTTGGGTAATTATGATCTTTATCAGTAAAGGATGATTGCCTCCACGTACCAAATAACAAACAGACATATTCTCAGTAATTACCTCATCAGAAGACAGTTCCCAGTGTGCTGGAGAAACCTTCTGGATGATATTCATCACTAAATTTTTGAAAAAGGAAACGATCAAATTCCTTACCTTCGTCGTGCAGCACCTCAATATCATAGAGCATATCTATTTTGCAAGAGGTCTAAAACCTCTTCATCCCTCAAAACTGCGCCTAAAATTAGTATAAAATTATAAAACTTTACATGTACTGTTAAAAAGCAGCTTTAGAAAAAATACGTTTTTCGTAATTATTAATGAATTGAAACCCGGATTGTCACGATCGTGACGATATAAGTTTGAGAGATCACAAACAAAAGAACAACTATGCTATCAAAATAAAAATTACGGCTTTGAGTTAATTATTATCTACATTAAACTTTAATAACAAAAAAAGATGTCAAGCTATGAAAAATATAGTAAAAAAATGTACTTATGTGATCGAGACCCATGTCCAAAATGCGCTGCCATCTTTGTCGACGGTCCTTTGACCACTGAATACGTTACAACGTGTCCTTTTAATTTTTGAATAAAGCGTATGTATCAACATTATCGTGTGAGGCCGATTGCGTTCACAAAAACAAATACATTTTGAATTAGATTTTTATTTACCAAATGTCACGCTCGTATTCAATCGGTCGTAAAGGGGTAGTATGAAACATTTTTACCCTTCGTTTTACCATACAAACTTTGTTACGAAAGAAGTGAAATAAAATATCTCTTCGTCTACGATATTTATTTTCGGAGTGATAAAGGACGAATAATTATTTTTTATTCGTCCTTATTTAAAGTACAAATAGCAACAGCCATTTATTTTAATGACGACATAAATTTTATACTATGAGAAAAAATTAACTTTGCGGCTTAATGCATGAATCTGAAAATATTCTATATCTCAAAACTAGCGTATCTTTTTCAAAATAATTTTCGCTTACAGTAGAAGTCTTATATTTTTGAAAATTTTCTAATTTATGTATATTTAAAACTATAAGGATGACACGTTCGGTTCAGTTTGTAGTGACCCTACTTGCTGTGCGGGTTCGAGTTCCGCTGGGGGCATTCGTTTGTATGACACGAATGTTTGTACTCCAGTCATGGGTGCTGTGTGGTTAATGTAAAAAATATATGATAACCACTTAAGAAACATTTAACTCTGCAACTATATAAACTTTAACAAAAAATGCTGCTATATAAGCTTTAACAAAAACGACATCCATTTGAATTTAAAGACATATGCAGAGATAGATACGTTATATAGATTTAAAAAAAGTTTTACCCCACAATTATATATGTACCCATATGGAATTCCATGTAGATAGATTTATAATTAATATGAAGTCGATCAAACTTCAAAAAGGAGGAAGAATTAAAAGATTTTTTTTGATTTTGATAAGTAATTAAAATATCTGAAGAAATGAACTCTTTTTAATGTAAAAGTTTGCTTATTTATGTTACGCCTTATCTATACTTAATATAATAAAGAGGCAGTTTGTTTGTCAGTTTCTCAGGAATTACTAATCCGATTAAAAAAAAACTTTTTGCGTTAAATAGTTTGTTTATTGAGAAAGCTATAGGTTATATATCATTATGCTACAACCCATCAATAGTAAACATAAATATCCACAAATCGGGCAGACCTCCATATATTATTGTAAAACTGATGTTTATAATATGTTTATATTAATATTGTTATGCTGTAAGCTCAGAAACTTTGGTCAATATACTCAACCTGTAGAAGATCTTATATATCTTGTATTGATATACGTTAAAAGAAAATATTATTAATATTAATTAAAAATATAATTAAGGTTTAAATAAACATCTTTGATTTGATCGTCAAAAAATTGAATATCCATTTCGATTGGAATTGAAATTATTTCACTCTCAATTAAAATATTTTGCAGTAACTATTTTTGCCTATAAAAAATACTAAATAGAAGTAAAATCTACTTGAATTTAAAACTTTTGATCTAGGGCAAATTCCTGAATCATACATAAATCTTAATAAAAAACGAACTAAAAAGAAGAAAACAAATCGACAAAGGAACTATGTGCCAAATTTCATCCAGGTCCATTCAGTTGTTCTGGCATGATTGAGTAACAAACATCCATCCATCCAAACTTTCGTATTTATAGTATTTATATGGGATGACACTTGCGTTATTAAGACAAATCTAAAGTATTAACCATCAAAATCGGTTCAGCGGTTTAAAAATTACGAGGGAACGTAGGACCAGGCATACATACATACAGGTAAAACACATAACCCTTCTTTGGGCTTTGCCGCAATCGGGTAAAAAGGCCGGGCCTAAGCAAAACCAGAGTGGATTGCTAGTATATTTATAAATAATCTTAAAACTGTCTCTTACGAAGTGAAATTGCATGAGTGTCCTCAAATACTTGCTAACGTATTCGAGCCACGTGTGTAATACCTTCTAACGGATGCTCTGAGTAATTTGGCATTGAATTAGAACGATATGTTTTATTTTTATTACTAACTAGTTTTCGCCCCCGATTCCACTTGCATTTTGATAAATTGATAACATAGACATATGAGCTATCATATCCCCAAGTAGTTTTTGAAATGTAGACTGATCTGTAATTGAAGAATTGCGAAAAATTTGGGAGGTGGCCTCGCGGGTGATGTGTTGTGACATGTTGATTACTCCTGGTATTTTTCTATGGCTGAGAGGCCTGAATGAGCAACCTGGTTAATGTTCAAGAAGATAACTTTCATAAAAAAAATACTCTTAATTCTAATTCCCATGATATACTAGAAGAAAGGCAGGTTGGGAGATCCAGTCAACCAAGACTTTATTTAAAATAGAAAAATGTAAATATTGGGACAGAGTAAGTGGTTCATAGTGGATGGTATTAGCACTGGCTTTTCTACTGAATTTAGGTATATGTATATTTAAAGTATTGCATTTTTGTTGAATTTAATGATTAAGTTATAAATACATATCTCAAAGATCCTTTATATATTGCAAGAAAAAAATATCACCATCAAAGATGGAAAATTTTAAAGTGTTTTGGAAAATTATCTTTTCAACTAATAGCCAATTATGTCTTGGATTATAATTTATTCATATATTACTAAATTTATTACTTTAAAATTGATTTGAATATAATATTATTTGCATGGTGATTGTAATTCTGAAAGTGCTTACGAATTTGAGGGCAGGTCGCAAGTTCAATTCCGGGCACAATTTTCCCCGAGTTTCTCAAAGCTATGGCGTATGACTAGAATAAGGTATTTAAGCCTACTTTAAGATTAATGCTGGACTTGAGAATACTTTCAAATGAAAGTTGTTTGAGAGGTGATAGATATGTCCATATCTGTATATATTTGTATATATGTATAACTATACATATAATAAAACTGTAGAGGTCGAATGCCTGCAAATAGAAAAAGAAATGCTAAAAACCGAGTCAGTAGATGAAATAGAACAAATCCAGATTTTTTTCAATTTTTTTTTCTCTGTCTGTAGGTATGTCTGTTTGTACGGGCTAATCTCCGAAACTGTTGGACTGATTTAAATGAAGTTTTATTTGGTAATACCTTATATCCCCGGTCAAAATTAGATACTTTTCATCCCGAATAACTTAAGTGTTCCCGTGGGATAGTTAAAAACTTTAGCAACTTTTATAGCTTAGTACACAAAAACTACTGATTGGATTTTAATGAAACTTTACAATAATTCAGTTCAGTAATTCAGTCAGTTCATACATCGGAATAACAAATAGGCTACTTTTTATCCCGGAAAATGTAAGGTTCACGTGGGATATATTTGTTGTTTTTGTCGAACCCGAGCGAAGCGAGGATGAGCCGCTAGTCTGTAAAAAATTGTTGTCAAAGTTTTTTGTAAGGGCGCAATTCGCAGTCGTAATTTTAAATTAAAGTCATCTTTGCAAAGTCAACTTTACATTTCAAAAACTTCTTTCAATCATTTTGATTTCTCAGTGTCAGTAAATATAGTTGTAAAAAGTTTATTTTGCCAAAAGTAGAACTTTGTCATAAAGTGTAAGTGCGATTTCTAAATTTCGCCCAATGTTTTAGTACCTCGAATATTTTTGACCAACATTTAAAAAGAAGGAGTACTCAGTGCACTTTCGTATACACACTCGATTTTTTTGGCGCGTTATAAAAAAAATGATGGCAGTGATTTTTTTAGGATGCAACAGATTTAGATTACAGTATGAAGTTAGTGGTTATTGATTACAGTGTGAAGTTAGTCGTTAAATCTCCCTTAGTATAGTATGATGTCTATATTCAATATTTATTGCTGTATTTCTATATAGGTACACAAATTGTGTTTTGTATCGGTAAAAATAAAAATTATTATAAGGTTTAATTTAGTTACACTTGTCCTGGTTTCTGTCTATAGTAAAATCTTGCAATCTGATTATGTATCTAATATTTTAATTGATGAATTGATTGATTAATAACAAGTAAAAATAAAAAAAGTGTGTCAAAACACACGCTGGTATGTCGCTCGCGTTCTTCCGTAGTTACGTTTTAAAGTTTAGTATAGATTTCTCAAAAATGAGATATTTTTTAGCAGTAAAAAGTATCATTTAAGTTGACTCGGATAGCCAGCTATCATCATAGCAAATTTCATCAAAATCTGTCCAGTGGTTTTCTCGTGATGCGGTCACAGACAGACAGACAAAAGTTCTAAAAAGTATACATACACATGTATCGATAGTAATGACTATTTCAATAATATTTTCCAAAAAATATTTAATGTACAGATTCGACTCAGAATTTTATTAGGTACCTATATGTATAAAAGATAATCCACCTGCACTTTAACTTTGGTAAAACTAAAACCAACGTACTGATGACATAATATACTATAGTAGAATATTATTATGAAAAAATATATTATTATTATTAATAATCAAATGCTTAGGGCGATTTTTTTTCTCTGTTGACAAAAGTTTTTTCTTTTATCTAATGATGAGTTAAGGTTTAATTAATTTGTACCAAATAGTAGCAATATGAGAAGTTCATGGTTATAGGTAACATAATATTTACGTTAAGTGTCATCTTTTATTAAAGCCTACATGCATTCGCCCTGAGAAAAAGTACATAAGTGCGTCCCTAGGTACGATTTTTTTTGAGCAGCACCTTAATTCTTTTTCTAAAATAAAAGTTATATATATATATATATGGCTTAGGCTAAGTTACTCCTTATCATATCAACTATCATTGTAGCGTAAGCTGCCAATGAAAGTCCCGTCAGAATCAGTCCAGCCATTTTGGATACTAGCCGGAATATTCAGCCTGGCAGACAGACATTAAAAAAAATAGTACCGTATATAATTAAGCATTTAGTAAACATCTGTTATTTTGACATTACAAACAGACTTCTATTTTATTTATCTTTATAGATTAATTATCGCGTCAAAGGGAAACTGTTTTTAGATTACATCTCTAACTATAAAATGACTGGATTCATTGTAAAAGAACCTTTTGTTTGTAAGAAGGTTAATTCAATAAAAACACAGCATTAATTTATCGAAAATTGCAGCCAAACATCTCGTTATATATTTTTTTCTAACAAAGGAGTCAAATTGTGTTATAGAAATTGTATGATACATTATTATCTAGTAACTATATTTTAACATAAAGAAAAAAATATAAAAAAATAAACAAAATTTTCAATCTAATAAAAATAACTAAAATCATATCAAAAATAATAATAATAATATAGAAAATACGACAATATTAAAAAAAAATCCAAAGACATCTAGAAATAAATATTTTTATTTAAAGCTGAGCCAATTTAAAAAAGCATGAAATGTCAACATGACATATCTCGTATTGTCAACATACTAAAGAAGTGTGAATACCACTCTAAAGAATTCTCCAAAAAGCTAATAAAGGACTCTTTAAGCTAACAAGCTGTTATAAACCATAACTTTCATTAATAAGGTTGAAATTACAACGAATAATAAAAAACACACCTAATTTAAAAAAAAAACCAAAAGGATTTCTTTGAATTTTTAAAGTAATTTAGACTGTACGGTTACATAAATAGCATTGAAATTTAAATATATTTTCAATCTTTATTTTTTTTGCTGACGCTGAGTCAACTGACCACAAATAAACTTTCTATTGTGTTGGAATACTTTATCGATAATGAATTAGTGATGCGCTTGGACGATGTGAAATCATGATTTGCGATGCTTTTGTTTAGTGAAAAGTTATCGATGTTTGATTGATAAGTTGCTGTTTTATGTTTCTTTTGTGCAAAGGCAGAATATTTAAATGCTTTTGCCTTTTGTTTATAAATATGTTGGGACATTAGTTAGTCTTTGGCTTTATGTTATTAGTAATAATGTATGGGAGTCTGCCCGATTTGTTGACATTTATTATATAGTTCCACAATAAACGGGCTATCTAATGCAAAAAGAATTTTCCAAATCGGATTAGTAAAACTAGTCAAATCTTAATTTTAAAAAAATATTTTGGTAATGATTAATTAAACAAACAAATCAACTCTGCCTCTTTATAATATTAGTATAGATGAAAGTTATAACTTATAAGTATAAAAAATAATAATCTTTCACAAGTTACAATTATTTTTCTAACGCGATACGGAAAAATGTTATTATCTTTGTATAAATATATATAATTATACCAGTCGTTAGCAATGTCATTTTGTTTATTTTGTGTATCGTACGAAACGTAGGAAGTGAAACTGCGGGCATGCAGGTGCTAATACTTTCTTTAAAACAAGTTAAAATTACTTCTTGAATGATTTGAGTCTTCTTTGAAAAATTATATAATTATTATTTTAGATCGTGCAATGTTTTTTTTACCTTTTTGTTTTTTTGTTATTTCTTGTTTTATCGTGTTTGTTTGTCTGTAAACATTGTGTTAAGATATGAAGCTCTTTCTATTTTTTCTAGTTTGTTAATTAATGGCATTGAATATCGATCTTAATCAATCTAAATATATACAACCTATGTTCTTTATTGCACTTAAAAAAAAACTCTAAATTACATAAAAGGCATGTCAAAAGCAAAAAAGGTAAGCAGTGATGTCCAAGTGTTAACGCGCTTGCTTGGGAAACCAAGTGAAGCGGGTTCAAATCTCGGGTCTCGCACCTCTTATATATTCATGTGCGAATCATTTCTAACATGATTGCCACTTGACTAACGGTGAGAAAAATATCTTGAGGAAACCTGCATGTCTGAGAGAACCTAGTGAGTTTTCGAAAGACATGTGAAGTTCACCAACCCGTACTTAGCCAGCGTGGTGGACTATGGCCGTATCCCCCTTGTATAGAGAGGTCCACGCTCACCAGTGGGACAAAAAAAAGAGCTGAAAACATGTCAAAAGTATAGGAAGATTTACACCCTTCCAGTTTGTTTATCTATGGGCCTGATAGTGTTATCTCGCAGGGTGGTACAATAACTTCGTAATAACGAATTTTCAAGTTTATATAGAAATAACCTTATTATTTTAGCCTTCTTGCTTTCCCTGATATAGTAAAAGTTACGTTACGTTTTAACGTTTAGTATAGATTTCTCAGAAACGAGATATTTTCTCGCAGTAAAAAGTGTCCTATATGTTGACCCGGATAACCAGCTATCATTATACCAAATTTCATCAAAATTCCTCCTGTGGTTTTTCCGTGATATGGTCCCAGACCAGATAAACATTCTAAAAACTATAGATTTAGCCTCTGTATTGATAATAATGTATATTTCAATAAGATTTTCGAAAAAATGTTTAATGTACAGATTCGGCTTGGTTACAATTATTATATGTATAGATGTTCATCACATTTTATTATCATTTATTGAGTAATTAAAATTTATTTTAAAATATATTCGAAAATAGCATTAAAAATTTACGTAATAGTATAAAAAATGTTTTAAAAGACAAAAAAATCGAAAGTGCATACTATAAGACTTCCGTGATACCATTCAGACAAAGAGAGACAATAGCACTCCCAAGGAGGGTTGACATCAGGCAGGCGTGGGGCGGCCGGTCGTAAAACTTTTGCCAAATCCTTTCAGCAGTACAGAAGATGTACTGCGCCGACCCCAAGTGAATGGGAAATGGGCAGGAAGAAGAAGAAGAATGTGTTCATCACATTTCGATGTCTAAAAAGAACAACTTTTTAACTCCATTTAGAAAATAATAACAAATATTAAGAATCTAAATACAAAATTGTTGTTTCTTGCAGTTTGTGTCAATTTTTATTTATTGGTCCGATTGATAAAGTATCGTTATGTTTCGAAAAGACAAATCATGAAGTCTCGACTCTAATACGTACTTTCTTAGATTTACACGAATATTCGTTACTTTAAGCAAAACTCTCTTCATTTTGGATGTTTTCGCGTATTTGTTTTGATTTGTGTATATTTTTTTTGAGAATCAAAAATTAAAATAAATCTGCGAAACAAACCGAAAAGATAGTATAATAAAAATTATTCATTGAAAATTTTAATACTGTGGAACAAACAGGAATTTCTATTTCGATTGATTGATATAAAATACCGTTTTGCTATCCGTTACATATGTTGCAAATACTAAATGGGGGAATCTTGCTTACAATTAGCTTCCATTAACCGACTTTAAGAAAAGATGTTCTGTAGTTAGAGTGTATGTATATTTTGTGTAAGTTGTTTGTTTGACGCGATGTTTTCGAGTACTGTAAACTATTTTTTTTTATTAAAATATATTTTTCCTTAAAGATAGAGGTAAATATGAATTTAAATGAAAATTCCACTTGAATAGATGTCAATTTTTAATTAAGATGTTATTATGAAAGTAAAACAAATATATGCGCTGGTAGAACCGTAGGAAGTAGTTAAAATCATATCATTTTCATATATATTTTCTATATTTTTTTAAATCTCTATTAAGAGTTTTAAAATTCTAAGTTACAATTTTTTTACAATGAATAAAATGTAGTAATGAAATATAGTTGATATTTTATCGATATAGATCCCATCACCACAACCTATCGTAACCTTCAAGCGAAAGTCTTCGAGTACTTCGTAATGTGACCACGGCCATGGTTATGTTGGACCATTAAAAAAAAAGAAAACAGATTAGATAAAAAAATTAACATTTATAAATAAATTTTTACATAACATTTTTTGTATTATTTTTTTTTTTTCAAATTAAAGTAAAAAAATTTGTATAAAATTAAAAACACAGCTAATATATTTACCGTTCTCATATTGGTTCATTTACCGCGATTCCCGTTTTGATCAACCTACATAGAAAATGAAATAAAAATTATACCTATCTCTTTCACACGTATTAAATAATGAAAGTGCAATAAAGACAAATGCAATCAATAGGATATTTTTTCAATTATTTATTTGAAAAAGTGAGATGAAATTAGTTGCTTTATTTGAAGTGCAAGTCATTATAGAAAGAACTTAAGTGGTTAATTATTATGTATTTAAATATGTTGAGACATTAACAGATAACACCATCTAGTTCGATGGCTATGTTACGGCTTGTTTAGGCTTGTATTATGGATACCAGATAGTTGACACACTACATATATATAACTTTAAATACATACATATTATAAATATAAGCATCCATAACTGGACTAAAAACATTCGTGCTCATCACACAAATGAAAGCCCTCAGCGGGACTTGAACCCGCGACCGCCGGCACAGCAAGTAGGGCTACTACAAACTGAGTCAAAGTTTCGTCAAATATTAAAATTAATCTATACATATAATAAAGTTCTAACTAAGCCAAATCTGTACATTAAATATTTTTTTGGAAAATCTTATTGAAATAGATATTATTATCCACACATAGACTGAATCTATAGGTTTCAGAATTTTGCCTGTCTATTTGTCTGTCTGTAACCGCATCACGAAAAAAACCACTAGACAGATTTTGATGACATTTGGTAGGACGATATCTAGCTATCCGAGTCAGCATATATATAAATATATATATATATATATATATATATATATATATATATATATATATATATATATATATGATACTTTTTTACTATGGGAAAATATCTCATCTCTGAGAAATCTATACTAAGCGTTAAAACGTTAAAACACTGGTGGAAAATAAATGTCAAGTATACGAAGATGAATAATCTGTGGTAAAATACAATTTTTTTTGGTAAAATTAAATATGTGTATAATAAAAGAAATACATAGTAATAATGTTTACGTTCCAAGATTTATTTTTCATTTCTATTAAAAAGTTAGAAACGAAAATAAAACTACAGTAAGAAAAAAAATACAATTTGAATATTTAAAAAAACGTGTATCAAATAAAATAAATGAAATATGTACATATATGTCATATGTTGAATATAAAATAAATGAATGATATAAAAAAAACTTATTCGTAACAAATCCAAACTGTTTGTGGCTATTTAAAAGAAAGTATAGTTGTCTCTTTCTTACATAGTACTGTCTCACAATTTCTCATTTCACCGTTCACTTGTTTAGCGACTTCATACTAACTGTGACCGAGTTCTTTCTAACGAAATTACCATCAAATATTCTGAGCTTTATTAAAATAAAAATAGAGTTGATTTTAGTCTATTAATTATGTGGCAGATGGTACTTTATCAAACTAAATCTGTAAAGTAATATGTGTGTTTCTTATTTTACATTGGTAAAGTTGGTCAGTCGGGTAGTAGGTTCTTACCCGTGATACCGTGTGGACGTCTCAATTAAAATATTAATTCATAAAAAATGTCAAGAAAACCGTTCAAATGTCGCCATTAAATTGTATGTTTTGAGTGAGAAAATTTTAATTTTTTTTATAGATTTTTAATAAAACTTCAAAATGATAGTTAAAAAGTGTAGTGATGTGATGATTTTGATAGTGTTGTTGTTTTTGAACTGTACGCCCTTATTTAGGGGTGAAGAATATGATAGAGGTAGGAAATTCAAATTTAATTAAGTTCAAGAAAATTATGAAATATTTACGAAAACCTTTAGAAACAATATGTATAATTACTTCCAAAACTAGCACATATTAGAACTTTTTGTCACCTATCAATATAATGTTTTAAATCTAAAAATATCTTATAAAAAATATCTTGAATTCCTTTCGTACAAAATATTTTTTTTAAACTTTAATTAACGTCTTACGCTGCATGTTTCCTTATAAATGTAGCGCTATTTAATTGTCTCATCAAAAGGATATAAAGTATAGGAATGGGAATCGAACCAGCTTTATAGTCATAATTATCGATTATATACACTCTAACGTTAGTTGAAGATCCTGATCGTCTATAATGTATGACCGACTTCAAAATCGATATATGTATTCACTTTTCATAAAAAAAAATCTTAGAGGTTAACCTGGTGGTCGCAATATAGAAAACTAACAACTCACCCTCAGTTTGCTTCGGGTTTGTCCCTACTGAAAAACAAAAACTAATCTATCCCACGGAAACCGTACATTTTTCAGGGATAAATAGTGCTATTCCAGACTATAATCTATCTCTGTGTCAAATTTCATGCAAATAGGTTCAGCCGTTCTGGCGTGATTGAGTAACAAACATCCATAATAACAATAAGGCAAATTTTTTTGCTGCTTTTGTTCTTCAGGACTGAAATATTCTATTACCGAACTGAAGGTGGAATAGCGCAATTATTTTTTTCTATGCTTATGGAAGATAGGGCTCATGTAATTTTGGCTTTCTGAAATTACAAATAATTATTATGTAAAAGCTTGTGTTTTTACTTACGTAGGACTATAATTTTGTTCTATTTGCAAATCTGTCATCTTTATGATCGTTGAAGTCTTTTATACGACAAAATAATTCGAACTTGAACTACCTTATTATTTAGATTAAATTCTAAGCTAGAAATTATCCTATAATTTTTGTATACCAAAGCATATAATTAGAGTATATATTATAATACTATTATGTAGTAAAAAATAGCAAAATATTTAAAGAGCTCTAGTTAAATATTAGTTAAACCAATATTGTAAAAAATGAGGTTTTATCATTAAATTAACTAAATTAGAAGATTACATTCCTGTATACGTACTTATATTCAGCCTTTTTTTAACATCCCACTGCTGGACGTGGGCCTTCCTTCAGTACTAGGGGAATCAGGCCATAGTCCACCACGCTGGCCAAATGCGGGTTGGCGGACTTCACATGTCTTTTGAAAACTTGCTAGGTTCTCTCAGACATGCAGGTTACCTCACGATGTTTTCATTCACTGGTAAGACAAGTGATAGGGAGGTTGGAAATGATTGGCACATGAAAATATCAGACGTGTCAGACCTGGGACTTGAACCAGCTTTACCTGGGTTTCCCAAGCGAGCACGTTACCACTGGGCTACTACTGGCGTTATACGTACTTAGAGTACTTGTAATAGTAAGTTAAGTATAGTTTACCTATAAAATATTAAACTTTAGAAGATTTCTGAGTTCCAAAGCATTTTTTACGACGACGTAACATAAATGCAAATACGTGAGTGGGAAATTTTCATTGACCACGTAGAAAAGTGGAGAGTTAAATTAAACTCATACATTTTTAACATAAAAAATAACTTTTTACAAGCAGATTCGTATAGATTTATAGCTTAAATTAAGCACAGTCATATATAAGTCGGGTTTTCGTAAAGCCGTCACATAAATTTGAATGAGAGGGATAGCCTACAATGAGGTCAGCTCTCTTAAGCCGGTTCTTAAGATGTCTTAAACGATATATGTATTTTACAATATACCAAAAATCATGTTTAAATTAAAAAAAAATGTTAATATTTTCATGAATATTTCGATGCTAAGAAAGATTTAACCTACTGATTAAGTAAATTGGCATGTCACGTGATACAACATAGAATCTACAGTTTGTCATATACAAAATTCAAGCAATGTTTAGATTTTATTGAAATAGAATTTTTTCAACAAAAATATAACGGAAGCTGCTGCCACGTTCGGAAGGCAGTTCTGCTAAGAAAAGTCAGAGAAATACTAATCAGTTGCTTTTTTTAAAATATTTTTTACTAAAAATCCTACTTCCGTTTAGTTTTACTCTACTTCATCTTTTACGAGCTTTAACTTACACTAGTGACTCACCCTCGCTTCGCTCAGGTTCATCCTTAATGAAAAACAAAAACAAATCCCACGGGAATCGTACATTTTTCCGGGATTAAAACCTATTTGATATTCCAAATTATAATCTATCTCTGTGCCAAATTTCATCTAGATCCGTTCAACCGTTCTGGCGTGATTGAGTAACAAGCATCCATCCAAACTTTTGCATTATAATATTATAATTAATGGAATCGATAGGTACTCCATATTTATATCTTCAAATATAAAAATTAAAGTATTTCATGATTGTTTCATAAAATAAATATTCACCTTCTGAAGACGAAAGCTTGGTGTTTTTCCTTATATTAAACTCTAATTTGTTTAGTATTGTGTTAATATTATATTGTTCTTAAACAACAATGAATGTTTTGTCGAATACTCTTAGGCATAGTATATGATAAAAGATAAGCTCTTTGTTGTTAAATTTTTCTTCAAATCACTCATTAGAATTAATATAATTAATACTTTAGTCAACATATTCATTAAATTAAAAAAAAATTAAAATCGATTCAAAATTTATTTATTCGATTCAAAGATAAAAAGTTAATGGAGCACCTTCCTTTTTTAAATTGGACAAAAAATAAAGATTTAGTAAAACATATAATTAAGTTAAAAATTCCAAGTTTTCAAGACTGACGGTACGGAGTACAATTTATAGTAATTATAGTAACGTGGAAGAGAAAATATTTAACAAGTAGCTTTTGCCCCTGGCTTCTTTATATTTATGCATACATTACTATTATAAAGAAAAAAGATTTGTATGTTTGTAGCGAATAAACTCAAAAACTACTGGATCGATTTAGATGAAATTTGGTAAGAAGATAGTTTGATACCCTGGGAAGGTTATAGAATATTTTTATTCCGGAAATTATCCCATAAGGGGGTGAAAATGCGCATGAAATTTTGTATGGGGAATCATCTTAGGGACGAATCGTATCGAAGCGAGGGTGGGTGAGTGGCTAGTTATCTATATGTAAAAATTTAACGACATTCGATTTGCACTTGATGTAAATAATTATGATTGTGTATTATTTATGTTTATTATGGTTATTTGAAAAAGCTCTTTTCTCAAGTTTAAAAGATTTTCATCTAGGCCCCGTTGAAAACTTTAGATACAAAATATTGTTCTTATTTTATAGAACTTCTATTTTTTTAATATGGTAATTATTTAACCCATAAAAGTGACAAAGGGGATAATTGTCACTGGACAATTAGGTACCTATGAAGTATATTTATCTAATATGTATTAAAAATAATAATAACAAAAATCAGTTCACGTTTCAAGTAAAACTATCTAGTCGGATATTTTCGTGGATTTATTTTAATTTATGGATCGCTAAGAATAAGTCGGCGAAAAATTCGAAAAGATAGTTTTATTTAAAATTACAAATATTCCACGTAAACCTAAGAAAGTATTATATATCTATTCACAATTAGAGAAAATGATTGTGTGTAGTGGTTCGGTATCGTCAATCTGATGGTGAGGCCAAAAGCTCTTCAACGGCTAATAGTAGATACTTTGAGTTTGGGCTTATTTTGTTTGATTAGAAGCCCTATACATTAGAACTGGATTTTAGAACCTGATTTTTTTGTGTTACTAATTAAAGCGAATATTAGTTAGTCAGTCTTCATAATATAAAAATTGGCATCAAACCAACTTAAAAAGCTTAGCGAATTTTTCATTAAAAACTTAAAAAAAAATAAAAAAGAAAAACCGACTTCAAAAAAAATACTAAAAAGTAAAAAATAACTGGTAGTTTTCCTTTACTATAGATACCTAATCAGATATTTTCCAAGTCAGTGTGCTTTGATTAGTATCGGCTGAAGTCGGATTTTATTTTTTTTCTTTATAATATGGTTGTACTATATGTGTGTCCTGAACCATCCAACCGATTGTGATGAAACTTTTTGTGTTGAACTGCATGCGCTTGCGAATGTTCCAGGTCTAAAAAAGATTTTTTGCTATGTCTATTAATATTCATCTCTTAGAACACTCCCTTGAAAAACAGTGGTAAGTTGCTAGCTTATTACAACTATGGGAATTTTATAAAGAAATTATGGGATAGTTACGTATGGCGCTAATCTAAAAAAATCCCATAACCTGAGTGCCTAATTGTTATGACATTGAAGACATAATGAATGGGGCGAAAGCATTCCAACCGTATCTTTGTTAACAACGGATGTTCGAAAGATAAAATTATGATGATTAAATGCATGTATTTCGTCCTTATAGCCTGCAGGCGACGTAACGTATTATATATATACATATAGAGGTCTGTGCGTAGCCTAAACTAATGGTATACATATAAACTTATGAATTTGTATTTAGAAGGCGATCTTTAAAACTATAGATTTGATTGATTAATAAAAAAAAAATTATGAATTTTTTTTAATTAAAATTTTATAATTAAATTTTAAATAAAAAATATTTGTTTTTAATTGAAATTAAATTATAAATAAGTATTTTTTTAAATTTAATCTACATATCTTCACACGTTTTTTTTTCTTAAATATGTAGGTATACCGTATAGAGATGTAACCAGTACATATAAAAATTAACCCTCCAAAAAAAAACTTAGATATTTCAAAAATTTGAACCGACGACAAAAAAGTCATGAAAAAACGAGGTCACTATGCCATCATATGTGTTCGTGTATTAAATAATTCTAAATACATTACTTACTCAATAAGTCTAAGAAAATTATTTACACTAACTGAAAAAGTAATGTATAAGGTGCAACACGATATCATGGTACAGAGATTCAGAGACAAAGAAAGTAAGGTCGTTGAAAGTGAAAACCGTGTTAAAATAGAAAAGGCCATTGGAATTTATAGAGGTTATAACTTTTGTTTATTACTCACTACTATATCCACGGTTGTTTCACTAGGAACTAGGTTTTAAAATATTTTCAAAAATATATAATAATAAAGATTTGTCTGTCTGTAAAGCTGTTTGCTTGCTTTTGGTGCTTTTATTAGTTTTAGTTTAGACTTAATATGTTATCATATTTTAGTTATAGCCTACTTCTAATCACACTACTGCTAAAAATGCGAAAGTTTGTATGTATATTTGCATGTTATTTTTTTATGTTAAAACTGCTGTGCGAATTTGTATAAAATTTAGAACACAGATAGAGTATGACCTAGAATAGCAATAAAAAAAGCTCCAAAGATGGCGCTCTTGTTTCATTTACTAAAAGTTAAATACTTAATATTGTAAATGCGGATGTAACTCTGTCTGTCTGTTACCTTTTCATCCGCTAAATCAATTTATACGAAATTTGGTTTGGCGATAGTTTGAGACCGTGGGAAGGACAGGTTAGTTTTTATCCCGGAAATCCCGCAGGAGGGGAAAATTGGGGTGGAAGTTTGCATAGGGAATCAATCATTTCTCAAGTAAGAGATAAATTTTTATATTATAAATAGAAAAAAAAGATGAAGTAGCAAAAGACATATAAGAAACTTAGTATTTTGAAACTTTTAATTAAGTGAAATTCGGATGACTATACAATAATTTGTTATCATTACAACTCAATTTTCTTTCGATTGTTACATGAAGGTAGAGAGTAGATAGTGAAACTCTTTAACGGCTTCTAGTAAAATTTACGACTCACATGATTGAATTTGTCGAGTCATATATTAATTACAATTATTTATTAAAAAACGCCGATCCCTTGACAAGCGTGTATTATATTCATATATAATCTATACTAATATTATAAAAAGGTAAAGTTTGTGAGGTTGTAGGGGATAATCTATAGATCTAATGAACGGATTTAAATGAAATTTGTGACACACTGCTCTCTCAGCCTACTCGGCAAGGAATATAGTGTGAAGTTATAGAACTAAGAAAGATTCGGATACACAAAAAATAAAATATACACGATTATATCGATATATCGATTTTAGAACCTCTTTTTCTCAATTCGGTTTAATAGTATTTCGACCAAAAGAAATTTTGTTTAAGTAACAGTCAAAGTTTTGTGTTCACATTATCGTGCTATAATTTCTACAAATATTTGTTTTACACGTTTGGCTCAGTTTGTAATAAACCTATTTGTTGTGTCAGCGGTCGTGGGTTCGAGTCCCGTTGGGAGCATTCATCTGTGTGATGAGCACGAGAGTTTGTACCCTAGTCATGGGTGTTTATATTTATAATATGTTTGATTAAAAGTTATGTGTAGTGTATCAATTATCTGGTATCCATAACTCAAGCTCGTAGCTTACCATGGAACTAGATGACGCTGTGTATAAATGTCCCAACATATTTATTTATTATAAAAATTATAATATTTGTAAGGTCAAAATATGATTTAGCATTTCGCGATTTCTCTTTATGTAAGCAATGTCATGAAGTTGTAAGGTTATATTATCAGAATACTAATATGTAAAAGAAAGTATGTATATGGGTGAAATTTAGTATACTGATAGGCTATGACCTGAAGCAACTATTTGTCACGTTTAACTGTTAGGCAATTATTATCAATATATATATAATAAAAATGTAACCGATCGCTGTCTGTATGTCGAAGATATATGAGAAAAAATATCACCTAACCCAAATCCTTCAATCTAGATGTGATTTTCACCAATATATTGTGGTAAGCTTCACTTAACATTTTGTGTTTGTTTCATGTCATTCGGTTCATAAATAAAAAAGTTTTGCCAATTTAAAGAATCACGTCGAACATTTGCTAAATTTTAACAAATTTTTGTACGAGCTAATCTCTGAAAATGTTGGGACTGATTTAAATGAAATTTTGCATGGTGGTACTTATATCCCTGGTCAATATTTTAGATATTTTTCATCCCGAAAAATTAAAGAGTTCCCGTGGGTTAGTTAAAAAACTATAGTTATAACTTATACTGCTTAGTACACAACAACTTATTCACCCAATTTAGTAAAATTCGGCATGCTGATACTTTATGTTGCCGGTCAAACAACAGGTTCCTTTTTATTCCGAAAAACAGAACGGTTCCCGTAGGATAGATATGTTAATGCTTTTCTAGAGGAGAATCCGAGCGAAGCGAGGGTGAGCCGCTAGTAGGTACATATAATGTAATTTTTACTGAGTCGAATCTGTACATTAAATAATTTTTGGAAAATTTTATTAAAATAGTCATAATTATCGATACAGAGGCCGAAGCTATAGTTTTTAGAATTTTTGTCTGTCTGTCTGTTACCGCATCAGAGAAAAACCACTGGAGGGGTTTTGTTGAAATTTGGTATGGTGATAGCTGGTTATCTGGGTCAACATATAGGATATTTTTTACCGCGGGAAAATATCTCATTTCTGAGAAAAAATACAAAAACTGCAATGTAAGAGTAAACTAATATGTAAAACCTAAGAATTTGGTTTTTGGTCATCTGAACGCGGGCGGAGCCGCGGGCAATGCTAGTACTATTTAATAAAAATAAAATTAAAACACTTGTCGCTTATTTTTTATTCCGATGTAAAACAGGACAAAGTAATTTTATTTACATATAGATATATACTTTCTGCATGATTTCCATCAACGAGGATCGGCAACATATCAGAATTCATTACAACGTTCCCGTTATTCGATACAAGAAACGAAAGAAATGATAATGTATACGACGACCGTAACGCTAAATAATTAAATTACTACTTTCGAAATGCTGTTTTATATAAAACAATGGTTAAATTTTAATATTAATGTTCATTTTAAATCGTTATATATATACTAGTAGTACCCGCGGCTTTGCTCGCGCTAAAACTGCAATAAAAAAACTCTAAAATGGTAGGTTTCATACAAACTTTTATCCGCTATTTTACCCCCTTATGGGATGAATTTCGGGAAATGCTAAAACACGTGTTTAATTAATTGTATTGATGAGCATTTATACCAAGTGTGAAGTAATCATGATCATAAATATTTTTTGGACTGTATTATAACGTGTTTTCCCGTAGGAAAGAGATAATTTCCCGCGGTAAAAAGTAGTCTATGTCAGTCTACAACCCTCCAACTATCTCCACACAAAAGGTCACACTAATTCGCCAAGCCGTTTCGACATGAAAGAAAGATAAACAAACTAACACACTTTCACATTTATAATATTAGAAAAAATGGAAGAATGGTTATATACCCTCACTTCAATCGGTTGCGTCCTTCTGCATCAAATAGTGGGGTATGTATTACTCTAGGTCATATCAAATCAATTTAAAATATACTTTATATAAATACACTAGCACTTTTGAATCGTCAATTGTACATTTTAAATATAAATTAAATGTCAGTTTAGTCAGTCCGTGATGGATACCGGCTCGGAAGGCAGTCCTGCTGAGAAGAGCCGGCGTGAAACTCAACAGTTGCTCTTATTCTATCTATACATATAATGAAATTCTAAGTCGAATCTGTACATTAAATATTTTTTACAGAATCTTATTGAAATGGTTATTATTATCATTGCAGAGACCGAATCTATAGTTTTTAGAATTTTCGTCTGTCGGTCTGAAAACGTATCACGAGAAAATTACTGAACAGATTTTGATGGATAGCTAGTTCATGCGATTACCTTGACAAGTCCGGTGAGTATTCGGTTAAACGTATAAATTGTGTACGATTTTTTGCAGTACATTATAGACGTGTGAACGGTTCTATATACAATGTATGTGCCACTATGTATTCGTTAAGACGTATACTGTAAAAAACGTGCAGTACAATGCCGTGTACACCCAGCGTAATTGATCATTTTCATAATAATTACAAACAGAGGATAAAAGTACTGAACTATTTTCTCTACTTATATAATATTATTAAAATATTTTCATCCACATTCATTCTAATATTATAAATGCGAAAGTAACTCTGTCTGTTTGTATGTCTCTGACCTTTTGACGCTTAATCCGCTGAACCGATTGAGATGCAAATTGGTATTAAGATAGTTTGAGATCCTGGGAAGGATATAGGATAGTTTTTATCCCGGATATCATCTCTAATATTATAATTCCATATACAAACTTCCACCTCTTAAGGGGATAAAAAGGGGGCGGAAGTCTGTATATCGGAAGGCGGAATATAAAAAGTTTTAGTGTAAGTGTGGAATAGATAAAGTCTATCTATTCCATAGTAACCTGACTGACGACTGAGTTGCTAGTAATAAATATCTTAAGCATAAGTGTAATAACTTAAAGACGTCACGAGCCATCGGCCGCTGTGGTATGCTTCTCTACCACGCTCTGATTGTTTTGTGTTTCTTCCGCATATGTTTATAGCATTGTATAATGTTGCTGAGATAGGTTGGGATTTAGGATATACATACATACAGGTAAAAGTACTTGATATAGTTATAACTTTCTTTTAAGGTTTTTGTAGCCAAATGGCTAAAACATTACACGAAATTTGGTCATTAAAATTCTGAACAAAATCAAGATAATAGAGAATTCAAAAAAAAATCAATAAAAAATATTTTTTGAAGATTCGCACGTTGGGTGGTTTGTAAGACATTGGCTATTTTCATTACGGACTCAGACTCAAATCTAACTTTGTTTCTCACTCTGCAATAGCATTTTTATTTAATTACGTTTTAACGGTGTGTATAGATATCTCAGAGATGAGATAATTTCCCGCAGTAAAAAGTATCCTTTAAGTTGACCAGCTATCATCATGCAAATTTCTTCAAAATCTGTCTGGTTAATTCCTAGACAGACAAAAATACTAAAAACTGTAGATTCGGTCTCCGTATCAATAATAATGACTATTTCAATAAGATTTTCCAAAAAATATTTTATGTACAGATTCGTCTCAGTTAGAATTTTATTACATGTATAGATTTTATTCGAATATAGATTTTACTATGTTTGTCTTTTATTTAATGATATCAATAAAGTAAATACCGAATGGGGTAAATACTTTATTTTACTTTTGTACTTAAATTTTATGCTACGGAACCTTTTTTGTGTCAGTCAAACTCGCACTTGTCTGGTTTTTTGTATGTGCGTATGTAAATTACTTGCAAATATCATAACTACTTGGCAGGTTTTGTTAGTAATCTCAATTATGAGAGTGACATCAGGTTATACTAGTTAAGTTTGAAAAATCTTTTTGCTTTAAATCTTCCAAATTTTGAAGAAGTTTATAGGCCATTTAACACCACGTTGCGACATTTTGGATTAAAACTGTTATACAAAATTGCCGCGAGAAAACCTAGTCTATACTAAATGTTATAAAGAGGCAGTTTGTTTGTTTGAACGTGCTAATATCAAGAACTACTAATCCGATTTGAAAAGTTCTTATTGCATTAGATAGCTCGTTCATTGAGGAAGGCTATAAGCTATATATCATCAAGCTGTTACCCAAGAGAGCGACGCAGTAATCATAAATGTCAACAAATCGGGCAGACTTCCATACATTAGTACTAATAGGATGAAGCCAAAGAGGATTTTTGTTATAATTTTAGAGCAAGTAAAGCCGCGGATTCTGCTAGTATAATAATAAAAATATGCTACCATTTTGATATAAGCTACGAAAAAGTGCTTATTACTTAGGCGTCTAAAGTACAGTTACTCTACAATCTACATGCTTAGTGAGTGTAGGCTAATCAATTCCGGCGCCTGACTCTACATTGGTTTAATGTTAAACGATGTGTGAATTTTCAATGGATGTTGGTTAAGTAACAGTGATAAAGAATGGCACTTGGATGGGTGTGCAATTATTATTCTATTCATAATAAATTATAAAATAATAAAATACTGTAAAAGTATCTGTTGTTTATCTATGTTCTGTTTTTAATATTTATTTAAAGTTATTAGGTTTTTAATATATTGTAAATTTTACTTTTTACTAAAATATGAGATGATATATATCTTATCTTATATATTTAAAAGAGCAATTTTTGTATATTTATTTCTTTACTAGCAGAACCCGCGGCTTCACTCGCGCTAAAACTACAAAAAAAGCTCTAAAAAGATAGGTTTCATACAGACTATTGTCCCCTATTTTACCCTCTTATGGGACGAATTACAAAAAATGCTGCAACACGTATTCATTTAATTGTATTGAAGAGTATTTATACTAAGTTTCAAGTAATTCTGATCATAAATCATTTTTTGGGTTGCATTATAACGTGTTTTCCCGTGAGAATGAGATAATCTCTCACGGTAAAAAGTAGCTTATGTCACTCTCCAATCCTTCAACTATCTCCATACAAAAAATCACGCCAGTACTATGGATTTATATCGGCGATCTCGGAAACGGCTTTAACAATTTCGCTGAAATTTGGTATGTGGGAGTTTCCGAGGGCGTTTTTTCGCAGTTTTCTTTCGCATTATTCCACGCAAAATATGGTCATTAATTTCACACGCTCGGGCATAGGCATCGTGGTCAAGCCAAGGCGCGTATTTTTGTATTTATTCAAGTTTTTAGTTTTTTATTTTTGATTTAAAAGATACGATATAACAAAAAAGAAATTCAAGCGAAGCTCGGTCACCCAGGTACTTTTAGTAAAATGAAAAAATGCTATTTATTAAAATCTAAATAACTTAAACTATATTTTTTTCTACTACTGTTTTGGAGATGGGCGAGTAAAAGTGAGTAGATAGGAAGTCTTGATAAAACTGTTGTATTATTTTATTATTTAAACACTAAAATTACATCTAAAAACCTACTTTTAAGAAATGCGAGATTCAAAGCCTGGCCTTGATAGCTTGCACATTCCAACGACTGCGTGCTCCAAAAATTGGCGGAAGGATCAACGCGTTCCGAATAACGAATATATTGCAGTGCGACATACACTTTCTAATGTATTTTAATTGATTTGCTGGAGAAATCGGTTTTTTCTTACTAATTTCAAATATTTAGGTTATCGTTTGAACTAGTGACCTGCCCGGACTTCGCCCGAGGGGTTATTTGACACAATATACACCATAACCCACGCCCAACTTGGCTGCATTTATTGTTTTTGGCTGTGAGATTCTTTTTATATGAAGGCAAAGACATAACAGTTCAGTACCTATTTCTCCATTGTCTATATACTATTTTTTTTGTTAAGTAGTTTTGACTAGCTTCAGTGGTATCAATACAAAAAAAATGATGATAATCGCATTTCGACAACTAGGCAAACACTATTAAAATTAAATCTTTACTCGACTCGAAAAGTATTTTTTAACGGTTATGGTATTGAACTTATATAATCTAGCAGTACCCGCGGTTTCACACGTGTGCAAACTTTCGATATAACCATCAGTTTTACAATAATGTATGGAAGTCTGTCCGTTTGTTGAAATTTATGATTACTGATCGTTCCATTGGGTAGTAGCATTTAGCATCTTGATGCATGATATGTAGCCTATAGCCTTCCTCAATAAATAGGCTATCTAATTCACAAAGAATTTTTCAAATCGGATTAGTAGTTCCTGAGATTAGCACGTTTTAACAAACAAACGAACAAACAAACTCTGTGTCTTTATAATATTAAGTATAGATAAAAACTATGTGTCAGACTTCTGTGGATGTGTGTGTGTGTTTATAAGAATAGACAAATACACTAACATACGTTAATTTATAACTGATTACAAGAAAGAGATGTTCAAAACATGAACGAATTTGTTTTATTTACATTATTATTTTTACAATTTTGAATATATTTTATTTGTACCTTGAGGATATCATACTTTTTTAAATTCACTCTGATGGGTAAAGTAATTACACTTAATGTGATTTTTGTGAAAATTATATTTAAAAAACAGCAACTGAGTGAAACAAGTTAAAACCCCGAGTCTCGCACCTCTGATAGGTACCTATCTCATGTGCGAATCGTTTCCAATATGTTTACCACTTGTCTTACGGTGATGGAAAACATCGTGAGGAAACCTGCGTGTCTAAAAAAACCTAGCAAGTTTTCGAAAGATTTGAAGTCGGCCAATCCACACTTTGCTAGCGTGAACAACTATGGCCTGATACCCTCGTGTTAAAAACAGACCCGTGCCCAGCAGTGGGACTGAGCTGAATATAAAATCATAAGAGATACGATATTTTATTATAAGATTTATCATTCAAATCTCAAATTAGAAAAATGAGTAGTATTCGAGAAAATAATGATGGTAATTAAAAATGTAAACTTTTGAATTATTCATATCCTCCATTTTAATATTTATCTCGCATATTTGAGATTTTCTCACGGACTTGTAGTAAAATTTTTCGTTATGGTCTAGTTTTCACAGCGTTTACTTGATTTGTCGTTTACTTGCTTCCGCTTATACATTTTGAACATACTTTGAAGACACACATAGTGTATACATATAATAAAATTCTAACTGAGTCGAATCTGTACATTAAATATTTTTAGGAAAACCTTATTGAAATAGTCATTATAATCTTTACAGAGGTGAATCTATAGTTTTTAGAATTTTTGTCTGTTTGTCTGTGACTGCAACGGCTAAACCACTGGAGGGATGATGAAATTTATGTTATTATGTATGATGAGAGCTGGTTATCCGGGTCAACATATAGGATATTTTTACTGCCGGAAAATATCTCATCTCTGAGTAATCTATACTAAACGTTAAAACATACTAAATTTCTTAATAATAAATTTCATTCAAATCTGTCGGCTGTTTCACCATGAAGGTATAACAAACACACAAAAAACTTTCGCTTTTATAACAGTAGTGTCATTAATTTCTTGTATAAAATCGATTTACTGCAGAAATGAATGGTGGTCAAAGAAAATCGAGCTTATTAGTTTGCTGTTAAAATGAAAGTATTGGAATTATTCAATTTATCATTTACAATAATGATAAACAATTTATTTTATAATATACTTGCAGTTTACTCTCACTTCGGGAAAGTTTTATTTTGGGGAAAGATATAAAAATAGCGTTTTTATTTTCAGAAAAGACAAGAAATAAAGTAGATAGAGATAAACTTAAAACGCAAAACCTTATTTAAATACAAAATTCGATCAAAATCGTTACAGCTGTTTCCAAGATACACTAAATTTCATATACATATACTCATTTACACTCATTTAATATTATTCAACAAGATGCTGCATTTTTGTAAGTCGCTCAAAAAGTTTGGGAAGAAGGATATGTAATAGAAATCGTCTATGATTTTGCATAATATGCGCGTTAGAACGCATGGTGTTGACCTCGATGTTTGATGAGGTCATTGGCACTGTTTCTACATCACTAGGTCATGGTCGAAATATAGTGAACCTTCCATACATTTTACTTATTTAGTGCAAGTTTCTATCACTTGCCAGTGCTAAGATTTTTTAAGCTGGGCACTACTAGACATGCGCCCCCCTTCAATGCGAGAGGATCAAGCCATAGTCCACCACGCTGGCTCAGTTCTGGTTGGCGGACTTCATATGTCTTTCGGAGCTAGGTTTTCTCAGACATGCACGTTTCTTCACAATGTTTTCCTGCACCGTAAAAGAAGTGGTAATTACGTTGAAAATGACATTTTATTATACCCAAGATTTGAACCTGCTTCACTTGGTTCCCCAAGCAATCATTGGACTGCCACTGCCTCTTTGGTCTAGTATATAAAGACTTGGTATTTGTTATATCCTATTACATATATACATACATATACTATATGCTATTGTAATATTATATCTATATATAAATAGGTAACGGCAAAACAGTAGACGTGTCTTTTTAACCGACTTCCAAAAAGGAGGTTCTCAATTCGTATGTTCATCGATTATTCGAAGACGCCTGAACCGATATGGATTTTTTTTGTTTCAAAGGGTATACTTCTCAAGTGGTCCTATTTATATTTTTAATATTATCAATAAAAAAAATGATTATGGTCAATTTTCGACCGCTTGAAATGTAAGCGTAAGTATAACAGATACACTCATTAGTAGAAGTAACAAGTGGTCAACCCCAATAAAGTGGTCACTTTCCCAACATAACATTCTGTGGTAAATCGTTGCATTCGAAATGCGGATGTATGATGTCATTAGTGAAAGTAATTTTAACTTTTTATTCCGCTCGAAAATTGTATTGAGTCATAACATATGACGTGATAAAAAACATTTATATAGAATTTATTATAAATCGTGCGTAAAATATCTATTGAATGTAAATTGCGTCTATACTTACTCGACTGCGAATATAAAAGGGAGTGTATGTGTATAACTTATGAGTATGTGTAGGTCTGTCGTTATCTCAAAAACTGAGCGAGTTTTTTATTCATCCTAATAATGAAATGGTCGCATTATGCGTATATTATAAAAATCGTTTCACAATTGATATCATACCTGTGATATATACCCAAACTAAAAATATAGTCCAATTAAAAACTTTTTAAAGTGGGTGAAATAAAGTGAAAGTGATAACGTTTCATGTAAAGAATAAAAGTACTTAAATCCCTGAGAATATTTTTAATACCGTAATGAGAAAGTTATTTCTTCATATATAGAAATAAAAGTTATCATTATAAACTAGCTTGAAGTGTCTCACACCCATATTCTTCTTCTTTCTTTTCTTCTTCAGGTCATATTCTATGTACTAAATTTCATCTAGATTTAGCTAGCTGTTTAAGCGTGAAAAAGTGACAAACATACACATATTCAAACTTTTACATTTCAATATAGTAACTAGCGGCTCAACTCGCTTCGCTCGGGTTCATCTCTCAAAAAACAAATCTATCCCACGCGAACCGTACATTTATCTGAAATAAAAAGGCTATGTGCTATTCCAGACTATTATATATCTCTGTGCCAAATTTCATCCAGTTCCGTTCAGCCGTTCTGGTGTGATTGAGAAACAAACATCCAAACATCTAAACTTTCATATTTATAACATCAGTAAGGTGTGATTAGTGTATTTTAATAAGCTACCGTTTGTTAGAGATGTATAAGTTCGTTGAACTGCATAAAAACCTGTGCCACAATAAACCCATTCATATCTGATGAATCGTGTTCCACTGACATTGTTTGAAACAAAAGATAATTAAATTATCACTTGAAAAACCACTTCTTTGTTTCTCTAACCTCCTATCAATGATGTAGATCTTTCTATGGGGAAATGTAACTATTAAACAAACAGTACCTGTTAAGTAGAAAGTTCATTGCTATATGGAATATATTCAAACTCTTTGGAGAGAAAAGAAAAGCGTCAATATTAAGCCATTACTTTCGATTATGTATATATACTATTGTATAATTGTAAAATAATATGACGAATCTATTTAATAGTTACGTACAATTAAAGCCTCTTGAGTTATTTCGGCCACGGCGGAAAATCTGCCTGAGACTAGCCTATCTGTGCAGGAGAATATCTCCAGACACAAGTGCTTTCTTTATTACTTTTATGAATAAATTGTAGTGGTACGATTGGAGAGAGATCAGGCGCAGGTGCTGATTGCTTTAAGTGTTCTCCGCGACACGGGGGTAAAACATCGCCAACGTCCCAATTCCTGGCTGTTGTTGAGGGTTTCTTGAAAGAAAAACTCAATTTGGATCGACCCAGGACTCGAACCCAAGACCTACGGATTTGCAGCCGTATAATATGCAAGTAGATCAACGAGACAGCTATATAAATATCATATACCCGAATTTAGTGAGACCACCTCTTCTTTGAAGTTAATCAAAAATTAAATCTTATAATATTCATAAAAGCAATTTTTTCCACCATTTCGCCATTTTGATTTCAATCACGTACAAAACTTTCTATGATCGTAAATAAAGTTTCTCCAATAACTAAATAATGGGTAAAACGTATAAATTGTGCGTAATAATAATCAATTTATATAAAATTAGTTTTTGTAATTCTCAACTTTCATAAGTCATAAACCATTTTGTTCGTATAACTTCGATTTTTTTTTAGAATCGTTAAAATAATATATTAATACTTTCTTAGATTTACGCGAATATTTGACATCTATGTATATGTCTATAGGTATCTAAAACAAAGTCGGGTTTGTTACAACACTAAAATTCAAAAACTGCTAGATCGATTTTTATGATCTTTGTTTTTATGTATTTATTTGTCTTCACCCCGGATAGCAGAATAACTATTAAAACATGGAAAAATTCAAGAAAAAAATGAAAAAAAAACAATACTTTTCCTTTACCTAGGGACGAATCTGAGCGAAGCGAGGATGAGTCGTTGGCTTTAAATAAAATAATCTTTAGTTAGGATTATTTCGCGGATTTATTAAGATTTTTGGTTCCCGACGTTTCGAATGTTTTACAGCAATCATGAACAAAGAGAGAGATTCAGAATAGGTATACATCTATATACATATAATAAAACTAGCAGAACCCGCGGCTTCGCTCGCGCTAACACTATAAAAAAACTCTAAAAAAGTATGTTTCATACAAACATTCATGCGCTATTTTACCCTCTTATGGCATGAATATCGAAAAATGCTACAACACGTATTTATTTAATTGTACTGAAGAGCATTAATACCAAGTTTCACGTAATTCTGATCATAAATTATAATTTTTGGGTTGTATTATAACGTGTGTTCCCGTGGGAATGAAATTATCTCCCGCGGTAAAAAGTAGCACTCACACTCTAGCCCTCCAACAATCTCCACACAAAAAATCACGTCAATTTATCACTCCGTTTCGACGTGAAAGAAAGACAAACAAACACACTTTCACATTTCATAATATTAGTATGGATATGGAGTTAAATCGGTAAATTAAATATTTTTTTCGAAAATCTTATTGGAATAGTCACTATTATCGATATAGAGACCGAATCTATAGTTTTTAGAATTGTTGTCTGTCTGTCTACCTGTTTGTCCGGGAATGCATCACGAGAAAACTACCGGACAGATTTTGATGAAATTTGGTATGAAGATAGCTGATTATCCGGGTCAATATATAGAATACTTTTACTGCGGGAAAATATCTCATCTCTTAGAAATCTATACTAAACGTTAAAAAGTAACTGGGGATGAATTGTGAGTGGTGCGAGGGTGAGTCGCTAAGTTAAATAAATTTTGACATCTTTAATAATAAATTATTAAATAATAATAAATAATTATTAATAAGCATAATAATACCAAGGAGTCTTATTAGCAACGACGCAATTATATTATGCATTAATTAAAAAAAAATGAAAACTCCCGTAAAATTATTATTTTAATCTAGAAAATGCTAAATATATAATAGGTTCAGCGACTTCATATGGAAAAGTTACCGAATTCACTGTTTTTTGTTTTTTTGTGAATCGATTAAGAAGTAATGGTGATCTCGCTTCTTGATAATTGATTTTCATATTTATTCTATAATCTACACTATACCATTTTACCTCTGGGTGGTATCATAAAAATTTCAAAAAAACATCAAATAATTACTTTTAAGTGATTTTAAAACCCTTAACCCTCTAAAATGTACTCATTTCATTCCAGATGGCCGAAAGCTGTTTGGCGGATACAAAATAACGCCATCTTATTGCAAGGCGAGTCGAGCAGCAAAATATAATAGAGGAAACACGATATGCATGTTCAACCATGAATGCGTGCAAAGAGGGGGAGAAGTTGTCGGTGCTTGCATGGATGGGTTCTTATTCGGGGCCTGCTGTCAATTACCTTTAGACAGTCAATCACATTTTCCAAAGGGTCCAGGAGTTGTAATGACTAGTTACTTAGATTATCCTGAAGCTGAAACAGAAACTGAAGATTATGATGAGCAGCTTAGTGCTTGGCATAATAGTTTTAAGCCAGTTGTTACTCCAGGATATAGACCAAGTCAAGTTTTATCGTCAACTATGAAATCAGATGATCTAAGTACTGAAAGTCACCAAGCTGAAATTATCTCAGAAGGCCTGAATCAAATAACAAACACTTTATTAAGTACTCCGCCTAAAGATAATAATTATGTTTTTATAAAACCTGAAAGTGTCTATACTCATAGTACAATAAATCATGCAGTTGCTGAAACTATACTCTTCCATAGAAATGGTTCAGAAGCTAATGATATAGTAAGACCTTCCGACTTTAATGTACACATATCTTCTATGCAAACGAAACCTACTGTTCCTCCCAGTTCTACAACAGTCCAACCTCCATCTATCATTGTATCAACTCACCGCCCTATATATAAACCAGTGTTCAGGCCGAAACCAGTAAACAAAACTACTACCAAACAGCCTACTACTGAAAATTATGTTATGGTTTCAACTGTTACAAAAGATAAGACGCCAGAATTAACATCAATAGGTAGTATAATACAAATGCTAAATGAAAGTACTCCAAGTATGAAAGAAGAGATGACTCCATCTTCTATGGATGTTATGGAAACTAAATCTTCACCAACTCCGTCTACAGTTTCCCCAGTTTCATATAGCAGTAGCTATCCAAGTTATTATATATCTACTGGACATTACGTTACACTAAAACCATCTACATTCTCTGGTAGTACATCATCATACAGCACATCATCTTATAGTACTAATGATTCTACTAAAAAACCTCTTACGACAATTAAACCATATTATAGTAGTATTTATACTACTTCTAATAGTATACCTTACGATCAAAGACCAATCAACCCCTCTTATTCATCTCCCAAACCTAGTCAATCTACTAGTCAAGATATTGAAGCTTTCAATAGATACCCTACAAATCCAGATAATTTTGGAGATTCAATTACTACATTCAGCTATGTGAGCTCAACAACAACTACAAAACCAAGTACGACCACAAAGCGACCGCCATCTACAAGTTACGTAACCGGAGGACCTGGACCATTAAGGCGACCTATATCTCCACCACCATCTTCAAGCTATCCATCAACATATGATCCTGATACTTTTTCAAGTGTAACTCCAACAGTTATTGTACTTAATGGCCTCAGTAAACCACAAACGTCTTCAGAAGAAACACAATTTGTTGAAATATCTCAAGAACCTTTCAAAAAACCTATAAATCAAATAACTGTGAATAATCACATTGAATCAACAAATAATATTTTTATGGGAAAACCGCCGAATAAGTTTGAAAAACCCAAACCAAAACCATCAACCCAGCCACCAAAGGAACGGCCTTCCTCACCTACAGTTGTTATTACTCCAAAGCCATCACCCACTACACCTTACCCTGTTAAAATTTCATCTGCCAGACCAGTGTTCTCTTCAACTTCAACATTGACTACCTCTAACTTAGATGTTACAGATGTTCCTTCAGAAATACAAACTTCATCAGATGATTTAATTAACTTCCCACCTGTAAGAAATCCAATGCTTAATGCTACTGGCTCCAATCCAAGTGTTTTTAATACAAGCGTAGTTACATTATCTGAGAATGAGTTAGATATCTATCATGATGTAGAATTTTCAACACCTTCATGGCAAGAAGATGATAAACTCAACGACAAAATGAACTTATTCGTTAGCAAAATAGTTGGAAGTCTTCAAGGAACATTCCAAGAATTACATGATATAGTTATTCTAGACAAAAAGCCAAATGCAACTATTATTAGAGACAAACCAACTACTGCTAAGCCCCCGAAAAAGACTGTACCAACTAGGAAACCGACAACAAAAAAGCCCCTTAGAGCTACTACGACTACAAAAAAACCTTCAAAAACAACTAAAAGACCTGTTAAACTGACAACATCTGCCAGAAGACCAACAACAACCACTCCTCCACCAACAACGATTACAACAACAACAGCATCAACAACAACTAAAAAACCGGTACGCAAAAAACCTAAACTATAAAACTTTAAAAAAACCTATACTGATCTAAATATTATAAGTACTTGTCCAATAAAGAAATAAAATATCTTTCTATAATATATATATAGAATAAAATATCTTTCTATTTTACATTATTATATCAATAGCATATAATATTTGTAGACCAAAGGTCTTTGCGCTCTAAATATTTTGTTTCCAGGTGACTACTACTAAGAAAACAAAACCCACAAAGAAAGTGACGACAACAACTGCAACATCGACGGTTACAGAACAAAGCGAAGAAGTAACTACAGAAGGATATACAGAAATAAATTACAATGATAAAAATTGTGAGTACTTAGTGCTAGATAATATTTTACAAAAAACAACGATAATTTTAAGTAGATCCTTATAATCCTATTTTCTAAAATATGTCAGCCTATAAGCATATTATGTAGTATAATTATTATTTATATAGTAAATTTTATTCTAGTGTGCGGAGTCCGTCCTCTAATGAAATCTGGACGTATAGTAGGAGGTAAAAACTCTAGACATGGTGAATGGCCGTGGCAAGTACTTGTCAGAGAATCTACGTGGCTTGGCCTCTTGACTAAGAATAAATGTGGTGGAGTTCTGATCACTAGTAGATTTGTTACGACAGCAGCTCACTGTCAGCCTGGGTACGTTTATGTCAATTTAATAATATTATGTATTTTATTAGTACTGAGTAATTAATATTTTTTTAGGAAATACATAGCGAAATTTAAAACTTAGATAAGAATTTAAATCTAGAGAGAGTTAAAAGTAGAGACTGGCCCTTGCTTCGCTCAAATGCTTCATCACGTGTCACTCCAAGTCATCATCTTACGGTATACTACATTCCTTCCAAATTCGTCCAGTCATTTTAGCGTGAAGAAGAAACAAATATACATATAATTATATACATATTATTGATTTCTAATTTCATATAATTTTTCAGATTCCTTGCATCTTTGGTAGCAGTTTTCGGAGAAACCGATATATCTAGTGACATTGAACCGCGAAGACCAGTCTCTAGAAATGTACGTCGAGTTATTGTTCATAGACAATATGATGCTGCCACATTTGAGAATGATCTCGCTTTATTAGAGTTAGATTCTCCAGTACAATTTGATGCTCATATTGGTAAGTGATCAAAAATTATTGAAAAAAATTAAAAGTACTTTGGTAACAGTGTCTGTTTCTTCCAAGTTAACTAAATAATAACTTTTGAGATGTCTACAAGCAAGTAAAGCATTGCTAACAACACTCAACAACAATATAAAAAAGTGTCAACAAAAAAATGTGAATAATGTAATGTAAGAAAAATGGAAACAAAAATAAAAAAATATAAATTAAAAAATAAACAACGACAAAATCCGAAAAGATACTTTCATTTAAAATGATCTAAAATTATTATAGAAACATTTATCACAATAGACGTTGTCCTAGAAAAGAATAGTTTCACCATAAATTTCTAATTTCCGGAGCAACTTTTCCCAAATTTTATTTCCTAAAAACCTTATAATAACAAACATTTTAAAAATTATAGCAATTGTACTTTAATAATATGAAACGTAAGTTAATTTTATTTTTGGAAGAACAAGTATTCAATGTCTATTTACAGAATTAAAGTTTAAGCAAAAAGGTATTAAATAAACAAACAGATATTTTTGCATCTATATTATTTTATTAAAGCATAGAAATAAAATAAAGTTAAAATCCACAGTGCCAATTTGTATGCCGCCTGACGAAGCAGACTTCACTGGGCGAGTAGCGACAGTGACAGGTTGGGGTCGTCTCTCCTATGAAGGAAAAGTACCTTCTGTGCTTCAAGAAGTTCAGGTACGTCTTGCAACTGTTAGATAAGTAGACACTTTCATACCAACGGGTAACGCAAGCATAGCAATATAAAAAAAGAAATCTACACAGATAAATAAAATTGAAGTAACTGTTTGTAATATCAAAATATCATTTTTTTATTAAATGCATATGAAAGTATACGCGGTACATATAAGAAAACACAATTTTTAATTTTATGTCAGTCAAATAAATGTCAAAGTGTGTATATGTATTTGTTTGTTACTCATTAACGCAGATTTTATTTTATTTTTTTATTTGGATTCCAGGTTCCTGTTATAGAGAATAGCGTCTGTCAAGAAATGTTCCACACTGCAGGTCATGCAAAGAAAATCCTCAACTCCTTTGTTTGTGCTGGTTATGCTAACGGACAGAAGGACTCCTGTGAGGTAAATTAAAAATTAATTATCTATATAAATAAATAAGGCAGTGGTAGCCCAGTGGTAACGCGCTCGCTTGGGAAACCGAGTGAAGCGGGTTCAAATCCCGTGTCTTACACCTCTAATATTTTCATGTCTGAATAATTTCTAACATGATTACCACTTGCCTTACGATGAAGGAAAACATCGTGAGGAAACCTGCATGTCTGAGGTAACCTAACAAGTTTTCGAAAGACATGTGAAGTCCGCCATCCCGCACTTGGCCACCTTGGTGGACTATGGCCTGATCCCTCTTGTATTGAAGGGAGGCCCGTAGCCAGTAGTGGGACGTTAAAAAGGGCTGAATACACATACATAAATAAATAAAATTGAAGTGCTTGATTTTAATGTTAAAATAATAGCTTTTTACTAAATGCATATGAAAATTTACGGTACTTATAAGAACGAAACAATTTTTGTCTGTCTGTCTATCTATCTGTTTGTTCAAACTAATCTCCGAATTGGCTGAACCAATTTTGACGGGACTTTCACTGGCAGATAGTTGATGTTATAAGCAGTAATATAGATTTACTTTATTACTTTTATTTTAGAAATAGAATAAGGGTTCCGCGTAAAAATATAAAAACCTAGCGATATGTATGTACTTTCTAGTATAATCTTATTTAGCAATTATGAGTTATAAGAACTGAAAATTGATGATTGTAACATAAGACTGGTCTAAACAAATCTCATAGACTGGTTTCGTGGTTCACATCATAAACTTTTAAATTACTTATCTTCAATAAAAAATGAAAGAAGCGGGTTATAATCTGTTATTTTATATCTATCATGTACTATTCATATATCTTTCCAGGGTGACAGCGGTGGTCCTTTAGTTTTACAAAGAGATGATGGCAAATGGCAGCTTGTAGGTACAGTGTCACATGGTATTAGATGTGCTGCGCCATACCTGCCCGGCGTGTACATGAGAGCAACATATTATAAACCCTGGTTAAAATCTATTACAGGGGTGCATTGAGATTGTTATTATTTATATATAGATGACCTATACTGTGCACGGGATTCGAACCTGCTATTGACAATGACGATTCGAACAATCAAAAATGTTGCAAGTGAAAAATAGTGTATTTTGTATAAAAAGAAAGCGGAACTAAATAGGTTTTCCGCGTTAATATAGGATTGCTAATTACTTAACCATTTCACTTTGAAGAAAGTGAAATTTAGATTTTTTTACTATTATTTATTTAATAAACCTTCGTTAGTACGTAATTGTTATCATCAAGACCTAATGATTATGTAATATTTATTAATGAAATATCTTTTTTACTAAGTCGGTTAAAATTAATATATACGAAATCCCACCCCGTATATAATGTTTAATTTTTTGGTAGTATTTATTCGCTTCTACGAGTATGTTTTGTTTTTAAATTGAGCTGTCAATTAAAAAGTGACCTAACTCAAAATTTCATATACTCATATATTTACATAAGTATAGTAAATAAAGGAGGGCCTTCATTACATATTTAAGAAAATAAAGATGAATCAAAATCTTTTTAAAATAAGTATTTGTAAACTTTATAGATTAAATTATTAGAGCACTATGATTATCCAACAAAAATATTGTCTTGTGTGTTTAGGTAATTATTGTAGTTGAAAATAATATACAACAATTGTAAATTGAACCTTCAGTGCAATGCATAAAGTTGTATTCACAACAAAAAAAAAATAATAGCGCGCACAAATGTCCATTCGGTGAGGACACTTTTTGTCGCTGATTGTGTATCTAGTACTTTTTTTATCAATAACTTAAGCCAATAAAAAATACTATGTTATTTTTGTTTATATTCTGAGTAAAAATTGAATTATTTTTATAGTCAAAGAGCTTGTTGCTTTGATATATCAGGTTTTTAAATGTTATTTTCATATTATTAATTGAGGACTTCTTTACAGTAATCACTTATACTAATAATCATAAACAAATCGCGAAACCGCGGCTTTTAATTTACATAGTAAATAAAAAATAAGATAGCTCTCTAAGAAAATAATAGATTTATTTTTCGTAATATTCCGAAATTTATAAATATTGTAAATTATGTAATAATGTAAATGCATTTATTTATTTATTTTTATTAGATTTAAGTAATTTATAATTTTATGTTAAGTAGTAAAATTTTAAGTCTTTTTTATTGTAAGTTTGGAATTGAACCCGTATACCATATGTTCTGAAAAGGCCTATACTTTATACCTGAACGAGCCTTGTATTGTGTAAAAACATCTTTATTTTTTAAATAAATGATTTACAAATAAGATTTTTTTATAAAATCCCTAAAAACTAATCAAAATTCTAAAGAGGCACATTTCGAAACTTCATAATTGAAGTATTAGTAACCTAAGCATTTTTGAATGACTTTGAGTTAAAATATATATATTTTATTTTAATTACACGTAATACATAGAAATGAAGCACAGTAAGATAATATAAAGCAAAAGATGTGTAACTTTTCCATAGTACGCTTAAAATAATAAATTTTAAAAATGTCTTCCTAGATATATCTAAGGACATCATTTTGTTATTAAAATTGTATTGCAGATTATATTTAATTTTTGTGAACTATATTAATTGATTACATTCAAATCCTTACATTGTATCAATCATACTTGGACAGATAAAATCGATTTTATATTAGTTAAAATAATCGATATAACATTTTATTAGTCAAAAAAGTGCAATACACGAAGGTTTTAATATTAATCGAATGCTCAATTTTAGTGTTTTATTATTAAATAACTGATTGTTACGCATTTAATAAAATATTTAAGGTAGCTTAAATTGTTTTATTTATTTTTTTAATTTAAATTACCATATTCCCGGTACATGGGCGTACATAAATGCATGGTTATCCTTACATAAAACTCTATCTTATTGTCTGTATGAAGCAATCTATAAAAATTCTATTATACATTCAGTAACGTTAGATAATGTAATTTGTGGCAAGTAATTAATGTTTGAGCTTAACAATTTTAAGGTTGCTAGTTTTTAAACGCTTTACAAGCGAGCTACAAGTCAGATATATGTATTATGTACATCACTATTGACCTGCTGGGTGGCTGGTACGTACGAATACAGATCCTGAGTTCGATTCCTGGCTCGAGCTACTACTGTTATTGGATTTTTCGGGAAATAATTTAGTAAAGAATTTTCAGAGTAAAGAATTTTCCCGGTGTAAGATGTTCACCCCTAAAGAGTGCCTAAAGTTTCTGCGCCTGATCTCTTACCGGTCATGTCAAATTGTCATGTTAGAGAACTTTGATAGAGAAAATAACAGAGAGTGCAATATTGTACCAGTCCATACATTTGTACACTATAATATCTCCTGCGCATATACTCGTAGCTAGTTCTCTCATGTGATTAAACACCATGACCAAATTCGGTTAGAAGGACAATTATAATTAATTATTATTTTTATTTTTGTTGCCTGCCAGTTGTATTAATCTCTAAGAATATGTGAAAATCGAGTGAAATTATACTTTATTCGAATTAACTTTTTTTTGAAAAGTCACTTTTACATTTTAAAAATTTAAATTTAATGCCAGTATGTAAATTCGTGAGGAATCTACCACCGGTTCAGAAGTCAGTTTTGCTGAAAAGAGCCGGCGGGAAATATAACAGTTGCTCGTTTATATGGAATTTGGTAGCTGGTAGCTAGCCTTTGGGGCTTATAAGCAATTACATAATTTAGGGTCACTATTATAGGTTCTATATGAAAAAAATGTTGTCTCATAAAACATTTATTAAACATTTTTTTTTTTGTATTTTTAATGAGAATATCGATTATAACATTTTAAATATTCACTAAGCTATTTAAGCAATCGATTACATTGTTTATACTTATTGATTATTATATTATATATCGCTACTTGAACATTTGATAATATTTAACACATTTAATAATTTTAATATTTGATAATATTTTTTTATAATTTTTATTGATGTGGCACAGCAGTATTTAACATATTTTATCTACTAAACTCCTATATATATTTTTTATTATATTTTTAAAACGCATTCTAATCTAATTCTAAATCTAAAAGCTTACAATAGTTACGTTTACAAAGCCTACATTTTAACTACGCACTACAAAATTTAACTATGGATAACTTGATATTGTATATTATTTTTGCGCTTTTATTAAAAAAAACTTATCAAAATAAACATATTAATCTGTTAGAAGCTGTATAATTGTGCTTGACAGTAAACAAAAATATATTTAAAATTAATTAAAAAATAATACTATTAATTCTTTTAAATTAGTTACAAATTATTTTTTTTAATAATTTAAATTGCAAGGTTTATGGGTTTCCCTTTATTTATTAACTCTACCTTTATAATGGAAGCATTTTTTACAAATTGCATCAGCCCTGTCTTTTATCGTTTGTGTAGACACTGCTCTTTCAGATTCTGGCTTAGAGTCTTCTCCATCGAAAGGACCTTCACTGAACTGCTGTATTAGCTTTTTTATATAACTGCCAGGACCTTTAATAGTTAGTTTGGAAGCATCTTCTTTACTATCTTTATTAGTACGATATTCACTTTGCTTTCCATCTTGAAAATTTTCAAAAGCATGACTAATTTTATCGCCAATATTAAGTTTTTCTTCTGCGGCATTAAAACGAACTTGATCATCAATTTTCTTAGAACCAGTTGGCGTTATTATTATTTCATTGTTTTTCATGTCTATAGATATAGTAGCCTCATCCAGTTTTAGTTCAGATAGAGAAATGTCAACAGATTTGGAACGCGATGGTCTAGATGGTGTACCAGAAGTTGGTACATTTAATTGATTAGTATCTGTGTTGCTATCTCGTTTTACAGTTGTAGATGTTACAGGGGAAGTTGAGATGGAAGATCGATCGCCAGGGCTGGAACCTGAAAAATAGACGTATTTAAATACCATAGTAGAAAAAGCTGTAAACAATAATCTAAGCTTCTAAAAGTTCTAACACTGAGCTATTTTATATTTTAGAATATATTTTAACAATTTAAAGCAGTTTTTTTTATCCACCACCGTTTACTAAATGAATTACCTCAGTATTTAGCTCCGATTGGATCACTTTTCGGTCCTAGAATAAACCAATTAAATTAAATCGTAATAACACGAGGCGATTAAACATAACCTACAATCTAACTAACTAAACTAACAAAAACCTAATTTGATTACACATACATACTTGTGTAAGCAAAACAAAATAAAAGAAAAAAAAATCTAACGTCAATTTCTGAAGACTTTTTGTTAAGACAAAAGCTTATAGCTAAATTAAAGATTATAATAATAAGTAATAATATTATTAGAAATAGAAGCGTTTTTTTTTAGAAAACCCAGTTACCATTAGATGCATCTTCTCTCTCTTCCTCCGAGCATTGCGGGAGAGATTGTTCTACCATTAGCCCTTGCACCATGTCCATGTATGAGTCAAGGGAGTATTTTTTTCCGCACATACGTATACCGCGGATTCGTCTACGCATTTCTATGACAAAGTTAGTAAAGCGTGTTATGATACAAATTAAATGTGATATTTATGCATTAGTGATTTAACCTCTTACAGTTTATTTGAAATTATCTAGATGATCTGGAAACTTTGTTATAGAATTAAATATGCACCATGGACAAAATTAAAAAATAATTAATCTAAATATTTTCTGAGACAAATTATAATATGATTTGTGAGTTTGAGTAAAAATTTGCAGACAAGCAGAGAAAAAATAAATAAATTGAGAAATTAGTGCGAAATTTACTATATATATATATATATATATATATATATATATATATATCTATATATATATATGGTAATTTAGGAAATAACCACGTGATTATAAGTCAAACTTACCAGGACTGTCTTTAGGCTCCATCTTTAATTGAGCAAAAGTTTGAGCGCAGGATGATAGTACTTGTTCATAGTCGCAGATAGCGACGTGAGTTCCATTGACAATTTTTGGACTCATTGGGCTATTAGCCAGAAGGAGACTAGTGCCAAATGTGGCATTAAGTTCCCGAGTTTCTGAAATATTGGAATTTAATTTTGTTATAAACTTCATTTAACACCTCCGTTAAATTTCTACGAAATCTATTGTTAACTGTATCATAAAGGCATAAAATTAAAGAAATATAAACCGACTTACAGATGTTTATTCAAACAAAAACTGCGTTCAGTTTTTCAACATTTTTTTTTCTGAACTAGTGACACCAAAAATATAGCATATTGTATGGATAGAAGACGCTATATAATTAGAATATAATAGCATAAAGTGTCAAGTTTCCGAAGTATCTAACTAAAGATCGCCATATAATAAAACGATGACTCCATCCATGTTCCTGTGCATGAGATGTAATTAAGCAATAGTTTTTACTTTCCATTGTTCTCATACCTTTAACTCAGGATATGAAGGAACGTGACATTTTAGGACACCATCGTGCGCCGTAATTTGAAAATAAAATACAACGGATGGCTTATGCCAGCTTCCATAGAAAAATAATCAAACTCCTTATCGCCGTTATGAGGTCATTGAAACATGTTACCTTTGAGAGAAATCCTTGGCTTCTTCGGTACAACAATATTGCCTTTGTCAGATCCATATACTTCCACTAAAATTTCAGACGCAACGTTCTTGACCTCGTTCCAATCATCTAAATAAAATAAAATTACTCACAGTTTATCGATTTTACCTTAATAAGTAGGTATATCTAATATATAACATTCTCGTGGCACAGTATTTGTAACAAAACTCCTCCGAAACGCCTTGACAGATTCTTATGAAATTTTGTATGTATACTCAGTAGGTCTGAGAAAAGGACGTAAAATATTTTTCATACCCCTAAATGATAACCCACCCCAAAAAAATTTTTTTTTTTTTATGAATCGGCATTAAAAAATGAGATACATGCAAACCTAAATTTACAGTAGGGATGAACCCGAGCGGAGCGAGGTGAGTCTCTAGTTTTAGCTATATAATTGTTACCAATATATGTATGCGAAAGGAATTTCAATTATGTGTATATTATATTCTAGCTTACACTAGCTTCGCTCAGGTTCACCTCTAGAAAAATAAAAACAAATCTATCCCACGGGAACCGTACATTTTTCCGTAATGAAAAGCTTATATGCTGTTCCAACTATAATCTATATCTGTGCCAAACTTCATCCAGATCCGTTCAGCCATTCTGGCGTGATTGAGTAACAAACACTCAAAGATCTAAACTTTCACATTTAAAATTGATATATTGATAATTAGTACGATAAATTAAGTATTATTTAAATGTTATTAAGTACAGTTACATACGAAATACAAAGAGTTTTTGATTTTCAAATCAAACAAAGAAACAAATATTTCTTATAAAGATATAATATATTAGTAAAGATAAATAAATAACCGAGAATATCCTGATTTGTAGTCCTCTGAGATGTGACGGTGAAGCGGATTACGTATACACCCTTGAAGCAAGCAGGTACAGCGTGAATGTAACCGCGTCCATTTAGGCGCTTGAGCAGACGCTCAGTGAGAGTATTGTCTCCTTTAAGACGGAAAGCCACCATGCCTGCAAAATGTATAAGAAGAAATATTTTAATTATTATATTTTTTCCTTTATCTATCTATATCTTACTTTCTTAAATTTACGCGAATATTTGTCATTTTACATAAATCTATCTTTTTGGATTTTCTGTGGATACATTTGGGTTTTTGGTTCCTGACGTTTCGAATACTTTACAGCAATCATGGTCACGAGAGAAACTTCCGTTGTGTACCAAAGATCTAAATAAATCCGCGAAAAAATCCGACAAAATTGTTTTATTTAAAATGTCAAATATTCACGTAAGTTTATAACTTCGAAATATACTTTACATTTCCACTTGTGTGTATTGACTTACCCAAATTTCTTGGTTGTGGTATATCAAATCGTGGGTCAGCTAAGACCAAAGCTTCAAATTTCTGTGCCAAACGAACGCTCTGAAAGTTTAACACATTGAGTTGTTTTTGACTTAACTCTAAAATCAAGAAGTTCTTCAATTCGGACGTATGTTTGTATATTTATGCTTGAGATTAAATATGTATGTACAAGGGTTGAAGATTTTTTATGGTATATCTAAATTAATACATTTAAACGAGCAATTTTTGTATATTTATTTATTTATATATACCGGCGATCTCGGAAACGGCTCTAACGATTTCCCTGAAGGGGTATATTTTCAGGGGCGAAAAATCGATCTAGATGTCTTATGTCTGGGAAAACGCGTCTTTCTTAAAATTGTACTTTTGAGCCGAAAACTCAGAGTAAAGCTCGGTCGCCCAGGTACTACATAATTACTCAAGGTAAGTATAGTTTAGGTTCAGTATTAGGTTTAGAATCGTACCTCACGAATGTGCTTTTGAAGTCCAACAACACCGTAGTTTCTCAATACGAACCAAAGCTTTAAAGCCCTGAAACGACGACTCAAAGGTATTTGCCAATGCTGTAAATAAAATTTCAATAGTTACTTTTTTAACTGTCGTTTTTGATATTGTTATCATTTTTTCGACTTAGGATAAAGTTTTAGTTGCTCTATGATGATTGTGATTATTAGATTTCAATTTACATATAAATACTATTAATAAGTGCATCAGCAAATTATGTTACCTATTTTTTTCCAATACAACTAAATATGCAACTTTAATGAGTTTAAGTTTATATAATACTAATAGTAATATTAATAAGCTGTAAATATAAGTTGGTATTGTAATTTATGTTTTCAGGGAACGATGGGACTGAGATTTTCTAATTGTGCTTAAAAAGTCAAAACTAACTAATATCTTTTAGTCTCATGTTTAGAATAAGAAGACAGTAACATTATTTTTAACTGGTTACAACAGACTTTAGACAAAATAATTTTTATAAATTGATATTTTTATAGGTTGATTCCCCATACAAATATTTATCCCCATTTTCACCCCATTAAGGAATAATTTGCGGAATAAACAATATCCTATGTCCTTTTCAGGGTATTAAACTATCTTCTTACCAAATTTTATCTAAATCGGTTCACTAGTATTTGAGTTTATTCGTTACCAGCATACAAAAATAAAAGTCTTTCCTCTTAATAATATTATCGTGTAGAAGTGTAGATATACATATTATAAAATGATATACGAGTAAGTTTGAAAAGGTCATTAACAAAAAGCATTAACTAAAAATTATACCTATCACAGTCTTAACTTCTATGTTAATTAAGCTTATCCAATGATTTGCAAACAAAACCATCACCAAAAACCCAACACCTAACAAAAAACACATACAAGAAATTCTTTCTTGTCCGGATTTTCTAGCTGTATTGTTTCATTACACTCAGCCGACATTTCGTCAGAGCTATATAACTTTAAATCTTCATCACTCTCATCATCCAACTCTTCACTTGTCGGGTAGCCATCATCACTGTTTGATACACTATCAGTGCGCTTACCACTGATGTCAGTACATATTTTTGTACCTTTGGTATCAATGTTTATTATTTTTCTCGTATTTGCTTCTTGAGAACCAACCTATGTTTTAATTTAAAATCTTATTTGTTGTTTACAGTTACTATTTGACAGACGTACAGATGAATATGACAAAATTATAAGGTTTCCGATAATGTCTTTTTTAGCAAAAAATAAAACAAACAGTCTAAAATATGTATCAAAAATTGATTATTAAGTACTTGCGGTACAAGCGTGTATTCGATTTTGGCTAGCCTTTGCTCTAAGGACGAATAACATACATGAGTCAATCTACAGAATAATCAGAATTTAAAAAAGGCAGAAATTTCGAGCTCGCATAGATTCGATACCAGCAAGGTGTCGCTCTTAGTGCTTATTTGTTCAAACGACCAATACTCGATGTACTTTACAGTAGCGAGTTCTTTTCCTCATTTTAAGAACAAAGCTTTATTTCGCAGATGTAAATCTATACTAGCGACTGATCCTTGCTTGGGTTCGTCCCTAGCTTGATTCCCCATACAAACTTTCGTCCCCATTTTCACCCCCTTATGAGATGATTTCCGGTTTAAAAAGTAGTCCTATGTCCTTTCCAAGGTCTCAAACTAATTTCTTACCAAATTTCACCTAAATCGGTTCAGTAGATCCAGAGATTACCCCCTACAACGTCACAAACTCACAATTCACAAACTTTATCTCTTTATAATATTAGTATAGATATAAATAAAATACATTTTTTCAACTTTATTAAAGTAAAATGTGAATTTAATACCAATAGAATTAAAATTCAAAAGACAATAATTCTATACTCTACTCTTTCTGTAAATTGGTCGTTTGGGCAAATGAGCACTGAGACAATGAAATCGCAAAATTAAGTATTGATCAAAGTATCCTCAAACAATAATAATTTATATAAAGTTACTGTTAAATAAACGGCAAATGTTACTTTAAAAAAAAAAGTAAGAAGTTCTAACTTTCTAAGTTTTGTTTTTCATTGAACTAGAAAAAAATTCATTATCATTACAATTAATCGCAATGAATATAATTATAATATTTCAGAAACTTACCATATAATCGATAGCTTTGCCTGTAAACAAGAAAAGGCTTTTATTACACCCATATAATAATAATTATTAAACTTTTGCACTAATGCAAATGCTTTAGTGTTTTCGTGTTCTCTTTTTATTATATATATATATATATATATATATATACCACACATTTTCATCAACAAGAAACTCTAATGAAACGTAAGCGTTTGTATATCTGAGGGTCCAAAGATTCTCAGATTTCTAGCTAATAGATCATGGAGAAATAGAATGATGCACGTATAATTTAATTAAATAAATGAAACATTACCAGAGTTTTCATGTCGCAAGTAAATCGGATTAACGTTGAACGTCCGATGTAGGGCAGTACTGTCTTTGACCCTGAAAGCATATATTGTTTCATTAGGATTCACGTGCTTCCTTATTTCTTCTGTTAGATTAAAATTCTACGAGGTTTCCATAATTATTGTTTTAAACAGACGAAAATGATGCTATTGGTCAATTGTAGTGTGAAAAATCAACATCAAAAATCATGAAAATGGTTTAATTAAAGCTAAACTATAAAAAAAATAGTACGCTATAGAAGATCCATACATCATCCAGACAATACATTTTATTGTATCACCAAAACACTTTAAATAAATATAAATATTAATTAATTAACTTATAAAAATTTGGTTTGATCGTTTACTACGATTTTAAACTAATTTCGTCAATTAATTTGTAATAACGTTGTATTGAAAGGGAAAAATTTTAAAAAGTTCATTGTAATATCTTCTTCGAGGTTTTATTTGTCCAGAACATGGTATGGTAATTTGCTAGTACGAAAAATTAATTATCTATCAAACGAAATAATAAAGATGAGATTCACTTCATTGCTCATTTTCAATTTTCAATTATATTTAGGCCACATCTAACTGTGTATTCCCACATATAGAAGTCAAAGTAGTTTGGTGAGTTTAACATACAAATGTTCCCAAGTGGCCGAAATTCGATAATAATCCTAAGAATTTAACTGTAAAAAACTGTATTCAATTTTTTTTATTGATAACAAACACTAAAGCACGTAAATAACAAAGAAAAATCGGTTGAAAAATAGCGGAGAAAAAGGTATTTTTCAATCGTTTTGAATTTAAATATCTTACTCACCACATTCCAGTACAATCGAAGTTCACCATCAGCCATTTTGAAGGATTAAATGCGAAGGAATCCGCCAATTCAATACCTTCAAGCCAGTGTCTATAAAATAAACGTTAAGAATGTTACTGTCCAAAATAGGTTATTAAATTTTACATTTTATATATTCGTAATATTTGGTTTTTAGTTAATTTCATCAAAATTAATCGGTCCGACATCAAAAATAATTTTAAAAAGTTTTTTTTCTTTAATTTTTGTATAATTTTTGCTCATTGCTTCACTCTCGGGTTAAGCTGGATAGATTTCAAGGGTAACCTATATCCCATCTTGGGATGCAATCTATGCCCTTGCCAAATTTTATCGAAATTTGTTCATAGTTAAAAGATAATGATGACACTTGAAGAAGTGAAAGAGGTACGTTTAGATTGTTGCACTCGCATTTTGCTTTTGCAGATTAAATTTACGTCTAATAAGATACTTGTTATCACCTCCAACGTAGAAAAAATTGCATACATTAATTGCGTCTAAACAAATAATTTGTTGGCTACAGAGTGCTCACTGCTCAGACTTTTTAATGTTCCTAATGCTAGTTGGTGGTTTTGACATAAAATTCGAAAGCTTGTTAGGTTCTCGCAGAGATTTCTTCCTGATGTTTTCTTTTAACTGATGTGGTAAAACAGTGAGGTGCAAGACATAGGTTGAAGGCTTTAAGCCACTTCACTCAGTCAATCTCTTTTTAAGTTAATTTTATCCCATCATATCAAAAGATTCTATAGAAATTGTAGTATTAAAGGAACTAAAACTAGTATTTTATATAGTTACCTATATTCGGGACAAACAAAAGCGCTGCCTGCATACGCAGCATCCACGTGCAACCAAGCAGAATGTTTCTCACAAACTTCCCCTATCTCCTTTAAATTGTCGAACGCCACTGAACCAGTTGTACCTAATGTAGCACATACCTAAAACATAAAATATTTTAGTTTTTAAAACTAAATAACGCCTCTTTAAACAAACGTAATATATGGGGTAAATCAAAATAAATTTAATGAGAGCAAAATCGAAAGTTCAAGATTTTCATTATCGATTTTAATCGATGGTTAGAGATGGACAGGTGACATGATATCGAATTATTGTATCATCCCGGTTTAATATCCATATATAAATAGGCAAAGACAAAACAATTCAGTGCCTCTTTCTCCTGTTATTGTAAAATATTTTTTTGTTTTGGAAACAGATACTTTTATTTGTTTTCTTTTTTAATCCCTTTTTTATTTGTTTCAATTTTGACCACTGGACAAACACTAGTAGTACTCACAAAGCTTCAAATCGATGAAATGATTACAAATAAGTTTGAAATTGACTTTTAAGATTTGATTTTTTAGTTACCGTTTCAAAAATTAAAAGAGTTAAGAATATTCAAGTTATGAAAACTTAAAAAAACCTACTTCCAGACACTAAAATATAAAAAACTCTTCTAAAAAAAAAGACTTCGAAAATATCTGATTAAGTATCTATTCTAAATGAAAACCTCCGTTTAGTTATTTTTTACATTGTAGTGCCTGGAAGTCGGTTTTTTTAAGTTTTTATGTTATTTAGTAGGTACGTGTCTTATGTAACCGTTAGACAATTCTGTAGTTAATATATGAAAATAAATAGGGATGATACTCCATTCATGTACCTGAAGGGTAAAAACCAAAATTTGAATCCACATAAGCCTGCAGAGTATTTCTTATTTCTGATTTTTTACGTGAACTTTCATGCCTAAGGCTTAATCTAAAATACACGTGAGCAGGGCCGAGGTGGTTTGCTAGTGCAAAAGTAAATGCTTTCAGCCGATCTATTTGATATGAAACACGTTGCAAACTGAATTATCTCAGTACACACTTAGTAGAATAATGAGCTACTGATGAGCTTTCCTTCAGGAGAGCTTATAAGCATATAATCTTACTTAACGATGAAAAAGATTAGAAAAATAGTAAAATTTGAAATTATTTTACAATTTATCTATAATAATAATTTCTTAGATTTACGCGAATGTTTGACGTTTTAAATAAAAATATCTTTTCGGATTTCTTCGCGGATTCATTTTTAATAGCTATAGCGAACCAAAAATCAAAATAAATTCCCCCAAAAATTTGAAAAAAATAATTTTTAAAATAAAAGTTTTATTTTTTGTCTATATAGAGAATTTTTTTAATGCGTATCTCAAAGAATCTGCTATCAGCTGTGTTAGTTTTATTCATACATATAAATAGGCAAAATCAATTCAGTACCTTCTTCAGTAACAGAACAATTCAGAAAATCGAATGCCAAACAGATAAGAAAAAGTTATTAAAATATTTTACATTTGCCTTATTATATATAGATTGGTTGAAATTATTTACGTATAAGTCGAAAGGGCTCTTACAATTTCTACTTTGTTAGTCAAACAGCAGCAAATTAAAGTTATGACAACGTAGCGTAATATCCGTCTTGCTTGAGATTTAATCTATTCATAATTGGTCCCACAGAGCGTCTCAGCTGCTTTTAAAAACAGTACATTTACAACCATTATTATTTTCATAATGAAACCTATGGGGAATATTTAAAATATAAATAATGTAGTACATAAAGTATGTTTTAAGAGATTGCCTGTCTTCTATATTAATAAAAATGAAATGGCATTAAATTCGTCTGGAAAATTTGATCCATTTGGTTAAATTTTCAACCGACTTCAAAAAGGAGGAGGTTCTCAATTCGACTGTATGTTTTTTTTTTTTTTTTTATGTTTGTTACCTCAGAACTCCGTCATTTATTAACCGATTTGGACAATTTTTGTGTCGTTTGAAAGGGTATTTATTTCCGTTGATAGTACAGTGGTTCGGTGTTGTTGACCTGATCTGATGCCAAGGCCAGAAGGTGGATAGGTGGAACTCTTCAACGGCTAATAGTAGATACTTTGAGTTTGGGCTTATTTTGTTTGATTTGACAAGCCTAACACGTTAGAATCCTTACTTTTCTACTACTGTCTACACTAAAAAGGGAAAAATAAAAACTTTTTAACAAAAAAATAAAAACCGACTTCAAACAAAAGCACTAAAAAGTAAAAAATAACTGATTGGTAGTTTTCATTTACTATACATACCTAATCAAATATTTTCGAAGTCGGTGTGCTTTGGCCAAGTAATTAAAGTCTACCTATTAAATACATACCTAATCAAATATTTTCGAAATCGGTGCCAGCCCATACAAAGCAAAGCACACCGACTTCGAAAATATTTGATTAGGTATGTATAGTAAATGAAAACTACCAATCAGTTATTTTTTACTTTTTAGTGCTTTTGTTTGAAGTCGGTTTTTATTTTTTTGTTAAAAAGTTTTTATTTTAATGCTAATTAATAATACACAGAGTGAGGTTTTAAGGGAAAATATAGAAATAAATGTCGGTAAAACTCGAAAAAAAGCTGTAAATGCTTTTTTCGATAGAACTTTATATGAATTCCAACTTAAAAAAATTAAAGGTTAATTAAATATTATTATTATTGTCTTTTACATGCAAATAGGTTTACTTTTTTTTAAAAAAATAGCCTGAAAAGTGAATCTGAATACCCATTTTCAATGTTATTTTATTTTAACGTATTTTCTGTATATGCATGGTAACCACGCGTATTCATTGCTGCTTAGAAGATTACTTGAGAGTTGGTTTTATAAGTTTTTCTTATAAGTCTAAATATGAGATATTAACTATTTATTGATAACGGATTATTCAATCGGTAATTGAATATCGTCTACTTCGAAACCAAGACAATATAATCTAGGTTTGTTTAATAAACAAAGTATGTGCAATAAACATAAGGCTTCTAGAGTGTTCTATCTTTCTATACATATAAAAATGAAATAGCGTACGTTTATAACGTAATTTTGTTTAAAAATGTTCACAATAATTATCACACAAGTAAACTTTTCTGGGAATAATGGGAAAATCGAGATAAGCTTAGTGCTTCACTTTTCTAAAGGATTTTTGTATACCTACGCTCAAATATCACAAAAATTTTATATTTGAACAGAAAAACTTCGGTTGGGTCATGTAATAACTAAACATAATTTAGGGTTACTCACCCAAAAAGGTACCAGTCCTTTGGTTTTATCGTTCATTATAGCCTCTTCTAGCTTCGCTCCACGCATGCTTTGATTCTCATCAGACTCGATATAACGCATCCTTACCAGACCTAAGACAATAGATAAGATACTTTATTGTACACCATAAAGAAATATACACAAGAGAAAATCAACAATAGATGATGCACAGAAGGAGGCTTTATACCTATAAATGACCTCTGAGCAACCTTAGCGCGTAGAAGTAATTATATGAAATGGTAAGCGGTGTACTTGCTATACATAAATACGTATTAAATGGCTTTGAATTTTTTTTAATTTACTAATATCTACTACTAGCGACTCACCCTAGCTTCGGCACAAAACAAATCTATCCCACGAGAACAGTACATTTTTCCGGGATGATGCCTTCCCCAATAAACGGGCTATCTAATGCAAAAATAATTTTTCAAATCGGATAAGTAGTTCCTAAGATTAGCGCGTTCAAACAAACAGACAAACGAACTTAGCTTCTTTATTACTAGATATACCAGGTAAAAAATGATAATCAATTGTTGCTAGCAATTAAATATTTTATTTTACTATTATCCCTTACCAATTAATCCAGCTTTTTCCACTGATGAATGAGCTTGATCTGAACAATAGCCTATCAAGTGGCCCAAAAGTTCTGAAGACTGCACATCAGGGTTAAGACTCGAAAGCTCTATCAAAGCTCGAGTACGCGCTGCTAACAAACTAACTAGGGTCGCCTCACTGGCTGTCGTCTAAAATAAATGTTAGAAAATAACTTGTCATAATATGTAAGTTACTAACAAAAAATAAGACGTAACACAAAGCAATAGACGAATACAACTATTTTACTGGTGACTTTTCTAACGGCAGAGTAGACCGTGGGACTAACAACATACTTGTTGTGGTCGGCAGACCTGCCGTCCTGTTCCGCCTTATTAAGGCTGGGAGGTTTTGTTGGATTTTAGTGCCGGCTTTTCTAGCCGGTGAGTCCCACATAACCACCATTATGTCTACAGATGATATGCGTAAATGCATTTCCCAACAAAAAAAAAGGTTTGCATACGAAAAGATCTATTAAACAGATAGTAAAAATGTTATAAGTAATAAACAAGTGGACACCTGTATAACACCTCCACCGGGACTGTCGTTTTTTTCGTTGAGGAAGCAATCCGGAAGACCTAGCAACTTGCCAAGCCAATTCATCGCAATAGTTTCTAGTTCAGTACCAGCAGGTGAAGATGCCTAAATAAGTTAAGTAGATGATATAGATACATGATTTGTTTAAAACATTTATCAGACTTTAATAAAAGTATACACATTTTTGATCACTTTTATGTTTGTTACGCGATATATTCAGAAATTGAGAACCGATTTTGAACCAAGCCGAAAAAAAACTGGCTATTATTACTGGCGAGTATTACTTTTTAACCCTCCGACGCTAAAAGACTGCTGTTATAAGCGCAACGTGTGATCTGTGTGTCTGTTTGTATGATCGTAGCGCCCAAAAGAATGAACCGAATCAATTCAGTTTTTTTTTATTTGAAGGGTAACTTGATCAAGAGTGTTTTTAACTATAGTTCAAAAAATCCATTCAGTCGTTTGCAGGCCATCAGCTCTTTTGTAGACGGTAAAAGATATGAGCAACTTCCACAGATCTAATCGATTCGAAACTTAGTATCCCGTTACTTCAATGACATTGAAATGGTAACCTTGGTCTGATGCTGCAGCGTCATCTGGAATCTGCAAGATACTCAACTCTTTACCAACATACTACAGAAGTGTCTTGTTTACGCTCATTGAAGTTGCCTCTATGTATAGATTATTTTAGTTTCTATTTGTGTTAGGATATTTTTTTATTTTTAATTTAAGAGTTATTAAATGATTTATATGTCAGTATATCTTTATAGTTATATATTTAGTAGTAATAGCAAAGCTACATACATAATATTCATACTTACCCAAGTAAAACACAGTACATTCAAAGTACTCGAAAGCATTTCTCCCATAATTGAAGGGTACGAGGTGAGCGCTGGGAAGTACGCGTGCATATGTGGACTTTGCCAATGAACGATCTGTTAAAAGAAAGAGATAATTAAAGCAAAAAATTTGTTTATGCATATATATTTATATATAAACATTATTTTATTATTATGTATATGTATGTTATGTATATATAATAAAAATATATATGGTAAAACTAATATTTTATATATGTAAATTTTTATGTATGTTTATTTATATTAAGTTTTAATGATTTGCACTTTATGCACCTTTCCGCTCACTTATTTTCTTATATCCTTTACTACCGGTTGCCTGTAAGAGATCACTTTTAGTGATAAGGCCGCCTTTGCACATCTCTTTAATTGTATAATTAATTTTTTTATGTTAATGTACTATTTTCTTGTGCAATAAAGTGTTATAAAAAAAAAAAAAAGCAAAAAATTCTGATGGAACTATGTCGAGACACACCGCCGTAGACTTAACGTGAAACGTCTATTTCAGATAGTCACTTTTAGTGTTTTTCTTTTTTATAAATTTAGCCCGACCCAAGACTCGAACCCAGGATCTCCGGATCTGCAGCCGTACATTTTAGCCACGAGACCACAGAGGCAGTCAAGAATTTTCATATTTGTAATAGCAACTGTTAAAAATGTAAAAAACACACGTTTTGTGTCAAATGATATCAATAAAATTAATATTGATATTGCTCTGTATGATGCAATATCATCTCCTCGAACGGCAACAGAAGCTACCATCTTTTGTACCGACTTAAAATATTTTACACGTATTGTTTCATCAATTTAGTTGTATATAAAAATATGTTTTTTCAAAGAATTTATTCTATTATGATTATAATTTTATTTGCAAAGTAATCTTACACCAGGCATAATATGGTCTTCCACATCTTTGAAGATGTCGTCCCATTTTTCAGGCATCTGCGGTGCTTCAGTGGGCAGCCTCTTGTGGAGATACCCAGGCTGGACCCCGGGGTAAACTCGGTGATCCCGAATATTTTCTAAATAGTCCGCCATGAAGTCCACCAGCTCTTTGGCTAAGAAATATAATAGCAAATCTATTAGCAAAATAAAAATCCACTTAAAAAATACTTTCTTAACAAGAACCAAACAAAACTATCTTTTCTATTTTTTTACGAATATACCTTTTTAACCGACTTCCAAAAAGGAGGAGGTTCTCAATTCATCGGGCCGACAATATTTTAAGATATGAATATCTCATAGGTAAATATGTTTACGTAAATATATTAGATTTGCTTTGCATCGGCTGGCACCGACTTCGAAAATATCTGATTAGGTATCTTTTCTAAATAAAAACCTCCGTTTACATATCTTAGTGCCTGGAAGTCGGTTTTTTTAAAATTTTACGTCACTATTCGTGAACATGATCGCTGTAATGCATTATAAACGTTGGGAATCAAAAATCAAAATAAATTAGCGAAAAATACAAAAAAAAAAAAATATGTCAAAAATTCTCCAAAAGTATCATACATTCACATTGTATAATTTGTAATAAGAAACAAAACAAACAAAGCTATTACGCCGCCTTATGAACTTGTAAATATTGAAATTGAAATGTAATTTTATTCAATATGTCTTATAGAAGCACTTTAATTTGCTACAACTTGATTTAAAAATAATCAGTGTGAAGGAAAATCTACTCAGAAGACCTGGAAAACTTAACAGTTGCGTTCTTAAACAACAAACTATAACATTTTTAATACAAAAGATATTAAAAATAATATTGTATTGACGTTTTCCTTTCTGGCATTAATTACAATAATAACACGAAGACGAATGACGACTTTTTAGGGTTTCGTAGTGTTTGGTACAAACCTTTGGACCAAACATGTTCGGTCCAAAGGTTTGTACCGAACACGAAGCCTAAACGTAAAAATGGAAGCCTTGCATTATATAGTTTCTTATCTAATTCATCTCAGGAATTTAATCTCAGGGACTACTAATCCGATTTGAAAAATTCTTTTTGCATTAGATAGCCCGTTTATTGAGGAAGGCTATAGGCTTTATATCATCATGCTACTACCCAGGGAGCGGAGCAGTAGTCTATACATATAATAAAATTGTAACTGAGCCGAATGTGTACATTAAATATTTTTTGGAATTTTTTTATTGAAATAGACATTATTATCGACACAGAGGCCGAATCTATAGTTTTTAGAATTTTTGTCTGTCTGTCTGTTACCGCATCACGGAAAAACCACTGGAGGGATTTTGATGAAATTTGGTATGATAGTAGCTGGTTATCCGGATCAACATATAGGATACTTTTACCGCGGGAAGATATCTCATTTTTGAAAAAAAAATACAAAAACTGCAATGTAAGATAATACTAATATGTAAAACCTAAGAATTTGGTTTTTGATCATCTGAACGTAGGCGGAGCCGCGGGCAATGCTAGTATATTATATTATAGTCTAGCTGTTCCATACTAACCGTTAAAACGTACCTAGGGACGTATCCGAGCAAAGCGAGGGTACACCACTAGTTATATAATAGAATTACAAACATGATATAGAATATCTTATAAATAAATTAACATCATAAATGGTCATCTGTCCGTCTTTCAGTCTGTCCGTAGTATGTTACAGTCATTTTACTCGGATACCATTGGACTAGATACATGACTGAAAGTTGACAAATAACTATCTCATATGAACTATTAAATATTTATACAGTCAAATTACTAAAAATAAAATATGTGGGTGGCATTCGATTTTTAACGTAAAAAAAATGAGTCCGCTGAGTGTCTTTCTGGATAAGTCTTTAAAATTGAGATATATGTTCATTTTGCAATTTATAATATTGTATACAAAAATTTTTTTTTTCCTTTTAACATTACATATAATTATACACAATATACTAAAACATAGCAAAAATATTTCATGCGGCATATTTCATTACGGAACCCTCGATGGGCGGGTCGGACTTGCACTTATTTAAAAAAAATTGTTATACCTATTATATCTATTAATGCCAGTCAAGAGAGAATTCTATTGAGAGTGACAATCGAACTTGTGACCACTAACATAATTAAATGACATGTTAAAAATTTAATCAAGCTCTACAAATTTAATTATCAAGTTAGCCACAGAAGGCGTTTGTTGAAAAGATACAAAGAACATGTAAGTGAACTGGAGTAAAAAAAAACCTTTACTCATCGAATTAAAATGTAGATTATTTCAACATTTCTTGAAGGATATTTATTTATAGAACTTTTTTATTAGAAAATAAGTTGCATTTCAATGACTCTTTAAGCTGTAACGTATTAGTTGTAGTTTTGAAAAGCTAAAAAACTTCCTTTTTAATATCTATAATGTATGGGATTTGACAAAACATTCCATATGGGGTTTTAATAGTGGTCATGGAAAAGTCCACAATCGACTTCCTAGTTCCATCATCAGACCAGTTCAATAATAACATTATAATATAATCAACCGAGTTTCAAAATCGACTTCTTATGTTTAATGACATAATTAAATTCATAAGTGAGGCTAACAAAAATACTATCAAAATATTTATTATAAAAATCCATACTTATATTATAAATGTGCTTTATGGTTTTCTTTTTTCCTTTTAAGCTATGGAGCCCTAAAAATGACTTTTGCTGTGTGCTACAAATAACAAAAACTATTTTAAAATCTCGTTATATCTCGCTGGGCACTGGTTTTTTTGTAATGTGAGGTAGGTCATGCCATATTCCTGCACGCTGGCCGGATGTGGGTTGGCGGTATTCACAAGTCCATCCTTCAAGAACTAGTTAGGTTTTGTCAGACATAGGTACAAGTTTCATCACGATGTTTTCCTTCGTCGTTTCAACATGTTGTAATCTTATTGGAAAGAAGTGCGAGACCCGTGTTTGAATCTGCATCACTTGGTTGGTTGGGCTGGTTATTGAAACGAGCAAAACCACTGAGCTACCGAAGTCCACTGCTCAAATTTTTGATAAGCTTAATTAAAATTAATTTATGAACTGAGCTTACAATAAGAGTTGATGACTTTTCCATTTTCCTAATTACAGTCCAAATGAAACAGATATAATTTAATATTAATTACATAACTAATGATTACTTATTGATAACGTGTCATTTATAATAATTAGAAGTAAATCCGAAGGCCACTAATAGATAATATCATTTTTTTACTAAACATTGCCCTTAAAATCACTTTAAAATTAAATATTTTACTTCTAAAGGATAATGTTTTTCTTACAATTGATGTGGGACTTAATTTACATCTGATCCCTTATCGCCGTTTCTAGTTAATATTAAATACCGGTAGCGCCACCAGTTGGCAATTTTTATTACAAACAATAGCATAAGTATTACCACAGATCATATAATACTATACTGTATTACTTCGAATCTATAGTCTATATAATAAATTTCATCTAGATTTGTCCAGCCGTTTTTGCTTAACTGCAGTGGCATAGCTATGCAATGTAACCAATGCGGTCGCATGGGGCTCTTGATTCAAATAGGCCCCACCGAGCCACAAACGATTCTTTTATTTCATAACACTTTTTCGAGAACGGCCCTCATAGAAGTTTAAAAAAACCGCAAGAAAAAGTTCCTAAATATCCACATCTTATTTTTTACGAGAACCACGAGGGATGTCATCGTATCTATGTTCTATAAAACGATGAATGATTCTCTAAGCTCAGCTTTTTTACTAAATTTTAGTCTACCCTAGTTCTTCTGTGTGAGCGGTTTGAAAAAAGTGATGGGTTCGAAAAATGTCTGTGTCATATTCAAGTAGCTAAATAAGAGTACGGCAAGGCTCACACTGGTTTTAAGGGGGCACTTTCTTTTATTTACATTGGGGCCCAAAAACGCTAGTTACGCCACTGCTTAAAGGAGTACCTAACATTCATACATACATACATACAAATTTTCATATTTATAATACAAGTATTGATAAAAAAAGTGATACAAATAGCTGAGATACTCTGTAACAAACAATCATACACATCGAAATCAATACCTACTGCTTTCCAGTACACATTTTAAACATTTGCTTGCAATATTTCTTAAAGCCTCGATCATTGCGAAGTAATACATTGAAAGTTAGTTTCGAAGCGTGAATCGTGTCGTTATTGTTTATCCTATAAGCCTATTTATAGGATGCAGACTTTATTGTTCCCTTTGATTCCTTAGTTTATGGCTTCATATGTGTTTGAATTCATTGAACTGGGTAAATTTGATTTTATTGCGAAATAAGTAAATTTTTAGGATTTCGCTACAATATATAATTGTGTGTTGAATGAAGGCAATTTTTTCTATGACGAAAGGATAAAAAAAGTACAATCTAACAGATTATTGATAGCGTAAATTAATTTTAGGGATAAAAATTAATTTTAAAGGAAATTATAGGATTCATCAAGTGATTTATGAAAAAATATATTTATAACGCATATTTATAGCTATACTGATATTATAAAGCTCGGTAAAGTTTGTGAGTTTATGACGTTGTAGAGGGTAATCTCTGGATGTACTGAACCGATTTAGATGAAATTTGGTAAAGAGATAGTTTGAGTCCCTGGGAAAGATATAGGATACTTTTTATTCCGGAAATCATTCCTTAAGGGGGTGAAAATGGGGGTCAAATTTTGCATTGGGAATCAATATCTATATATAATAATCACTATTCGTAACCTTGTAGGGAGTAATCTCTGGATCTAATGAATCGATTTCGATGAAATTTGGAAAGAAGATAGTTTGAGACCCTGGAAAGGACAAAATATACTTTTTATCCCGGAAATCACCCCTTAACGGGGGTGAAAATGGGGATGAAAATTTGTATGGGGAATCAAACTCTTATTCTGCAATATATACAAAAATCTAGCATTTTCTTTTAAATCTAAAAAATACTTATGAGATAAGAATTCAAAATAAATCCCGGGATCAAATCCCGGGTCTCGCACCTCTGATGATTCATGTACGAATCATTTCCAACATGACTACCACTTGTCTTACTGTGAAGGGAAACAACGTGAGAAAACCTTTCTGAAAGAACCTAGCAAGTTTTCTAAAGACATGTGCAGTTCGGCAACCGGTACTTGGCCAGCGTGGTGGTGGCGAAGTGTTAAAATTACTTTTATTTTTTCTATATTTTTATTCCATTTTTAGTCTCCTACATTATTATACCAACAAGTGCCTGACAGTTTATAGTTGCAATATTGCTATTAATAAATTCTGCTAATAGGTATATCACGTACGTATACGTACATAGTAAGTTCTAATTTTTAATTACAGCATAAATATTATAAATATTATGCATAGCAGATTCGCATCATAATTGGACCTTTCATTTCTTTCCATTTACAAATTCCATTAAAAACCTTAAAAAAATATGTTTCCTACAACACTGATTTGCTAATTCTTCATGAATTTTATGACTTATATCTACGTCATGTCTACGTTTCAAGCTATGTTCCTTGTAGAAACAAATATTTGTACAGCTGATATAAATATTAACCTCTTAAGAGAATCATTCTGTGATTCTTGTGTCACTATAATAATGCTCCCTTAATAGACCAGTGGTAGCCAAGTGATAACGCGCTCGCTTGGCAAACTAAGTGAAACTGGTTCGAATCTTGGGTCTCGCATCATATTCACATATGCGAACCATTTTTCCACTTGTCTTACGTTGAAGGAAAACATCTTAATGTGTGAGAGAACTTAACAAATTTTCGAAAGACATGTGAAATTCGCCAAACTGTATTTGGCCAACGTGGTGGACTATGGCCTGATGCCCTTTACGGGATGTTAAAAAGGGCTGAAAAAAACATACACTTAATAGAACTTTGATTGATTGACTTAAATACTAGAAATAAAGATAAATATTCGCATTCGCATCCGCATTCGCAAATATTCGCAGATGTTTCTTGACATTCGCATTCGCAAAATTCTTGTGAATATGAATATCAGAAAAAAGTGAAAATGATATTAGGCAAATAAAACAAAAAATATAGCTTTATTATAATTTTAATTAGAAAACCAACTTAGCCTAACATCACAATTCTATCTTCTATCTTTAATGAGCCTTTAAGGTTTAAATAATAAGCTTTAGACTCACAGTCAGTTTTATAACAAATAGTTAAATTTCTCATTAGAAATATAAAAGAAACAATATAAAATAAATAAAAACATATTATTCTCTTTATGTTTTTATCAGTATTTAGATTAATAATATTAATCAACATTTTTTATGAAACAAAATTTTGTAATACGACTGTCTCCAAGTGAATCCAAAATATGCTGTATGACACGATCTTTAGTCGATATGCTTACAAACTTTACTTTATATCTTGGGTCAATGAAAGTCGTGTAAATATTTCATTTTCTAAAATTGAAAATTCGTGACTGAGCTTCTGTTGAATGAACACATTGGCAAAACGCAACTGTCGTTTTGCCAATGTGTTCATTGGATGAATCAAATTCATTAAGATTTTTGTCCAAAGTGGCAATTAAATGAATCACTGATGATACAGAAACATTGGCTGCACTTAATTCTTTAGTTACTTTCTCGAAAGGTCTAAGTAAAATGATAAGTTTTTCTATTACCATCCACTCTTCGGAAGTCAGTGGTAAATTTTATTATTTGTGGATGCATAAAGACACAAAGATTCTTTGACTTTCAAAATACGCTCCAACATATAAAAGGTGCTATTCCATGTATTAGTACACTCTTGTATAATTTTGAGGGGTGTTTGATTAAGTATTTTTCATAAAGTCTCAAGTTCTTTTTGACCTGTGTTCGAACGATGAAAATATGTTGCCATATTTTTGCATTTTGATATAGTATCAAAGACAGATTTTTGACCTCTCAGCCCTTCTTTTAAAATATTTTTGAATCTTATCTTAAGCACAATCAATGTGTAAAGCATTCAATATGGAAACACCTTTTTTTATATTTGCTATTGCACCACGAACTACACATTTCACTTTATCTTTAGGTGTTTCCCATAATGACAATGTGCCTTTATGTATATCAATAATAATTTCTCCTTTGTGATGGCTCTCATTGAACACCTCTGTAACACTATCAATTTCTAATTGTTCTGTAATTCCACGAAAATTTAAACCAAGTAGTTTCGCTCCAGAACAATCCAGATCACAGATCACATATTATCAAGCGCCAAAGACCTCGCCGATTTATTTTCCCACTGTTTCGTTTTTGAGATACAATCTTGAAGCGACATCTGTTTAATTTTAGATTTAATACTTTGATGGGAAGACGATATCAGTGCAAGAGCTGCATCCGGTTTCCGTTTTCGCACTTTTCCAATTCAGAAAACTCCGTTTTGTGCATTGACTTTATATGATTTCTCATATAGACGTTGTAGTTCTTCCTTTTGTCGATTATTCCTTGTTACATAACTTGCATCTAGCTAATAAGTGCATATTTTACAAGAATCTGATTTGTTTATTTTTACAAAATGATCAAATTAATCACACAATACACTGTACAAACTGCAGTACAAGTCTCTACCTAATCCAATCGGAATGTAGTTTGGGACAAAATATTGAAAACCTGAAATTTTATGATTTTAAAATGTTAGCAAGTATATAAGAAATAGAAATTCGTAAAATGACCTACATGCCCAGCTACCCCCTAACTCTCCAAGACAATATTTACGTCAGTCATCTATGGGAAGGTGCTTTTAGGAATCGACATACTCTTAAACGAATAAGAATATCTTTGTCGGGTCAAGACGCTTTAGCATAAACTAGAAGCTCTAATTAGCCATTCCTAATAATAAAAACAAATGCAAGCACGACGTCTTATTACTGACCCCAAATAACAACTTACGGGTACAAAAACCATGATTGTAATATTAATGATGATGATGTTCTCCTAGCCGATTCCGGCCACGGCGGCCAATCTCAATGAGATTAGCCAACTGCGTAGGAGATATTATAGTGCTCAAGTGTACGCGCAGACACAAGTGCACTCTCTATTCCTATCACTCTCATACTCCGGTGGGACGACCACTCGACACAACCGGTGAGAGTTAAGGCGCAGGACCGACGGCTTTACGTGCTCTCCGAGGCACGGGGGTGAAACACCGCCAACTTCCCAACTCCGGGCTGTTACTGACACTTACTATACAGGAAGACTCAATAACTAAACTTGGCCCGACCCAGGACTCGAACCCAGGACCTCCGGGTGTGCAGCCGTACATGCTAGCCACTACACCACCGAGGCAGTTAATAATACTTTGGTGTAAATTGATTTGCCGAAGTACTCGGTAATTAAATAAATAAGAACAAGCTTCACATTCAAGCGTAACTAAATGCTATTGTGTCTCAGACATTTTGATTTATTGATAATGATAAATATTAAACTATTTACGTTACAAATATTTTAAGCACACGATAGGATTCATAAAACTATCTGGAGAGATTAGATAAAATAGTTTTTCGCAGTAATAACAACTTTAGGTTATATACGTAATAGAACGTGAAAGTATGTCCACAAGACACTTATGGCTGATTAAGGGTTAAATAAAGATAATGTAAAACTAAAAATAAAATGTTAACAATTTAATTTCGCATTTTATTTTTCACTATAATCGGCAAGCGGAAGCGAACCGTTTTTACCTATTTACGAAAATAATATAAAACTAGAGAACACATTTCCGTCAAAATTACATAGTACATAGGCGCTACCGAGGGTCGGCGCGGCCCTGGCAATGGTGTGCTTGTGACTCGCGCGGTCAGTTCACTGTCAAAGTTTGGCCATAAACCAATTTTGTCAGTCTTACGCCTCAGAAAAACATATATATTCAGATAAAAATATTCGCATTCGCATTCACGAATATCGGTGGCAGATATTCGCATTCGCATTCGCATTCGCATGCCCAAAATTGACATTCGTTACATCATTAATGTGTATAATAAAATTCTACGGTTGATATTGAGCTTGCCATTTAAATAAAAACTAAAAATATATTGAGGGAAGCTTATATATTATATATACGGAATAAAGCTGTTAATGTGTGGGACTGATTGCTAGTTGGACCTCACGTAGGATAAGCAGATAATTTTTGTATTGCAATATTATAAACAAATATTAAAAAACAAGCAACTGTTGAGTTTAAAGGCGACTCTTCTCAGCAGAATTGCCGTCCGAGCCGATGGTAGCTTCCTCATGGACTTACATACTGACATTTTTTTTTAAGTTATGTCTTGTCTATTTGATTAAAGTATATTTTGATTCGATATGACTGTCTAACAACGCACAACATAAGCTCAGAGCTCAGCTCTTCTAGAAGCAAGAACTTTGGCACAATAATTCCTTATGTAAAGAAGGTTCTTGTCAAACGATTTTAAAAATATTCCTCAAAAAGTTGATTGAGAGATAATTTTTATATGGGAGTTAGTCATTTTTAAAGCTAAAAATACAGAAATTGAGGTGTTTTCTTTTTTTACAGCCAATTGGAAATCCCATCATTATTTGTGATGCATATTTGAAATATTTTAGTTATACTCGTAGAATTTTCAACTTAACAGTCACAATTTCATGGGTTTTCATTTTTTTGCACAGAACCGTGATACTTTTTCCAAAATAAAAGTAGGCTAAATTACTCTTTATAATATCAGCTATCTGCCAGTAAAGGTCTCGTCAAAATCCCAGCGGTTTCAGAGATTAGCCAGAACAAACAGACAGACAGCCAAAAAACTTAAAAAATATTATTATTTCCTTATAAGTACTATATAATATAATTTCATATGCATTTAGTAAAAAGTTGTTATTTTGATATTACAAACAGACACTCCAATTTTATTTATCTGTGTAGATTAAATTAAACTTAATAAACAGACAGACAGACAGATAAAAAACTTAAAATTATTGTTTCCTGATAAGTACTGTATATAATTTCATATGCATTTAATAAAAAGCTATTATTTTAACATTACAAACAGACACTTCAATTTTATTTATCTGTATAGATAAAATTAAATTAAACTTCTTATCCCAAACGATAACACCAAGTAAGTTATAATAATCTCAAAGCCTACAAGTAATGTACAATGACAAATCAATATAGAACGAGATTAGCAATCTATGATTAAAATAATAACACTTGTATTGAACATTGTATAATTTTACATACGTTTACAGCATACTAATGAATTTGGTTACTGGTTCAAGGTAAAACTTGTTAATAAGAAAAATATTAAGTTAGCAACAAGTTTTAAAATAGGTCACTTACCAGGTTTATTCTAGGTATATATGTATATCTATCTTCTTTATTCTATAGGTACATAGAATAAAATTCTAACTGATGCGAGTCGAATCTGTACATTAAATATTTTTTGGAAAATCTTTTTGAAATTGTCATTATTATCGATACAAAGGTCAAATCTATAGTTTATAGAATTTTTGCCTGTTTGTCTGTCTGAGAACGCATCACGAGAAAACTACTGGACAGATTTTGATCGGTATGATGATAGCTGGGTCAATTAATATAGGATACTTTTTACTGCGGGAAAATATCTCATCTCTGAGAAATCTATACTAACCGTTAAAACGCACGTAGGGACGAACCCGATCGGAACGAGGGTGAATGGCTAGTTATATATAAATAGGCAAAGAAAAAAACAGTTGTGTATCTTTTTCTCCTCTGTCTGTTAGCTGTTTTTCTTTTTTTTTTTGATTAGTAAATATTGACGAGTTTTAGTGTTACAAATAAAAAAAATTATAACCCATTTCCCAAGCAAACGCTTAAATTCTGGGTTACCACTGCGTTTCGAATTGAATCTTTTCCTTTGTAAAGTCGAGCAAAAAGAATAATATGGATTAGAAATAATATAATAAACATCATTGATTTGAACGAAATAGTTTAGAATTTAGAGTACTTGTGAAGTTAAAACTAAAATATATAAATATATAGGTACATACCTTTTACACGAAATTCGGTGTGATCCATTCTATTTCGTTATCTGTAAAGAAAAATATATTCGTTAGACTCGATATTCATTTTTATTAAATTTTGTCTTTATTCATAAATTTGTAAAAACAAGATTTATTAATAGAACCTATTAGTAGAACCTACCTATAATTTTGGAACCTACAGCATAAATGTATTTATTTTTAAAGTTCAAGGGCCAGACCTAAGAATTTGATATTAATTTCAAATCAGGGTTTCTGTGAAAAAGATCAATTTATAGATCGATTGATGCAGGTTCATGAGCATGAGATATGAGCTCATTTTATTTTTTAACCCCCGACGCAAAAGGAGGGGTGTTATAAGTTTGACGTCGATGTCTGTCCGTCTGTCTGTATGTGTGTCTGTGCTCTTAAACGGATGGACCGATTTCAATGCGGTTTGTTTTCATTTGAAAGCCAGTTTCCTTGCGGTGATTCTAAGCTATGTTTGGTTAAAATCGGTCCAGCAGTGTAAGAGTATCAGCTCTTTTCGAAAATGATGTACGGGATTTTGGAGTATGATTACTTGATTAAGTGCTTCACGCGTGCCAGTGTAATCTTTAAATGACAATTATTTTGCGTAGGGGTTTTAATAAGTAATAATTTACAAAACCTTAAAACTGCGATATATTTTGCTTCTCACAAGATTCGAGTACAATCTACATTGCTATGCTATCCCATAAATATCATAAATGCGAAAGTTTCGACGGATGTTTGTTACTCAATTACGCCAGAACGGCTGAACGGATCTGCATGAAATTTGGCACAAAGATAGATTATAGTCTGAAATAGATTACTTTTTACTCTGTAAAAATTTATGGTTCCCGTGGAATATCCATACTAAACGTATCTCGGGATGAACCCGAGCGAAACGAGGGTGTGTAAGCTAGTAAATAATATAGTATAGCAATATCAAACGAAGTGGGCCTTTAAACGTGAGCCCTGTATAAGTATTTTTATTTTATTTTTTATTTATTATAATAAGGTTTGCTAGTGGTTACTACATATTTTACAAGAAATGATTTAAATTAAATAATTAAAATACACCACATATTATGCATAACTGTTTAAAAGCAATACACAACTTGCATATCCTTATGTTCGTTTTCACAATTATGAACATTTTAAGAACATAGTAATTAATATTCATAAGCTTAAAATAAATTAAATAAAAACATAGCAACAATACAATTTATAAATGATAATTAATTATATAAATATATATAATTTACAATGTATATAATTATTATAATCATAGTATTGGCGATTAAAAAATAACTATTTCAATATCGGACAGAACAAAGTTTGATCATTATATTATTGTTGATTAATTGATTATTTGATTATTTGTTTCATTATTGAGCAAATCAACATGTCTTTAAAGGCTTCCTGAGATGAAGGTTGTTATTAATGATGTATTTATTATTTACTTAATTTTATTCAATTCAGTTCGCATAGAAAATAATCTAAGGTATTTATAAGTTGATTAAAACAAATATGCAAAGTATCTCTTAACATAGGCTAGTTTTATTCAATGTTAACGGCTTACCCTCGTAGCGCTTGGGTGCGTCCCTAGTTACTTTGTAATTTTTTTCAGCAGAACTCTTGTTTTTTTTTAAATAAAAGTAGCCTAAGTTACTCCTTATTACATCAGCTATCTGCCAGTGAAAGTTCCACCAAAATCAGTCCAGCCGTTTCGGAGGTTAGCCGGAACAAACAGATAGACAAAAATGTTAAAAAATATGTTTCTTCTTATGAGTACCGTATATAGTTTAGTGTGTATGTAGTAAGAAGCTGTCATTTTGACATTAGAAACAGACACTTAATTTTTATTTATCTGTATATAGACTGGCTTCTTAACCTTACTATACTCTGGTACGTTCCTATAGATGGTGGTGGTAGATGGTTTAGGAACGTATAAAGGACAAACATACAATAATTCTATTTTTAGGTCAGAAACCTTCCCGGACGTACAATAAAACAGTCATTTTATTTACATATACAGTATTTGTCTAGTGTCCGAAATTCGATCATAATCATTATTGAATTTTCTGTTTTCTCATCAATAGCTATACAAAAAAAATATACTAAACAAAAACAAAAATATTGAAAAACAGACGAGAAAAATGTTGTCTTTTCCTACCTTTTATATTTATAAAAATTGAAGTATGTGTGTATGTTCCCTATGGACTCCTAAACGACTGGAGCGATTTTGATGAAATTTTCAGGCAATTGTCAGATTAGCCCACTAGATGATCATGTGAAGTTTAGTAGCGATCGGAAGATTGAACTATATAATAGTTGATACACCAATTACTGGAGTAAAAACATTCGTGCTCATCACACAAATAAATATGCCCAGCGGGACTCGAACCCGCGACCGCGTGCACAGCAAGTAGGATCACTACAAACTGAGCACGTGTCGTCACATATAGATACCATACGAGTGAACTCACGGGCGGCTAACTAGGTAACGTAAACGTTTGTCGATCTGGTTAAGACTGTAGCATTTTTCGGTTGCAATACACTATTCACATAAGAATAATCCGTAGGCTATGAAGCCTTAGAACTGCTGGTACAATATGTCTGAACTAAATAGGTATTGATTGAAAACGATGCGTTAAAGTCGAATTACTACATTTGACTTCTATCGCATCTGCTACTATTTTTTTTTTATTCTTCACAGATTCTTCAAAATCACTTTAAAGTAAATATATATGTCATCTTTAATTAAAGAAATATGTTGAAATTACATAACACCTAATTATATATACATAACTAATATACAGTTGATTATTACGGTACGAGTCATGTCCGCGAGGAATAGTGGCAAGAAATGGTGAATAATTTATTATAAATAAAATAATCAAAAAAATCCCTACACAAATTAATTGTCATTTAACGATTACACTGGCACGCGTGAAGCACTTAATCGAGTAATCATACGCCAAAATGTCTTACATCATTTTATAAATGAGCTGATACTCTTCCACTGCTGGACCGATATTAACCAAACATAGCTAAAACCCACCGCAAGGAAACTGGCTTTCAAATGAAAAAAACCACATCGAAATCGGTCCATCCGTTTCAGAGCTACGATGCCACACATAGACAGACAGACATTGACGTCAAACTCATAACACCCCTCTTTTTACGTCGGGAGTTAAAAACGAGCCAGCTATCTTGTCACCAGTTGAGTCGATAAGACAAGGTATTATGTTTTTTTATAAAGTGTTTATTTCATCAACTCCATAAGCCGAAAGTTTCAACAGATTGAAGTAATATAAATACTCGTAGCAGAGGCATATTTTTTTGCTAAGGTGTCAATTTCAATAAATTAATTTGTTGTTTGACTTCATCCAAAACTATAAAATTATTTATAATATTTTATTTATTATATTTTATAATATTTGTTTATAAATCACTAAAAACCTTATTCGGAGTATTATGATTATTTTGAAATGAAATTGCACAAATCGGTCGAACCGCTCTCAAGTGTGCACTTACTAAGGAAAAGCATCTTTATTATATTATTTAATGTAAGTAAAAACTCGGTATTTCAAAGAGATGGGCTTGGGAATATCGATTTTTTATGTTTATTAAAAAAAATATGAAAATCGATTCACATAGACACAAAAACCAATACAGCCAATATGAATACCTCTTCTCTTTTCAAGTCGGTAAAAATAATACTAAGAAAATAATGGGATAGAAAAGATAATATGAAAAAATAGAAATATGTATTGTATCAACACAATAACTGGTGTGACAGATTGTGATATATCGATGTGGTCTTTTAAAACATTTACTTATATTATTTTTACTTACTTTAGATATTTGAATTGGTTTAAAAATAACCTCTTTTAGTTAAGAATCTTAAAATATATGGAATTATGTCTTAATCGGAATAGCTATGTAGAGTATATTTTTGTAACCTGATTTTTTACTACATATAAAGAATAATAAGGAATATAGACAAAGCGTGATAAAACTAAACGTGAAGCCAAATAATAACGTTTTAAAACATAATATATACATATAATAAAGTTGTAACTAAGCCGAATCTGTGCATTACATATTTTTTGGAAAATCTTATTGAAATAAACATTATTATCGATTCAGAGGCCGAATCTATGGTTTTTAGAATTTTTATCTGTCTGTCTGTCTGTTACCGCATCACAGAAAAACTACTGAAGGGATTTTGATAAAATTTGGTATGGTGGTAGCTGGTTATCCGGGTCAACATATAGAATACTTTTTACCGCGAAAAAATATCTCATTTCTGAGAAAAAATACAAAAACTGCAATGGCAGAGTATACTATTATGTAAAACCTAAGAATTTGGTTTTTCGTCATCTGAACGCGGGCGGAGCGGCGGGCAGTGTTAGTATATAAATAAATGTATTATACATAAATCTATACGGGTAAATAAAATTGAAGTGTCTGTTCGTAATGTCAAAATAACTGCTTTTTACTAAATGCATATATGAAATTATATACGGTACTTATAAGGAAAACTCAATTTTCATTTGTTTTTGTCTATCTGTCTGTTTGTTCCGGCTAACCTCCAAAATGGCTGGACTAATTTTGACAGGACTTTCACTGGCAGATAGCTGAAGTTATAAGGACTAACTTAGGCTGCTTTTATTCTAGAATATGAATTAGGGTTCCGCTTAAAAAAATTAAAATGTACCAAGAATAAAGGTTCCGCAAAAAAAATGTACCTAGAAAAGAACCCGAGTGAAGCGAGGGTAAGTCCCTACTATACAAATAAAAACTGCATTTAAAATATGGGTACAAGCTGACAAAGGAACATAATACACTTGCCGCGAGTCTTGCTACAGAGAGAACACTAGCTTAAACTGCAAAAAATACGCTACTATTTTTAACGTTGACATTTTTTTTTGATAGAATTATATTATATACATATAATTCTTTAGTCTGAGAAATATATAAGGACTACTTTTCTGATCAATCATAAGCAAAAAAAATCCTAATAATAAACCTATATTGCAACACGCATCATAATATGTATGTATCTTTTCGAATGCTTTACAGCAATCATGGTCTCTCCCGTGACCATGATTGCCGTAAAGCATTCGACACATCGGGAACCAAAAATCTAAATAAATCCGCGAAAAAATCCGAAAAGATAGTTTTACGAGTATTTAAATAATCAAATTTTCGCGTAAATCTAAGAAAGTATTACGTTTATTACACTAGCGACTCTCACACGTCAGGTTCGTGCCTAGGTGATTCTTTAAATTGACATTGGCATAACTGTTTTATTTGTGAATCGATTGAAATAAACAAATACTAAATGTTAAGCTTTCAACAATACATTAGTGAAAACCGCACCCAAATCGGGTAAGCCGTTTCTGAGATTAGCACGCACAAACGCAGAGGCAAACAGACAAGAATTCTTAAAATCATTGTTTTGGGTTCTATTGCGATAATAAAGACCCGCAAAAATAGTTTTTTTTAATATCTTCTATGTACAGACAGCGATCAGTTACTTTTATTATATGTATACATTACTCGAATAAAATCGGCCATAGTCGACCTGCACTCCAAGGGTTCCGTAATAGGTTCCGTGCATGAAATAGTTTTATGTCACGTATTGACAGTTATATTAATTTTATATGTGAAAAGTTCAGTTAAAGCTAGGTGGAGCGACGACATACGTAAACTGGTTGGCAGCGGTTGGATGCGTAGAGCTGAAGATCGAGCTCAGTGGCGTGCCATAGGAGAAGCCTATGTCCAGCAGTGGACGAAAGCAGGCTGAATATGATGATGATGTAAGTAGAATATTTATGCTATTAGCTCATATGTTATTTTATAAGAACATACAAATAAAAATATCATACAATCGAACTTAGTATCTCCTCTTTTTTAAGTTGGTTAAAAACTTAAAATTCAGTCATTTTTATGGTCATTTATGGTAATTTTGTATTATTTACAACTTGCTATGTTTCATTTCAAACAATTCTTCCTTCATTTATAGTAGGGGAGGTAACGTAGCATTATCAGTATTTATTTTGTACCAACAAAAAATTCATAACGATAAAGATTTTCCGCTACGTCAAAGCTCCACTATCACTTTAGTCTGCAACTAAATAAGAAGTGAAGCTAAAAACTGGTTTAAACTTGGCTTTGAGTATTTTCATAACATGCCAAAATTCATAAATGAGTTTTTAAGGTTTATTTTATTACAATTTTGAAATAAAAAAAAAAAATCTTTTTTTTTTATATAGATATCATTTTATGCCATCTGATTGATTTTTTTACTATTTAAATAAATAAAAAATTATAGAATTTACATTAAATGGAATAAATAACGTCAGTCGGTGGCATAAACGTGCTCAGTGCCGTGCACTGTGGGTACATTAACTGACCCTTACTTGGTTGATTAATAAACATTAAATAACCTTTTAAGTAATACTATCTTAGATTTACGCGAATATTTGATATTTTAAATAAAACTATCTTATCGATTTTTCTTTGTAACAACTACATAACTTTGGAGTCGTCTACAGCCTTAGTGTGTCCCGTGATCATGATTGTTGTAAAGCAAATTGATGTGTCAAAACGTTTGGAACCATTAAATGAAAATGAATCCGCGAAAAAGCAAACACCTTTTTTTTATTTAAGAAGCATTTTAATTTATTAACCGACGAAAAACGAAGAGGTAGGTTCTCAAATTCGACACATATATTTTTTTTTATATTTGACAACTTATAACTTTTTACAGCTAAATATATATTATATATTGCGATTATTCTTTTTTTTAGATAGGGTTTACCTCAAAGTTGGTCCCATTTAAATTTGACAGAAAAAAAAACACCCTTAAAAGAAGTGTAGAAAATAAGGGATGATTGAAATACTTTCTTCTTACTTTACTACTACTATGTCTATATTAAAAATGAAAAAATAAAAAGTAAAAAAAAAACTGATTGGTATTTTCCTTTACTATAGATACCTAATCAGATATTTTCGAAGTCGGTGCAGTCAAAGCACACCGACTTCGAAAATATCTGATATTCAACTAGATACGATTATATTTTCTTTTGTCAAAAAAAAAATAAACTTGATACATAATACGTATACAATTAGTTGAATCAACAAATAAAATAGAGTTTAAATAAATATATTATCCCAATTTAAACTATGAAGCGAAGGATTTTTGCGAGAAATTCAACCAAAAATTTATCAATTTTAATTACAGAAATAGATGCTATCAAGTAACATAGGTTACTTATAATACATTTAATAACTTTACTTAAAGTTAATAGAAAAAAATGTAGGGAGAATCCTTAGTACTAATGAAAGGTATGTCAAATTCGACTCACACTTGACCATTTTTTTTATTTAACAGATTAACAAAGTTCTTGTATTTAATTTGGCTGAATCACGACTTCTTACTTCCGTATACTATTATAAGTTAGACCTTGGTTTAATATATTTTGAAGCATCTTTCAAACTACCCGTGAAAGTAAATTTCTTTTAATTCGCAGCTAAAAGTAAATAAAAACTAAGCAAATTATTCTTCTTTTCCTATATTTTAATACGAAAAAGTATACATAAATTATTTTTTACTTCTTGGAATATTTTTTTTAACTTATTAAATATCTGTACAGAATATCTTAATTAAGAAAAGATGCTGAAAATTATAAAATATCGTAACGTACTAAAAATAACTGCATGACACTAACAAAATTTCTATTTTTCATAGGTTTATGGATTTAAATTACATAGATTTGACAATGTGACCAATCCACCAACCTGTTTTATTTTTTTATATCTATACGTATAGTAAAATTCTGAGTCAAATCTGTGCATTAAATATTTATCAATAATAATTTTATTGAAATAGTGGTTATTATCGATACAGAGGCCGAATCTATAGTTTTTAGAACTACTGGCTGTCTGTCTGGGAACGCATCATGATCGATGGACAGATTTTGATGAAATTTGGTATGGTAATAGCTGTTTATTCGGGTCAACATATAGGACACTTTTTACCCCGAGAAAAATCTCAGTTTTGAGAAAAAATACAAAAACTGCAATGTAAGAGTATTGTACTAATATGCACCTAAAACCTAAGAATTTGGTATTTGGTCATCTGAACGCGGGCGGGCTAGTACTACTAAATATTCTAATCTATATATTAAATAGGCAAGATATAACAATTCAGTACATTTTCCTCCTCGGTTTGTCAACCGATTTTCTTGTATTTTGTTTAGTAGTTATTGAGGAGCTTTAGTCGAAACATTTTTTATGTTACGTAGATAGATAAATTTGTATTCCTATAATACGTTTTTCATTAATTTTAAATAAGAATTATGTTCGAATTTCAACCACCGGGTAAACGGGCCTTATGTCGTTAATTTTGTACATTAAATGTAATATAATTCATTTATATGTAAAAACCAAAGTCGGGTTTGTTACAACACTCGAGAACTGCTGGACCGATTTTCATGGTTTTTGATTTGTTGGATTTGTCTCCGCCTCGAATAGCAGAATAATTATTAAAACATTAGAAAAAACACGAATAAAAATTTAAAATTTATAGGGCCTTACTGGTTAATAACTATTTATATCTATTTAACATATCTAGGGACGAACCCGAGTGAAGCAAGGGTGAGCAGCTCGTTTTTAATAAAAAAAGGTACAATATATTCATAATCATCGGTTTTTTTTACAATATATATATATAATTTATATCAAACCCTTGACCCTATTCATTTAAGATTTATGAAAATTGGTATAGTATATGTAAAGATATCGCGAAAAATGCACATTAAAAATATATATACTCCAATTGAGTACCTCCTCGATTTTTGAAGTCGGTATAAGTAAGTTTTACTCATATAGCTTGTTTTCTAGTTGTATGCAATGAAACATCTAGTTATTTTACTTTGACATTTCGTATAGGAACTGCTGATATTTTTTCATTGGCTTTAGTTACTTTAACTAGAACTAAAAAATAAATAGTGAATTTTCAAAAAAAAATATAAGTAAATACAACAAAATAAAATTATTTAATAAAATTTTATAGAAAAAAAATTATAATAAATATTTACTAACTATCTACTAAAATAAATATATACTAAATATTTACAAATTTTAATCAAAAACTATACTTATTTGCGAAAAACTTACCTTTTCACAAAATCAAAGCACAATAAAATATATTTTTTCTATTATTTAATAATAAGTTAAAAATTGAACGTCCGTCCGTATAACACTGACTAGTAGCAACGCGTTGTAAGGCTTTTATAGGGGGTGAGAAACATAGATCGACTCGTTGCCAGACAAGTTGTCAAACCAATCGGGTAGAGTCTGTGGTAAATGCGACAGCGTTTAATAAAAAAATAACCTAACATTTTACCCGACTGCGGCGAAGCCCAAAGGAGGGTTTTATGTTTAACTTGTATGTATTTAGGTCCAATTCTATGGTCCCTTGTAATTAGTAAACGGCTTAACCGATTTTGATGATTCATACGTCATTTGATTTGACTTCATAACGCTAGTGTCATAGAGTATATAGATATAATTAAAAATCAAAATGGCGTATCTAAGGCGCCAATTTTGGAGTCCTGGAATTTTTTTTCAAATAAAATCAAAGGGTTTCTTCAAATATTTTAGGAAAAATATATATTTATTAAGAATATGAAAAAAATAGTGAATTATAAATTAGGTAAAAATTCTTAATTATTGTAAAACAATTTTATTTAACGGGAGTATACCATGACTATAGAGCACATTTAACTAACACGTTTTATATATGTAGCAATATACTCTATGTAACACGTGATTTGAGCAAGTATGGCGACCAATGCTTGCCGATAACATCCGACCTACACCAGATGGAACCGAACTTTTTTTTCGAACTTTTTCGTTATATCGATTTCTACCTGTCAACTGCTACCGGAATCCGCATTGAAGAACTTCGTTCTAAAAAAAATCTTTTAAATGTTTAATAAACAGAAAACCAAAGTTACCTATTTGGTAATTATTTCTATGAATCTGACAATAATTTCATAATAATTGTTATAAACTACAATTCGTCATAATATATTAATCAGAAAGTCACTCCTCTCATGCCTTACGTTCACTCCAACTAGAGGACACAATAAAGCAGTAAATACTTTTAATAGATTTTCCGGCTAAAGTTTGAGCGATCGTTATCAATATTTCATAACATTTTAATATACATATTCGGTCACAGAATTGATATTTGATCTATATCTTTAAATATACATATTAATTTTAATAATATTAAAAATACATAATTTTTAATTATTACATTATTAAAATTAATTTAAATATAAACATCAGAGTTGCGTGACATGGATAGAAATAATTTAGTTAATTAATAACTAAAAGATTCATTCATTTTTCAAAATCATCTCAAGAGTAATGAGTAAAATCGTAAGGGTCGATATTTTTCTTGAAAATATAGGAAGGATTTTGAGGTATAAATCCTATATGTTAAAAATTAAATATATTGTAAAAATAAAAAATCCGACTGCATAAAACCTAACTAAAAGGATGGAAACAAGTTCACGAAAGAATATAGTATTATGCGGTCGGAGACATACACGTTTCATCCTTGCCGCGAGATGTACATACTCGTATGTAGGTATATCTAATTATAATATTTTTTTTCTATTTTTATACTACCTATACATATAATAAAATTGTAACTAAGTCGAATCTGTACATTAAATATTTTTTGGAAAATGTAATTAAAATAGACATTATTACGATACAGAGTCCGAATCTATAGTTTTTAGAATTTTTGTCTGTCTGCCTGTCTGTCTTTCTGTCAGTCTGTCTGTCTGTTACCGCATCACGAGAAAACCACTGGACAGATTTTGATGAAATTTGTTATTATGATAGCTGGATATCCGGCCAACATATAGGATACTTTTTACCGCGGTAAAATATCTTATTTCTGAGTAAAAATACAAAAACTGCATTGTAAGAGTATGCTAATATGTAAAACCTAAGTATTTGGTTTTTAGTCATCTGAACGCGGGTGGAGCCGCGGGCAATGCTAGTTTCCTATATATTCTATCTCCTACATTTTGCGGTAAGGATGAAACGTGTATATCTCCGACTGCATAATACTACTCCTATATTCCTCCGTCAACTTTTTTTCAACTGTTTACTTTTGGTCAATATTAGACATTTGAAGTAATATTAAAAAAATTTTTATCTTAAATAACTATCAAACAAATAAGTTGTATGTATATATTTGTAATCGCCTCTTAAAAACATTTATTTTGATCCCGTACCGTTTAGTTTGGAAGAAATTATTTTTTTAAGACACACACACAATTGGCGTCTGAAACCCGCCATTTTAATTTTTAACTATTTTTATATAACCTTTGACACTTGCGTTATCAAGAAGAATCTAACGACGTATGAATTATCAAAATCGGCCTACGCTTTTGATCTGTAGAATGCCACATAGGAACAAACATACATACATACATAGACTGATAAATACATTACCCTCCTTTGCATTGCGCAATCGTGCATCGGGCATCGGGTAATTAGTATATTCAAATCGAATTCGAAGATTTATTGATACAGTTATTAGAGAAGCTACGAGTAATAAAAGCGTGACAAAAAGTCAATCTACTGCTAATTTTATGGTATTTATATAACTAAATGAATAAGTATTGTGGCATATTGGACGAAACAATTAAAAAGAGTTCGTAACAAGCTTAATTTCATGTAGACGTGTATGTATGTATGTATGTATGTATGTATTCAGCTCTTTCTGACGACCCTGGGCTGGGCACAGGCCTCTCTTCAATACGAGGGGGATCAGGTCATAGTCCACCACGCTGGCCAAGTGCGGGCTGGCAGACTTCACATGTCTTTCGAAAACTTATTAGGCTATATCAGACATGCAGGTTTCCTCACGATGTTTTCCTTCACTGTTAAGACAAGTGGTAATCATGTTGGAAATATCAGAGGTGCAAGAACCGGGATTTGAACTCGCTTCACTTGGTTTCCCAAGCGAGCGCGTTACCACTGGGCTACCACTAGTAGTAGCCAGTAGACGTGTATATATTCCTAAAAAAAAATTTCCCTAATATTTTTTTTCTTTCTTAGTAATATTAATAGGAGAGGTTATGCTCTCTTAGATTTACTCAAATATTTGCCATCTATACTTCTATACTAATATTATAAAGAGGTAAAGTTTGTGAGTTTGTGACGTTGTAGGGGGTAATCTCTGGATCTACTGAACCGATTTAGGTGAAATTTGGTAAGACGATAGTTTGAAACCCTGTGAAGGACATTTTATCCCGAAAATCATTCCTTAAGGGGGTGAAAATGGGGATGAAAGTATGTACGGGGATCAACCTAGAGATGAACCGGAGCGAAGCAAGGGTGAGTCACTAGTCTACATAGGTATATAAAATGCTTTGTCCTGACTGACTGACTGATTGATCAACGCACAGCCTAAACCGCTGGTCGTAGAAATGTGAAATTTGGAATACGCATTCTTCATACAATGTAGGAATTTGCTAAAAAAGGACTTTTCTAAATTCATCCCCTAAGGGGTAAAATAGAGGATAAAAGATTGTATGAAACTCTGTTATTCTTAATGCGAAATGTACAGAAAGTTGTATTTAGCTTTAAGATGAAAAATAAGAAATATTTGTGTTAGATTTTTTCGAAATTTATCTCTTGAAAAAGTAAAAGGGGATGATAAAGTTTAAATGGGCAAACAATTATTTATGATAAGAATTACTTGAAACTTGGTATTAATGCTCTTCAATACAATTAAATGAATTCATTTCTTAGCAATTTTCGAAATACATTCCATAAGGGAGCAAAATGGGGGATGAAACTTTGTATGAAATTCTTTAAGTGGTTCACGGAAAGTGGTATTTACCTTTGAAATTAAATATAAAACTATACAAATATCTTTTTTTTGTAATTCATCCCTTAAAAGGGTAAACGAGGGTTGTGTTGTTTATATGAGGAAAAATTGTTTATAATCAAAATTAGTTGAAACTTGATATTATGTTCTTCAATACAATGAAATAAACATGTATTTTAGATTTTTTTTTTAATTCATCCCCTAAGTGGGTAAAATTGGGTGATAAAGTTTTCCGTAAGTGCACACTTACTGTGTGGATATAAATTAGTAGAGAACGGAGATTATTCCAAACCCAAAGGAAAATTATATATAACTTCTCGGCTGTCCACAGCAGTGACAACTATAATAGACCTAGAGCGCGAGAGAGAGAACGTAGCTAGAAAGTATCCTGCTATCTATATCCGCCTTCTGAAGGTTGGCACAACTGTAAAGAAAAAGTCACCTAAGCCATGTAACGGGGTTAGACTGAGTAATTCATCATATTGGCCACTGGATGTGCTCGGGGGGCATCAGAATTCATACCTCGAATACCACTGATAGCTTCTGACACGTCTTTGAATTTAATCTATTATAATTCCTCCTTAAAGTTTCATTTGCAATGACCATTAAAATATCTTAGATTATATATATATATATATATATATACCCTAATATATATATTTATTAGGGTGTGCCAAAAAATGACATTTTTTTTCTTCGCTCTCACCCCAAAATATCTCAGAAAATGTCCCAACAAAGCTCCTGTTAAAAGCGGAGCTCAAAATTCCAATTCTAAGAGGTTCTCCATCGAACTTTAAGTTTTTCCATACAAATATATGGAAAATATGATTTTTAATACTTTTTTGTCCTGCAAACTGGGACGAAAATAATTTTCAAAAAAATGAATGAATAGACCTTTTTTATTATTAAATTTACTACAAAAAGTTCCATAGAGTCGAATATATCGTTCTATATTCAATATTTTATTTGTTATATAGCTTTAAAGTTGAATTTTATGGTTTTTTGCATTTATTAGCTAAACTATAAGAGTTACAGAAAAATGTTAAATGACAAATTTATAGTACATTTGAAATCCTATAAAAAAGTTCTTTCCAACTTTTTCATGTCATCAATAACATCAAAGTTACAGGCTCACGAATATTTATTTTTTCAAATTTTTGCTCTTACGAACTAAAATAATTAAAAATAATAAATATGTTTCTATAAAAATTATACCAATTATAAGTAAAAACTAAACTTATGAGCTTTTATTCAAAGCATTCTACATTTTGCATTTCTTCATCCTTAATCCGTAGGGAATTGCTCTAAGATAGTCTCTGGACAATTCGTAGGGTCCATGATAAAATATGGAATCCTACTAATATTATAAACACGAAAGTTTGTAAGAATATATGTATGGATCTATGTTTGTTATTCTTTCACGCAAAAACTACTGAATGGATTTTGATGAAACTTTACAACAATATAGCTCATACATCAGAATAGCACATAGACTATAGATTTGTTTTTGTTTCTCTAGAAACGAATTCGAGCGAAGCGAGGGTGAGCCGCTGGTATTTTATAAAAGGGTCTACGGAATGAATTCGGAAGGGCTAAAAAACTTGGCTATTGGATGAGATTAGCGGACGTCTGCCTTCTCAACAGTCACAACATTGATCCTAAGGCATAAGGTAATTTGTCTCCCACTAGATGGGCCCCCAAAGCCGAACAGTGGCGCAGGCGCAACATCGGCGTAGTCAAGTCAGGGTATTGAGAGGTGTTGACCGTTTTTACTATCGCGAGAGTGCTCATAAGCGGGTTTCCCCGTTATTAAGCAAAATGAGCTGAATAAAAAAGCAAAGTCCGTCATCCTTTAAGTCCACCATTGGATTTAGAATGACTTCAATTAATTAATCATGCATTGTCATCCCAACTAAATGCGTTTGCAAAATTTCAGCTCAATCGGTTGAGGACTACTTTAAAATTCAATTACAAGATTCGACCTGAACAAACAAACATAAAAGCTTGTAAAAAAGTGTTAATTTTTGTACACCAATAATATATACATATATACAAGAATTATATATAATAATATATACAAATTCTTGTATATATTATTATATATTCAAATTCTTGATTATATTTTTTTATATATAATACAAGAATTTGAGCACGTAAAGCCGTCGGTCCTGCGCCTTAACTCTTACCGGGCGTGTCTCGTGTCGTCCCACCGGAGTATGAGAGTGACAGGAATAGTTAGTGGGCGTTGTGTCTGCGCGACACTTGTGCACTATAATATCTCCTGCGCAGTTGGCTAGTCTCAATGAGATTGGCCGCCGTAGCCGGAATCGGTCAGGAGAACATCATTACAATAATATTTTTATTATAATACTGAAACTTATGTTTCCATTCTACATTGGTGAAAAAGCCGCGCTTATTTGGCCTTCTAAAAACCATTAAGAAATAATTACGTTGAATATTCGTCTCAGTATTAGATACAATTATATGCACATATAATTAATTACAATCGATTTGTTTCAGTTGGTCGTTTTGTCCAATAACCCAGTTTTTTAGCTCATCCGAACTCCACTTCATCCTAAGCTATTAGTTTGCATATTCTCCTCTGTCTTACCCGGTGGCTATCTTTGTGTAAGTCCTTGCCTGTTGATGAATCGCACTAAACAAATTTGAAACTCATAAGAGGCCTCTACGTTTTAATTTGAGAATTGAATATTAATAAATATAATATTTGATATGTATCTATTGATTTATTTTATTTATAACAAGTTATGACAAACTTATATTTTGTATAATGTCAATTCGTCTTCATCCGCATATCACGGAAACAGCTGACATTGAAGCTTCAAGACATTTCTTGATTTGTAAAATGCTATATTATATACTCACTTTCGTCTGCTGTTTCACTTGTGTGGTACCGTTAGTTGTTTATTACTAGCAACTCACCTTCGCTCCACTCGGTTTCGTCCCTAGTTACGTTTTAACGTTCAGTATAGATTTCTCAGAGATGAGATATTTTCTCGAAATATAAAGTGTTCTATATGTTGACCTGAATAACCAGCTATCACTATACCAAACTTCATCAAAATCTATTCAATGGTTTTCTCGTGATGCGTTCCCAGACATAAAGACAGACAAACAAACATTCTAGAAACTATAAGTTCAGCCTCTATATCGATACAAACTCGACTTAGTTAGACTTTTATTATATGTACATACATAATACTTATACTTGTGTTCATGTAGTAGTTAAAACCATCAGAATTGACAATCGTTATAATTATATTACTCTTTGGTATCGTGGAAATTCACTTAACAAAAATCTAAAAATCCTTCTCTTACTTACTGAAAAAACAAAACCTGAACTTATAGAATTAGTAAAATGTGAACCCTTAAAATTTTGCACAAGAGTTCCTTAACAAAAGCTGGCTGTCTCTTTGATTTAGTGGCTAGCATTTGCGGCTGCCGCTTCAAAAATATCTGTTTCAAAAATATAAACTCGTCAATAGCCACTAAGCATAAAAAAAAAGAAAACCGATTGACAAACAGAGGAGAAAAAGTACTGAAATCTAACTCAACAAATATAGAAATATACTCTAGACAAGTATAAAAACAGTATATCCAAAACAGTATAAATATAAAGCCTATGTATTACTCCAGATTTTCAAAATATCATCCAAATGCATCCAGCGTGAAGCTTATGATCGAATTTCATCCACTAGGCGAATATTGTATTCAGCCCTTTTTAACGTCCCACTGCTGGGCGTGGGCCTCCCTTTAATACGAGGGGGATCAGGCCATAGTCCACCACGCTGGCCAAGTGCGGGTTGGCGGACTCCACATGTCTTTCGAGAACTTGTTAGGTTCTCTCAGACATCAGGTTTCCTCACGATGTTTTCCTTCACCGTAAGACAAGTGGTAATCGTGTTGGAAATGATTCGCACATGAAAATATCAGATGTGCGAGACCCGGGATTTGAATGCGTTTCACTCGGTTTTGCAAGCGTGCGTTACCACTGAGCTACCACCTCAGGCTAACACTAGTTTTACTAAATCTTTCAATTTAGTTTTCATCCATTTTTAAATGTCTAAAATAATAACTAGCACCTGTATTGGGTGTTGCAAAAATGATCTATGATAATAATTAAAACTGAAAAAGATGTACTCAAAACTGAACTTTCTGAAATCTATATGAAGACCTTTAAAGGAGTACTATAAAAATTTTATACTTTTGTAATAATACTTTCTTAGATTTACGCGAATATTTGATATTTTAAATAAAACTATATTACTAATTCCGGATAATTTCGCGGATTTCTTATGAATTTTGGTTCCCGACGTTAATATTTCTGTGACATACAAGTTTTTTTCTTGCAACAAAGTAATTGTGTGTTAGATATAAAATCTTAAACACTATATAAAAGCAAAATCTGATAATCACATTTAGATAAATTTTATAAAAACATTTAAAAACTAAACGTAGTATGTTCTAAATTAATTTGATATTAATAAATAATTTATTGATTATTAATAACTATCTTGATAAGAACAACTTTTTTGTGACCGCTTAGAACGTAAACAATTTTAATATCCTATGAATTAGTAAATCTAATATACGAGTATGTATATATTATGTTAGCTGTCTATACTATAATACGAGTATTATAAACATAAAAACCAGACAAAAAAACATTTTCAATGTTAAAAAATCAAATATACTTGCCCGATCCGGGACTCGAACCCAGGTTCTTTGAATTTGCAGCCATACATGCTAGCCACAAAATCAAAGAGACAACCAACCTTAGTTAAGGAAATCTTTAGAAAATCTTAAGCGTCTAATATAGCTTATACATACAGCCAAAATTTCGCATTTATGTATATACCTATTTTTATATGATAATACTACAGATAACAAAGTTCACGCTTGTCGCCGTGCCGCCATAATGGCAACCTCTTTTTCTTTTATTCATTTCATTCAATTTCTTTAAATAATATCATACGTCTCCTTTTATTCTAAAAATACCATTTCACACATAATTATTTAGCAAAATACCACATAGAGACGTAAAAATTTTGGCATAAATAATAATAGCCGTGTGATAGAAAAATAAACCAATCATGAAATATATTTTTTATTTAAATAATTCACATAAATATATAAAACAAATTAAGATTAATTATAAAAAAATACAATGTAGTAACGGATGACGGAATAATTATAAAAAAAAAATATATATAAAAATATTTTAATACTTTTTTAATAAAAAAGGTCATTGGAATATAATATTATGAGATTTTGTTTAAAATATATAATTTATAAAATTCTAAACGTTATTTTACGAGTGACAGTTCGTAGTTAAATACTTAAAATTATTAAATAAATTATTTCTTGTTAAATACTTATACTTAAAATTAGATATTTAAAACCATCCTAACAAATGCCTCTTTAAAAAGTGGCGTCGACATGTGACGTTAAGTAAAACCAAAGAATTTATAATATAATTTATTATATATATATATATATTTATATATATATCAAAAATCGAAAGTTCTAATAGTCTAAACACAAATTCGAACTAACGCACTTAACATAAAAGTACTTGTTTAAACGAAACAACGTGCGTTTAATTTTGTCACTTTTTTGTTGACCAAAAGAGATTTGAAAAGAGCGCACAATTTAGGATTATGCACTTCTTTTTGAGCACACTTTTGAAACGCTAATTGTGTATCTTGAGTTTTTGTATATCAATAAATAAAATAAATAAATAAATGGTTAAATAACAATAATAAGTTTTTATTTAATACAACCCCCTATACTGTTAATTTTTTAATTCTTTATAGTCCTGCATAGTTAAAAATAATCTTCTTTATTAGTATATATTAATTAAAGGAAAATTTACAGATAACGTCTAATTAATTTATATATAATGATTATTATTTAATATTTCAGAAAAGTTTGTTTTATTTTGTCCTTTTACTAATAGAACAGTTTCTATTGATATGTATAGTCTATATTATACTTACTAAATATTGCCAGCAGTTTTACTTTCATTTTTATTTATAATTTTTCCGCTATTTATCAATTAATATCTTTTGCACTTTCTTAGTGAATATGTTGTTAAATGCAAATATTTTCATAACATCAGCATCTTAGTTCCTGAGATTATCGGGTTCAATCAAACAAAGAATAAAAAAAACAAACTTTTCTGTTTTATAATATTGAACCTCGTTTTTTTCGGTATATTAAAAAAGTCTGGAATTTCACAACATATAATTAATTATGTATAGCTAAAGAATATAGGCATACCCATAAGTTAAAAAAATATATTAAAATTATGTCCGTACATGCACAACAGGATTTTATTTGTAACTAGCGACTCACCCTCGCTCCGCTTGGGTTCGTCCCTAGTTACGTTTTACCATTTAGTATAGAGTTTTTAGTATAGATTTCGCAAAAATCTTTTCCCGCAGTAAAAAGTATCCTATATGTTGAACCGGATAATCAGCTATCATCATACAAAATTTCATTAAAATCTGTCCAGTGGTTTTTTTGTGATACGATCATAGACATACAGACATACAGACAGACACATAAAAAAATTAAAAACTATAGATTCGGTCTCTGTATCGATAATAATGACTATCAATAAGATTTTCCAAAAAATATTTAATGTACAGATTCGACTCAGAATATTATTATATGTATAGAAGATATTATTGAATAGTCTATTGTTAATAAGTGTTAATTAATTTCTTGATCATATCAACAGATTCGTTCTGACCGATATTATCGATATACATCATGGCTTTCTTCGCATGTTCCTTTCTTAACATCTCAGTTTTGTCGATCGCATCCGTTTTCAGGATATTAAACTTCAAATCTTCATAATCAATGTCCTTCACATCGTTTTTTGCTCTGTCTATAATTTTGTATAAGTCAGGATTATTTTCTAAAGCAAATAAAACTGGGGCACTTGTTAGGCAGAATCGATGTTTTTCGGTAACTTTTTTAATTTCAGCAGCCGCTTGCCAAGACAGGCCTACGTGGCAGCCAAAATTATATGCATTTCTTTGTATTTCACGACTTTGTTCATTCAACACCATTGCACTCTGACATCCTCTACCTAATAAACTAACGCCGTTGTACACCGTCCTCGCAGTCCATTCTTTCTTAGGCTTTCCCAATACATCACCTTCATCGATAGCTGATGTATCAAAAGTTATATCAAGATCGTCTTTCGTTACTTTAGGTTTTCCTGGCAAAGGCATATTTTGTTCGTCTCTGTCACCAAAAAATTCACTCTCAGACAGATCTTTTGTTGCCGTTGATACAATATAAAGAACCTCAGAGTGCTTTAAATTAGCTAACATTGCATTTGCTGTAACCAAAAGGTAGTCACCCAATAAAATTGCAATTTTGTTCCCAAATATAATCGAATCTGTATCCTTTGATCTTCTTGAATATGGTACATTGACAATTTTCCGATGAATTAAATGGCCAGTTCTCAACATTTCTGTTAGCTCCGCTAATTTTCGTTGTTTTTCGCATGCTTTAGTATTTGCTGTTTTAACCGATTTTGATAAAAGTAAAATTACTAAGCCCCAAGGCTGTAGGTTCTTGGAGTCGCCGTATAGCACGTTCTTTGCTGTTTGCATTACCAGATGGTTGCTTCCAACCTGAAAAAATAAAAATATTTTGTTTATTGTTTAGCTTATTTGTTTATTTTGTAATACTTAATAAATGATTAATTTCTGATATTTTCAGTACATCAACATTTAATTATGTGTCTAAAACATAAACTATTATAATATATTTCTCAAAAAAAAAATTACTCAGTTATTTTTTATAATTTTTCGATTGGCTAATCTTCTTTTTTCTAACACAAAGACCCCTGAATAATTAAATGAAATAAAAGATAAAACGTATTCCTTCCTATCTGTACAAATTAATTATATTTCTAAAGATTACTGCAATTCTTTTGTTCAATGGCTGGAGCTTAGAAGGCAAAATTAAATTCGACAATGTCATATAGAATGGATAAAAAAGAAAAGATTAACATATACAATTATTGTAAGTATTTCACAAAGATGAAATCAAAATCCATCAATGCTTGCTTATTAATATTATAAATGTGAAAGTATGTTCGTTTGTTTGTCCTTCTTTCACGTCAAAACGGAGAGAGGGATTGGCGTGACTTTTTGTGTGGAGGTAGTTAGAGGGTTGGAGAGTGATATAGGCTACTTTTTACCGCAGGAGAATATCTCATTCCCACGGGAAAACACGCTAGTCATAATATATAGATGATAGCGACTCGCCCTCGCTCCGCTCGCGTTCGTCCGTACTTAGCTTTAATGTTTAGTATAGATTTCTCAGAGATGAGATATTTTCTCGCAGTAAAAATAGCTTATGTGTTGATCCGAATAACCAGCTATCATCATACTAAATTTCATCAAAATCTGTCCAGTGGTTTTCTCGTAATGCGTTCTAAGACAACAGACAAACAAAAATTCTAAAAACTATAGCTTCGGCCTCTGTATCATAATGACTATTTTAATAAGAATTTCCAAATAATATATAATGTAAAAGATTCGACTCAGAATTCTATTATGTCTTTAAGAAGTTTTTTTTTAATTAAAAAATTATCTAAATAGGTTTTCTTTTTCTTATTAAAAAAAAATATATAGTAAACATTGCGGTTATTTAGGTGGAAGCTGCAAAGTAATAAGACATACTGTTATTGGCATGGTTAACTAATGATCAATAGTGCTACGGTAAATGTTACGTACTAGCAAACCGCCCCGGCGTTGCTTAGATATTTTCCGTTATAAAAAAAAATATTCAATATAATGCATGTTCTATTATGATCATAATAGATCATGGTTTTAATATATGTTATAAATTATAATAAATAAATTAGTAAACTATACTAGTATTATAAACAGGTAAAGTTTGTAAGTTTATGAGTTTGTAATGGACCGATTTAGATGAAATTTTGTAGGAAGATAGTTTGAGATACTGAGACGGATATAGAATAGTTTTTATCCCAGAAATCATCCATTATGAGGGTGAGAAGGAGGATGATAGTTTATATGGGGAATCAATAATTTCTCAAGTAATATATATATATATATATATATATATATATATATATATATATATATATATATATACATACATATAGTCTATCTATTCCATAGTTATTATTAATACGTTAAAGCGTACCTAGGGACGAACCCGAGCGAGGGTCAACCGCTAGTTTAATATAATATAATTATTCATATATTATATGGGAAGTATCTCACAATTTTTTTTGAAAAAAGTGAAAATTATGGCTCACAATCAGACAATTTCGTTTTTTTAAATGAATTTAGTAATTATATTATAAACTTAGTAAAATTACTAAGCCCCGAGGTTATAGATTCTTGGAGTCGGTGTTTGCATAACCATATAAGGTAATACTAATTATAAATTTGATTTAAAGCAAAAAATGAGTGTTTTCGTAACTTTTGCTCAACCACACATTGAAAATATGTACTTTCAAAAATAATATACATTACAAATTTATAAAAATTACTAGCATTGCCCGCGGCTCCGCCCGCGTTCAGACGACCAAAACCAAATTTTTAGATTTTACATATTAGTATACTCTTACATTGGAGTTATTGTATTTTTTCTCAGAAATGAGACATTTTCCCGCGATAAAAAGTATACTCTATATGTTGACCCGGATAACCAGCTATCATCATACCAAGTTTCATCAAAATCCCTCCAGTGGTTTTCTGTGATGCGGTAACAGACAGACAAAAATTCTAAAAACTATAGTTTCGGCCTCTGTATCGATAATAATGTTTATTTCAATAAGATTTTCCAAAAAATATTTATAGTACAAATTCGGCTTATTTTATTATATGTATAAATGTCATTTTACATTCCATAACAATATCAACCCATTCTTCAGAAACTACATGCTGTTCAGTTAATTTATGTTAGAAAAAATGAAGGTCTTTGCACCCTTGATTATACTCGTAGGAGAGGATGTGAGTTTTAATATTATGAAAATTTGAGACGATTTCACCACGTTTTTGCCTAACGGCAAATTTTTATTATATATATACATATATATATATATTATATATACTCTTCACATTCTATGTATCAAAATTAACTAACATACTGTAATATGCTAAATGCTAAAATTATAAATATAAAAGTTTAAATGTTTGGATGTTTGTTACTCAATCATGCCAGAACGGCTGAACGGATCTGGATTGCATTTGGCATAGAGATAGATTATAATCTGGAATAGTACATAGGCTACTTTTTATCCCGAAAAAAATGTGCGATTCCCGTGGGATAGATTTGTTTTTATTTTTCTAAGTATAAACCAAATATGCCAAATATATATTGACTTAAAAGAATCATTTTGTTGTCTCTATCTGTCCAGTTTAAATAGATATTGGTTTAAATGGCAAATGCACATACATAGATCCTCATATAAAGTAATAGTAGCTACTGCTTCAATAGTGCAGTAGAATAGCATAAATTTTACGCTTGCAGTAATACCGTTTATTTCTCGTATACTTTACTGTATACAATTTACAGGAAGGAAGATATTTAATAATAACTTGCGTTTGTCCAGTGGTTGAAACTCGAAAATTATAATTTTTTTTTGTTGATAACACAGAGAAGAAAGAGGTACTGTAAAGATTTGTCTTTATCTATACATATAATAAAATTGTCAATAAGTCGAATCTGTACATTAAATATTTATTGGAAAATTTTATTGAAATAGACATTATTATCGATACAGAGGCCGAATCTATAGTTTTTAGAATTTTTGTATTTCTGTCTGTCTGTTACCGCATCACAGAAAACCCCTGGACGGATTTTGATGAAATTTGGTATGATGATAGCTGGATATCCGGGTCATCATATAGGATACTTTTTAACGCAGGAAAATATCTCATTTCTGAGAAAAAATACAAAAACTGCATTATAAGTATACTAATAGTCAAAACAAAATCTGCTAACAGACAGAGTAGAAAAAGGTACTGAACTGTTTTGTCTTTGCCTATTTATATATAAATATATAAAATGATAATATTGGAACTATTTTGATCAGATTTAACTTATAAGACTTGTCAAAACAAAATTATTATAGCTACTTCAAGGGCTTGCTAAGGGCTAATGAAGGATAACACTCCCGACTGGTATGGCTTGGCTTTAAAATTTTTAATAATTATAAATTACAATATACTATTTGACACTTGCTTATCAAGACAAATCTAATGCCGTATAATGCATCAACCATCGGTTAAGCTATCAAGTAATTGCTAGGGAACATTGGGTCAGACATACACACATGTAAGTCAAACACACAACTTCCTTTTCGACTTTGCCGCAATTGAGTACAAAGAGAAGGTATCATGCGTATATATATATTTTCTAGTATATGTTTACTGAAGAAAACAGGTTTAATGACCTGGCGTGCAAAAAAATGTATTTTATTAAAGTTATAAGAGATAATGGGACAACCCGTTATAATGTTTTACATATATATATTCTGAACTAGCATTACCCGCGGCTCCGCCCGCGTACAGATGATCAAAAACCAAATTCTTAGGTTTTACATATTAATATACTCTTACATTGCAGTTTTTGTATTTTTTTCTCAAAAATGATATATTTTCCCGCGGTAAAAAGTATCTTATATGTTGACCCGAATAACCAGCTATCACTATACCAAATTTCATCAAAATCCCTTCAGTGGTTTTTCTGTGATGCGGTAACAGACAGACAGACACAAAAATTCTAAAAACTATAGATTCGGCATCTGTGTCGATAATCATGTTTATTTCAATAATATTTTCAAAAAAATATCTAATGTACAGATTCGGCTTAGTTACAATTTTATTATATACATATAGATGTAGATAATCGCCAAGAACAGATTTTTCAACCGACTTCAAAAAGGAGGAGGTTCTCAATTCAACTGTATTTTTTTTTTATGTTTGTTACCTCAGAACTCCGTCATTTATTAACCGATTTGGACAATTTTTGTTTTGTTTGAAAGGGTATACTTCCAGATTGGTCCCATTTAAATTTCAAAAAAAAAATACCACCCCTAAGGGTGGAAAAACCACTAATGATGAATTTAACCTACTTTTAATTGTCATATTGACTTGAAACTTTGCAAGTATTTCTATTTCCGTTGATAGTACAGTGGTTCGGTGTTGTTGACCTGATCTGATGCCAAGGCCAGAAGGTGGAACTCTTCAACGGCTATTAGTAGATACTTTGAGTTTGGGCTTATTTTGTTTGATTTGACAAGCCTAACACGTTAGAATTCTTACTTTGCTACTACTGTCTACACTAAAAAGGGAAAAATAAAAACTTTTTAACAAAAAAATAAAAACCGACTTCAAACAAAAGCACCTGACTGGTAGTTTTCATTTACTATACATACCTAATCAAATATTTTCGAAGTCGGTGTGCTTTGGCTAAGTAATTAAAGCCTACCTATTAAATACATACCTAATCAAATATTTTCGAAATCCTGTGCCAGCCCATACAAAGCAAAGCACACCGACTTCGAAAATATTTGATTAGGTATGTATAGTAAATGAAAACTACCAGTCAGGTGCTTTTGTTTGAAGTCGGTTTTTATTTTTTTGTTAAAAAGTTTTTATTGACATTCTACCCATACGTTAATCCTTTTTAACGTAGGTGTAATATATGTCAGTGGGCAAATCTATACTCTTTTTTCTTTCTTTCTCCCTCGCTTTGACATCCAATTTTCTTTTTTTTTTCGTTTAGTAATTATTGACTAGATTTAGTGTTAGATATCATTAGAAAAAAATTGTAAGCAGTTTTCGACCAATATGCGAACATTAGTTAAAAATTAACCTGATGAAGTCTAAACACAGTGTTAGTTTAATTACAGACTTAATTTAATAGTTAAAGATATTTTGAACCAGTTTCTATATTCGGTACATATTTTTTTAATAAAATTAATAGAATATAATTTCGCAGTAAATATATGTATGAAAGAAAGCTAGGAAACGTCGTTGAAAGTTTGTTTACCCGTACGAGTGGAAAGCCAGTGAAACTATGCGATCATATTTATACAATTACTCGAATCGACTAGACAAACAAAAACAAATTTATCCCACGGGAACCGTACATTTTTCTGGGATAAAAAGTAGCCTATTTGTTATTTTGATATATGAACTATATGATTGTAAAATTTCATTAGAATCCAATAAGTAGTTTTTGTGTACTAAGCTATATAAGTTATTACAGTTGTTTAACTATCCCACAGGAGCTCTTTAATTTTCCGGGATGAAAATTATCTAAAATGTTGACCGGGGATATAAGGTACCACCATGCAATCAAATTTCATCTCAATTGGTTTAACAGTTTTGGAGATTAACCCGTACAAACAGACAAACAGACAGAAAATTTGGAAAAAATCTGGATTTGTTCTATTTCTCTTTTTACATCACTCTGATTCGGTTTTTAGCATTTTTTTCTATGTACAGACATTCGACCTCTACAGTTTTATTATATGTATAGATGCTTATTCATTTTGAATATTTTTGTTAATATGTAGCTAATTTGTATTTATTATTTTAGTTTTAAAAAAATACATAAGGTAATTTATGTAGAATTTATGTTACTTCAAAACATATTAAAAAGATAATTTACCACAATCATGAAAAGTAATTAAATATATAAAAAAACGTGTTCCTCATAAATAATAAGATTAATAAACATCAACTTAAACGAAAATTTTATATAATAATAATATAACGTTTTAACGGTTAGTATAGATTTCTCAGAGGTAAGAAATTTTCCCGCAACAAAAAATATCCTATATGTTGACCCGGATAACCAACTATCCTCATACCAAATTTCATCAAAATCTATCCAGTGGTTTTCTCGCGATGCGTTCCCAGACAGACAGATAGACAGACAAACAAAAATTCTTAACACTATATATTCGGTTTCTGTATCGATAATAATGTTTATTTCAATAAGATTTTCCAAAAAATATTTAATGTACAGATTCGACTCAGAATTTTATTATATGTATAGATTAATAAAAAATAAAAAAAAAACTTACCACTTTCCGTAAATACAATGCCAAATTAGCAAATTCGTCACTCAAAAGGCATCTTAAATTCATAAAAGATGTTGGATATCCCAAAACTTTCTCTGCTTCACGTATAATATTACTCCAGCGAGAAAATGGCGGTCGCAATAATACTAGCATTTCATCTTTAGTTAAACTAGAAACTGTTGAATCAAATCGTTTTTGAATAAAAGGCGAAGCGCGCCTTAAAACGCGGGAAAATAAAGCCATTTGAAAGTTTTTTTTTTTAACAACCTATACGTGCAGCGCTAAGGCCATGCCTTAGCCGAATGTTTGGGTTTCATTTCATGTCAGTGTTACCACGTTTTAATGACGTATTTTAAGGCCTTTTTAATTATATTGTTTAAGGACTATTTTATTAGCAAAGGTTTCGTAATACAAATGCACTAATTTGTAAAATAGTCCTATATATCTATAAGCAGTCGTGTTACACGATAAAATAAATTAGTACACATTTTTGAATTTCAACGATGTATTTTGTTAATATTAGAATTTTTACATTTTTTCATTTGTACAATAAATCTTCTGTTACCTATTCTTCTTTTGTTTTGACTGAATTATATACCTATTTTTATTTTGCCAGTCATATATTATATATATTTAAATACTGTGTTCTAACTGATTCGAATCTGTACATTCATAATTTTTTGGAAAATCTTATTGAAATAGTCATTATTATCGATACAGAGGACGAATCTATAGTTTTTAGAATTTTGGTATCTGTTTGTCTGCCTTAGATCGCATCACGAGAAAACCACTGGACTGATTTTGATGAAACTTTCTACTGCGGGAACATATCTCATCTCTGAGAAATCTATACTGAACGTTAAAACGTAAGTAGGGACGAAACCGAGTGGAGCGAAGGTGAGTTGCTAATTTTATATATGATATTTATTATATGTATAGATTATATACGTATATAATAAGATTAATATAATTTTTATTTTAATATTAATTATATTCAGGTTAATTAATAATTAAAAATAACCTGTTTCTCATTTAAATAAGTACGTATAAATAATAAGCAAACTATGTTTTTTCATTACGAAACAAAAAAAAATGTAATTAAAAAATCTTATTATTTCTCTCTTTTAAAAGGGTATTTTGAAATACTGGCAACACAAATGCGCTTGACCGTAAAAAGTGGAATGCATTAGATCGATCACGCTCTAGTATAATAAGAAAAAAATAAATTTCTATTAATTCCGTAAAACCACAGCACATTGTATCTTATTCCTTTGACATAAAAATCAAATTATATGCAAAGACACCTTTGTTAAATTGGACCGGCTAATATTATGAGAGCTCTATTATGATATGAAAGTGAAGTAATTATTACTAAATGTAACGGTACGAGGGATCATTAAAAGTGGTCGAGAGTTTAACTCTTTTTTTTGAAAGTTGCTTTTAATATGTAGATCATTCATATAAAAAAATATAATTGTTTTACTTTTCCAGTTCTCGTCGAATTTCTTGATATGAAAGTGAAATTTTGTTAAGGCTTGACCTGCTTGTACACAAACCTACTTTAAGGAAAGGAATGTTAATTCTATTTATGCAGAAACTACAAAAGGATATTTTTATTACATCTCGACATCTTCTTGTCGAGGACGATCTTTCCCACGGGAACCGTACATTTTTTCAGGATAAAAAGTAGCTTGTGTACTATTCCAGACTATAATCTATCTCTGTGCCAAATTTCATCTAGATTCGTTCAGCCATTCTGGTGTGATTGAGTTACAAACATCTTAGCTTTCACATTTATAATATTAGTACTAGCGACTCACCCTCGCTTCGCTCGGGTTCGTCCCTAGCTTGTTTCCTCATAAAAACTTTCATCCCCACTATTACCCCCTTAAGGGATGATTTCCGGGATAAAACTACTTCACTTACTTCTCATATCATGAGATTTAAAAAAACTTATTTTAGTGATTTTTTTCCTTTTAATTTTCTTCTATACAAAACTTCCTGACCATAAACAACTTTAAAAAAACCGACTTCCAGGTACTAAAATGTAAAAAATAATTAAAAGGGGGTTTTCATTTAGAATAGATACCTATAATAGAACCTATAGCTATAATATAGAGGAGTCGGTTTTTATTATTTTTTAAGTTTTTATTTTTCCATTTTTAGTGTAGACGTAATAAGCAGGTAAGAAGAAGGGTTTTTAATAACATATTCGATTAAACAATTTATTTAAAAAATATATTTATTGTAGATTTTTTTAAAACCCATTTCTATGGGACCACCTGGGACGTATACCCTGTAAAGCAAAAAAAATCCAAATCGGCTCAGGCGTCTTTGAGTCATCGGTGAACATACATAAAAAAAAACAAACACAAAAAAAGAATCACCCAATATGGTGCAGTCGGTCGGAAGCTATGCGCCGCATACATATGTACATTTCGGTGATTCATTTTTATTTATATAGATGTAAAAGTGTGTTTGTTTGTTTGTCCTTCTTTCACGTTGAAACAGAGTGACGGATTTGCATTATTTCTTGTGTGGACATAGTTTTAGGGTTGAAGAGTGACATATGAAAATCCGATTGACAATTTTTGAGTTTATCACGTTCAGACAGACAGACAGACACACGCGGGGGGACTTTATTTTATAATTTGTAGTGATTTTATTAAAGTTTGTTATTATTTTAAAGATGGCAAAAAAAAATTACTTACTTTTTCATCATAATAATAATTCCGTAGATTTCTTCATAGTTCAAAAATAAAAATAAATATTAAATGATTATGGTTGTAAAACCAAATAAATTATTTTGTCGTGGTCAAAGAAAGCGTTATCTATAATTTTTTTATTAATTTCTCATTATAATGTCCTCATAAAATTAAAAATATAGTACAAACGTGATTTACGTGATTACGTGACGCCACTTTATGAAAAAATAATTGTTATGAACTTCTAGGTTTTTATATAATCGCAATTACGTTTTAAGGTTTAGTATAAATTTCTCAGACATGAGATATTTTCCCGCAGTAAAAAATATATTATATGTTTACTCGGATAACCAGCTATCATAATACCAAATTACATCAATATCTGTCCAGTGGTTTTCTCGTGATGCGTCCCTAGATAGACAGACAGACAGAAAGATAGACAGAAAGGCCAAATTCTAAAAACTATAGATTCGGCGTCTGTATCGATAATAACTTGACTCCGAATTTTATTATATGTATAGAAGATGATTTTTACACGATCACTAACTTTAAACTATGAACTCCTACCTGTGTTAAGATTCTAAAGTTGTTATTAAGCTACTTTTTATCAAGCCATCGTATTGATTTGAAATTGTAAGTATACAGTGTAAAATATAAGGTTTTATTAAAGAATTCGGGTTCACCTCTAGGAAAAGAAAAAAAAACCTATCCCACGGGAACCGTACATTTTCACGGGATAAAATGTAGCCAATATATTATTCCAGACAATAATCTATATCTGTGCCAAATTTCATCCAGATCCGTTTAGCGGTTCTGGCGTAAAAGAGTAACAAACATCCATACTCACAAACTTTCACATTTATAATATTACTATAGATTGAACAAGTAAAAGTTAGTTCTTGCGCATATTTAAGATGGCTTTAATGTATTGACATATCATTTAAAATTAATTAAACAAAAAAAACCTTCGAGTCTTAGGTAGGATCAAGTACCGTTATTTAGTTTTTGTAATATTTTCTATATGAGGTTTACGCGAATATTGGACATTTAAATATAACTTCAATTTTCAGGAACAAAAATATAAAAAAAAACACAACAAAATCTGAAAAAATATTTTGATTATATAGGAAAAGTACCAATTATGGAATACGTTCCTAATATGGAACACCATAATATTTCTAAAACTAAGCGCCACGAATATTCTAGACGTATGTTATAGTCTCCCTTTCGCTACCCGCGTTCGACGGCCAGAGGGAGTGTGGCTTTTGGCAGCACTAGATGCGAGTAAGAGTGCGCGACACTGTTGACGAAACATCCATTGGATATTTACGTAAGCTTTACGTATATGTTCTCTTATTATTCTTACATGAATATTTCGATATAAGTTGGTGAGTATCTAATCGAAGTATGTAGTTTTTAAATAGTATTGTTATTTTATGAATATTTAATAATAAAAAAAAGTTATATTTTTTTTCCTCCCGCCATCATATTGTTCGTAATATGGAATATCGTCGAGTTCCTAATATGGAATACTAGTCCATATTAGGATCTCAACGTAAGTAAGTTTTTAATGTGGTGACTTATTACTATTTCTCTCTTTTACAAATATATTCATGATCAACATGGATCCGCCAGTAAAAAACCGAAAAGCCTGAAACAAAACCAATATGGAAAATGCTATTGAAGCGGTGAAAACCCAAACAATGGGTTATAAGAGAGCTGCACATGTCTTTCATATAACAACATATAAGCCAGAAAAACAAACGAATGTAGAAACCAGTGTTGAAGTCTGAATCATCTTCTGATAGAAATACCATCTTTATCTAATGATTATAGTGACGATAAGCCCGCAGTTACTGAACCGTACGATCCAAATGCTGACGCTGGGTGCATTTATTGCTCTGTTTTTTTCAGTGAAGACAAAAAGGGAGAAGAGTGGATTCGGTGCATTGCCTGTAGACAGTGGTGTCACGTTGCGTGGTCTGGATCAGAACATGCAGATTTTATTTGTGATTTTTGCTTGCAGGGTTGATTTTATTATTTTGTTTTGATTAACGAGACGTGATCCTATTATGGAATAGGGTATTCCATAATAGGATCACATTTTTGAGAAGCTATTTTTTGGTTGATTTATTTTAGTTAATAATATTACGGAAAGTGTTTATTATTTGATGATTTCATTATTACTTTTCAAGAGTAATTACTACTGCATTTAATTGTAAAGCATTAAACTGATTAAAATAAAACTTTTGTACTGGTTTTTTTCAGAATTTGTTTATGTATTCCATATTCGGTCCTTCTCCTATATGTATATGTGTATAAATATGTTTTATTTAAAACAGATTTCGTGGCATAAAATTTTTCAATGTTAGCCTGGCTGACCTCTGGAATTAAGTAATTCATGGTCTCCGATCGGTTCTGCCCCTGATCATTCCACTAGTGTCAAATTCTTCCATCAGGTCCCATCAGATTATGAGTGATAGGAATAAAAAGTCACACAATATATAGGCATCTCAATACTTATTTGTCCAAACGACCAATTTACCGAAAGAGATTTTAATGTACAATTATTGACTTTTAAATGTTCGTTCTATTTGTATTAAATACACATTTTACTTTTAGAACCCGAAAAGATTAGTGTAATTTTTTATAACACGACGGTGGCAATCAAGCATACGGCCCGCCTGTTGGTAAGCGGTTATCGTAGACTATGGACGCCTACAACACCAGGGGCATCACATGCGCATTGCCGACCCTTAAAAAACCTATTTACTCCCCTTTTGAAGGACCCCATACTGTAGCCCTCCGGGAAAACCTCGGCAGGGTGTTCATTCTACAGCAGAATGGTCCGTGGGAGGAAATTCCTCTGAAACCTGTACTCCTGTACAACCAATGGTCCCCCATTTGGGATGCAATGTAAGTGTTGGAACATTAAGTGTTAGGACACACAGCACCATCTAGTTCCATGGTAAGCTACGAAGCTTGTGTTATGGATACCAGATAGTTGATACACTATACATATAAAACTTTTAAATACATACATATTATAAATATAAACACCCATGACTGGAGTACAAACATTCGTGCTCATCACACAAATGAATGCCTCCAGCGGACTCGAACCAGCGACCGCTGGAACAGCAAGTAGGGTCACTACCAACCTAGCCAAACGTGTCGTCGAATGTGTGAGCATGAACTCCCTGTCGATTGCGAGCGGTGCGATTGCGGTGTATTTTCTGTATAGATATGTATATGTACATATATAATTTTAGAAATAAAGTTTTGTTATTGAAATATAGGAAAAAAACTAAAGTACAACATGTAACATATATGTTGAACAAATAGATACTAAGAAGACGATATATAGATACAGTTGGCTTGGCTAAATGGGATTGGTCAATCAAGAGGACCTTATTATTATCTATAATAATATTATAAAAAGGTAAAGTTTTTGAGTTTGTGACGTTGTAGGGGGTAATCTCTGGATCTACTGAACCGATTTCGATGAAACTTGGTAAGAAGATAGTTTGAGATCCTGGAAAGGATACAGAATACTTTTTATCCCCCCGGAAATCACGGCATTTTCACCCCGTAAGGGGGTGGCAATGGGGATGACAATTTTCTATGGGGAATCAAGCCAGGGATGAACCCGGCAAAAGAGAGTTGTCAGTCGCTAGTTATAAAATAAAATGGGAAAAAACAATAAAATCACTCGACATATAAACATATTTATTTATAAATCATCCACCATTAAAGGCCACACTACCAATATATTAGTATCATCTAATTTTCTTTGCTTTTGATTTATTTCCCCAAAAAAGTTCAGTTAAACTCCACTGAAGGTAATAAAAACCTATAGCCACAACTCCTATAATGATAGGAAGTATGGGGAAAAATATAGTGCCATAAAGCTTAGAGAAAATCGGGTAGATCCACACACCATGTTCAATGTAAGTGTAGACTAGACTGTAAAAGAAAATCATAATTATTATAATTAAAAATTTAAAAATCCCCCTACGGAAATTAACTGTCAATTAACGATTACAGTGGCACGCGTGAAGCACTTAATCGAGTAATCATACGCCAAAATGCCTTACATCATTTTGGAAAAGAGCTGATACTCTTACACTGTTGGATCGATATTAACTAAATATAGCTAAGAACCACCGCAAGGAAACTGGCTTTCAAATGAAAAAAACTGCATCGAAATCGGTCCATCCGCTTGAGAGCTACGATAGTACAGACAGACACACACACAGACAGACAGACATCGACGTCAATCTTATAACACCCCTCTTTTTGCGTCGGGGGTTAATTAAAACTAGCGGCTATCCCTAGCTTCCCTTTTTAATATATTATGTTATTGCTCCGCTGCCTTGAGTAGTAGGATGATGATCTATAGCTAATAGCTTTCCTCAATAAACGGGTTATCTGATGCAAAAAGAATTTTTCAAATCGAATTGATAGTTCCTGAGATTAGCACGTTCAAACAAATAAACAAACAATCATATATTACTATTAATAATAATCTATTTTGAGACGTGCGATAAGCTACATTTAAAACTGTGGGTTTTACATCAAAACAAAGTATTCGAATCGGTCCAGCCGTTTTTGAGTTTTAGCGAGACTAACAAACGAACAGCAATAGATTTTTATATATCTAAAATAATACTTACACAGCAAAATATAATAGCAAATGGAATGTTAAATGAAATAGGTTTCGTTTATGAGACCTAGGTTCAGTCCTTGGTAGGAAAATTACCTCCCACAAAACTACACCTGTCAAATAAAAAATAATAATTCAGTATATTATTGATACAATAGACGATTTGACATGATTTTTATAATATTTTCTTGTATTTACGCTTGTATTTACGTGAATATTGATAATTTTAAAAGTAACTATAGTTACGCCTTTTTGTTTTTTTTTTTTGGTTGCCACCGTTTCAAATTCTTTAGACATGGCAACCAACATTTATTATCTAAACTAATAATATAAAACTAGCAGAACCTGCGGCTCCGTCCGCGTTGAATCTACAAAAATCAACTCTTTGGCTTTATGTTATTTTTAAATATTCCTTACGATTACAGAAGGGCTTTGTTATACTTGATTTTTTAAATAAAATATGGAAATGGGAGCAGCAGTACTACATCTGTAATGCTGCCGGTCGCGCGGACAAACACGCGTGAACGGGCATTATTTTATTTATTACTAGCGACTCACCCTCGCTCCGTTCGGGTTCGTCCCTGGGGTGGGGTCTGGGAGGACCACCCTTATCCTTATCACTTAGGGGTATGGAAAATAGATAGTAGCCGATTCTCAGACCTACTGAATACGCATATAAAATTTGGTAAAAATCGGTTAAGCCGTTTCGAAGGAGTACGGTAACAAACATTGTGACATGGAAATTTTATATATAAGATTATTTATTTATTAACTTTTGGGAAACAAACAGTGAGGTAATTCTTAAAAATAATTATAACTAAAACATCCACACACCGGCAAAGTTTCTACCTATAAATATGTCACAGGTAGAGTAAACATAATTAATTTAAACATTAAAACAATATAATAAAATTTTAACAAAAGTTACTGCAAAAAAACTCTACAAAGGACAACAAAAAAAATGACTAAGTTAGAATTACATAAAAATTAATTAATTTAATTAATTTATACTAGCGACTCACGCTCGCTCCGCTCGGGTTCGTCTCTACTTAAGTTTTAACGTTTAGTACAGATTTCTTAAATATATGATATTTTCCCGCAGTAAAAAGTCCTATATGTTAACCCGGATAACCAGCTATCATCTTACCAAATTTCATCAAAATCCCTCCAGATAGACAGACAGACAAAAATTCTAAAAACTATAGATTCGGCCTCTGTATCGACAATAATGTTTATTTTAATAAGAATTTCCAAAAAATATTTATTGTACAGATTCCGCTTCGTTACAATTTTATTATATGTATAAATTATTTTAACTAAATTTTAACTAAACCTAGCCGTATAATATGTAATATAAAGATCAATGTGTAGTAGTTTGGAAGCGATCGGAATTTTGATCGGACGAAGCCGCGGATACTGCTAGTTTAGTTATAACAGACAGCTTCTACCAATAAAATGAAATATTGATTTGGGTGAAAAGAGAAATGGCACCGTACTCATTTTAAAAGAATCAAGTTAAAACCGCAAGAGAATCCGACTTTTATATTTAAAAAGACGTAATGATATATTATATGTTCTCTGAAGCATAGAACCCCTTATTGTTGGATAAATTCACGTTACGCACGCTACTTAGATCTTATTTCAATAACATATTTTAGCTTATACATCAACTAGCGACTCACGCTTGCTTCGCTCGGATTCGTCCCTAGGTACGTTTTAAATTAAAATGGATATAGTATGTTATCCTTAAGAGATATACATATACCATCGCGGACTTTTCTGTAGACCTATATAAGATACACAATTCCACCATACATTATTTTGTTATATCTCAAAGGGTTTAGGCAGCGATTTCGTTGAAAGCTCCCAGACGTATTATTTTGTCCGACACCTCCAACAAATATAGTTATATTTTAGTCAATGTATACAAAAACTTAACAAATTACATACTAAAACCTTCCTCTTGAATCACTCTATCTATTGAAAAAAACCGCATCAAAATCCGATGCGTAGTTTTAAAGATTTAAGCATACATAGGGATATAGGGACAGAGAAAGCGACTTTGTTTTATACTATGTAGTGATGATACTAGCAGAATGTGGTTCGGGCTAAAACTACAAAAAAAACTCTTAAAAAGTGAGTAGGTAGGAAGGTATTTCGAAAAATGTAAACACGTAATTATTTAATTGTATTGAAGAGCAATAATAGCAAGTTTCAAGTAATTCTGATTACAAATAATTTTCGCGTTTGGAGTGAGATAATCTCCCGCGGTAGAAAGAAGCCTATGTTAAAATGACGCCAATTTATCACTCTGTTTCGACTTGAAAGAACAAACAAACAAATAAAACACACTCACATTTATGATATTAGTACGGATATTATCAATATGTTTTAGCTACGTTTTTTGTTAATATCATTGTATGGAGATAGATAAAGAGCACGGTACTAAAAAAAAGTATTGTAAATATATTAGGTTGATGCCTTTAATTCTTACTAAAATGTCAGTAGGAACATTTATTCACAGGCAAGCAATAATTTTGTTGCTTCATAAACTAAAAAGATTATTTTATTATTATATTAGAGATATATTGAACATCAAGTCCCTTGTACATTCTGCGGTCACGTAAATATCTTTAATATGTTTTTTTTTTTAATTTTAACAATAGGCAAAAGATGTTCAATCCCCATATAAAGCCATAACAAGTTGTAATTAAATCTCAAAACTTTAAAATACAAAAATATTTCCATACCTACGATAGCTGTGTGCATAATATGATTAGAGGTTGTAGTTAACACTTTGTCCACGAAAGTTGGGAATATGAGCTGTCTGTCGTATAGAAATAGAGACCAGAATACTGTAAACACCACCTGCAAAGAAACCGCTGTAGATTACATCTTGACTTCTGTTAAATTAAAGGAAATAACTCGCAATATAATGAATTAATGTTAAAAAAAAAAACATTTTTAAAAAGAATCTTTTATCTGCACTAATATTATAAAGAGGTAAAGTTTGTGAGTTTGTGACGTTGTAGGGCGTAATCCCTGGATCTACTGAACCGATTTAGATGAAATTTGGTAAGTAGATAGTGTGAATCCCTGGGAAGGACATAGGATACTTTTTATCCCGTAAGAATTGTTCTTCTTCTCTTATCTTAAGGGAGTGAAAATGGGGATGAAAGTTGGTATTGGGAAGCAAGCTAGCGACAAACCCGAGCGAAACGGGGGTGTGTCGCTAGTATATAGTATAAAAAAAATATATAATGTGTGTCAGAATTTTATTATAATACTAGCAGACCTTCAGCTTCGCTCGCACTAATACTACAAATAAAACTCTAAAATGATAGGTTTCCTACAAACTTTCATCCGCTATTTTACCCCCTTATGGGATGAATTTCAAAAAATACTAAAACACCTATTTAATTAATGATATTGAAGAGCATTTATACCAAGTTTCAAGTAATTGTGATCATAAATATTTTTTGGATTGTATTATAACGTGTATTATAACTCGCCAATCCGCCAAGCCGTTTCGACGTGAAAGAAAGACAACCAAACAAACAAACAAATAAATAAACAAACAAACAAACAAACAAACAAACAAACAAACAAACAAACAAACGAACAAACAAACAAACAAACAAACAAACAAACAAACAAACAAACAAACAAACAAACAAACAAACAAACAAACAAACAAACAAACAAACAAACAAACAAACAAACAAACACACTTTCACATTTATAATATTAGTATGGATGTATAGATTATACTTACCCATGTCGATGGCCATAATACTGCACTGAATAAAGTATTCTTAAAACCCTTCAAATATTTTGGTAGCTTATAAACCTTATTTTTAGCGTTACTTATTATGAGGTAATCACATATTAGACCTACAATCGCGTGAAGTATTTGTAGGAACTGAAAAAGATAGAAAATACACCATAAAGTATAATAATTGCATAGCTTTAAAAGAAAAAGATGCTAGAATCTTCTCTTCGAAAACAAAGACTAAAATTGAAATGTGAACAGATTAATTATTAGTGCGAATCATACAATTTAATTAACTATAGACTCGGCGTGTTTAGAATAAAAAACTAAAAGCCAGTTTTTCCGCTTGTATCTATCATTTGGACCCAGTTATGCAAAAAACAGCCATGTGCGTAAAAGTACCAACAGAGTTATAAGCATTTTATTATAAAAAATAAAATAATTATAAAAAATAAACAATACTTATATAATTATTGTTCAATTTTAAAATAACCAGAAAAACAAAACATAATCCAAGTGCAACTATCGACAGAATAATGCTTATAGCTCTGTTGGTACTTTTACGCACATGGCTGTTTTTTGCGTAACTGGGTCTACTTTTTTTATAAAACATGGTGTTATAATATTGAAATAAAAAATATAAGTCATTAGCAACAAGAACGCATTTAATACTTTCTTTAAATTTCGACCTAGTATTATTCTTAATTTTTTATTCATATTAATTTTATTAGTCGATTGCGGTGAAGCCCTAAGTAGGGTTATGTGTTTGATCTGTACGTGTGGATCTGTTACTCAGTCTATCCCTGTGCTAAAATTCATCAAATTTCGTTCAGACGTTTCAACGTGAAGGAGTAACATACACATTACATACATACATACTTTCGCATTTATAGCTATTTATAACTAGCGACTCACCATCGCTTCGCTCAAATTTGTCCCTGAGTATGTTTTATTCTTTTTAGAACAACTATTTTTTTTTCTAGAATAAGAGTAGCCTAATTACTCTTTATAACATCAAGCTATCTATCATTGAAAGTTCTTTCAAAATCTATCCAGCCATTTCGGAGATTAACCGAAACAAACAGACAGACAAAGACAGACAGATTTTTTTTTTCAAAAGTTGTGTTTTTCTTTTAAGTACTGTATATAATTTCATATGCATTTAATAAAACCCCGTTATTTTGACACAAACAAACGGACACTTCAATTTTATTTATCCATATAGATTATTCAATTTGAAGGAAAAATTTTATTAAAACAATTTTATAACAACTAACCTTCGTTCATACCAGTTTTATTACAGGTTATAAATAGGTTACAATAATTAAATAACTAATAATACTATAAAGATATATGGTTTATTTTTATATGTCTTATACGCGGTATGCTATTTTTTAAACTAAGAAAAATCAGAACTTTCTTTACATATTTGTTACTAGCATTGCCCGCGGCTCCGCCCGCGTTCAGATGACCAAATAACAAATTCTTAGGTTTTACATATTAGTATACTCTTACGTTGCAGTTTTTGTATTTTTTCTCAGAAATTAGATATTTTCTCGCGGCAAAAAGTAACTTTTATGTTAATGCGGATAACCAGCTATCATCATACCAAATTTCATCAAAATCCCTCCAGTGGTTTTTCTGCGATGCGGTAATAGACAGACAGACACACAAAAATTCTAAATACTATAGATTTGGCCTCTGTATCGATAATAATGTATATATCAATAAGATTTTCAAAAAAAAAATTAATGTATAGATTCGGCTTAGTTACAATTTTAGTATATGTATAGATACAACGCACCTGAGCGAAGCGAGGCGATTTCAAATTTTTAAACGCTAAAAATTAACTTACAAATGTCCAACAAGTAAAGTATCGCGGTTGCAATTTTCCAAAAGTTTTCAATTCTGGATCATCGATAAGGTCTTTCTTGATATTGAAATTCAAATACGCCATATTCCCTACATGCATCGCTATCGTCGCTACATATCCCAAAAGTCTTAGATAGACGATACGTGACATGATCTGAAAAAAAAAATCGCATTTTCACTTAACAAACATAAATGAATATTAAAAAATTAAATTAAAAACAGCTTTTTATCATATGAATTGTATAATGTAATTGTAGTAAATATGGGTTTGATTTAATTTAAAGTTTATTTTTTATGTATTTATTTGTATTATTCTCTGCTAACCCTTTTATTTTATATCTATATCATGGGAGTGCATAAAAAACAGTCCACTATTGTTGGGAATCTGCCATGTTGGATTTACAATGTCTTCAATTATCTAACCATGCCTTGTCATCAAAACTAAACGTGTACCTATGCAAAATTTCAGCTCAATCGCTTGATAACTGGCTTAAAATTCAGTTGCAATATTTGACCCGAACAAACATACACACAGACATAGCAAGTTAAATAAAACCTTGTCATAAAATCTGACAACACATAATATCTGGCGTTTTGGTGGATTATTATAGATTTATGTGTTTGTCTCTTTATAGACTCGCATTTCCGTTTCATCGAGTTTCATATCACAACGATTCTAAAGAGGTTTCACTTCAAAAAAAAACCAATATAAAAAATGTAGTTTGTTTTTAATAATTTTTAATTTATTATTATCAGTAAACATAATAGTATAATGAACATTTTCCCAGTAAATGTTTGTTATAGACCACGTGCTAATAATTATGTTTACAAAATACCTTATCAATTTAATAATTAAACTATAGAAAATATTACTAACGATCATCTGAGAGGTCATGACTTCAATTCTTGTATGTAGTAAGATCATAGAATATCGCATACTAATAATTATTACACTGTGGCTTCATAATTATATTTTTTTTTGTTAAAATCTACACTAATATTATAAAGAGGCAGAGTTTGTCTCTTCGTTTGAACGCGCTAATCTCAGGAACTACTAATCGGATTTGAAAAATTATTTTTGCATAAGATAGCCCGTTTATTGAGGAATGCTATAGGCTGTATATTATCATGCTTCTATCTAATAGAGCGGAGCAATAATCATAAATGTCAACAAATCTGGCAGACTAGTATGAAAATGGTTTTTCAAACTAATTTTCTATTTGTTAGCGACCTTTTTATTAGTTTACTATGGACTTACTCGTACCTTTGCTCAGGTGCATCCCTATGTACGTTTTAAATAGATATGTTATTTGGAGTGTATCTTAGGAGAAAGACTTATGCTATTGCAGAATTTTCTGCAGGCCGTATTAATATCTACAATCTTCTAGTACATATTGTGAGGTATCTCTTAAGGTTTAGCCAGCGTTAGTCATGTACGAGTATATTGTATATTTCTAAGAACGACTCGATAAAACCAATAATTATGTTTTCCCGTGGGAATAAAAGATTATCCTATACTAAAAGGTATCTTATATAAGGAATTGACTCGAGTTATTACTATCTTTTTTTTAGCTTATTTTTTTTTTCGATTTCGTTAAAATCGGTTCTGTACTTTTTGCGTGAAACGCGCACATTGATTTATCTATGTTACTGTTTTATTATATTTATAGATAAGTAATATTTATTTATTTAAAAACCCAATTTTTTTTACTAGCGGATCCGGTAGGCAGTGGTTGCACTCCCACAGACCTGTTTTGGTTGGAAATTAAAAAAAAAAACTGACAACAGCACCACCGACTTGGTAAATCAGAACCATCCAGGTGTATACAGGATGATCTTTAATATAGTAGTGGTGAAGTCAGTAGTAAGAAGTCGAATCTGTACGTGAAATATTTTTTGGTAAATCTTATTAAAATTGTCAATGTCATTACTATCGATACAGAGACCGAATCTATAGTTTTTAGAATTTTTGTCTGTCTGTTTGTCTGTCTGTGTACGAACGCATCACGAGAAAACCACTGGACAGATTTTGATGAAATTTGATATGATATTAGCTGGTTATAGTTGTCAACATATAGAATACTTTTTACTGCGGGAAAATATCTCATCTCTGAGAAATCTATACTAACTGTTAAAACGTAACTAGGGACGATACCGATCAAAAGGAGACTGAGTTGCTAGTTATCTATACTGTTACAAATGGTACCTGCTGCTGAATATATCTCGATAAAATTGGTTGGGAATAAGTATCAACCTGGGATCTGACATAAGCTATCTTACCACGTTAGTGAAGTCTATACTAATATTATAAAGAGGTAAAGTTTGTAAGTTTGTGACGTTGTAGGGGGTAATCTCTGGATCTACTGAACGGATTTAAATGAAATTTGGTATGAAAATAGTTTGAGACTTTGGAAAGGATATAGAATACTTTTTATCCCGGACATCATCCCTTAAGGGGGTTATAATAGTTTGTATAGGGAATCAAGCTAGGGACGAACCCGAATGAAGGGAGGGTGAGTCGCTAGTATTATATATATATATATATATATATATATATATATATATATATATAATGAAATATAAACTCAAAACAACAAAATAATGAATAGTTATCATAACTATTTGTTAATAAAATTAAGATAAGTCAACATTCGCATTCGCATTCGTGAATATTCTGATTCGCATTCGCGGGCGTGAAAAATCGAACATTCGCTATATCACTAGTTACGACATATTCATTTCTTGAGTCCCAATATTAAGGTACATTGTACAAGGCCAGCTAGGGATATTTATAATGCACGAAGTCTTATTAAATTTACATGTAAAATTATACGTTACTCCAAGTAGTGAATATTCATTAACTTTTAAATTATTTTTTTAATTTAGTATATATATCCAAAGAGTTTCTTTCTTTTTTATAGTTCTTGCGCGAGTGAAGCCGGTTCTGTTAGTTATTATTATTATAAATGTCAAAGTTTACAACAAAACAAACATACACCTAGTTTGTTTGTAACTCTAACACATAGACTACTGTTAGTACTAAAATTAAATTATAAATATATGTGTACATATATATACATACATACATACATACATATATACATACATACATACATACATACATATATACATACATACATACATACATACATACATACATACATACATACATACATATATACATACATACATATAATAAAATTGTAACTAAGATGATAGTGATATACATTAAATATTTTTTGGAAAATCTTATTGAAATAGGCATTAAATATCAATACAGAGGCCGAATCTATAGTTTTTAAAATTTTTGTCTGTCTGTCTGTCTATCTGTGACCACTAGAGGGATTTTGATGAAATTTATTTTATTATGTATGATAGTAACTGGTTATCCGGATCAACATATAGAATACTTCTTACTGCGGGAAAATATCTCATCTCTGAGAGATCTATACTAAATGTTAACAGGTAAGTAGGGACGAAGCCGAGCGAAGCGAGGGTGAGTCGCTAGTCCAAATAATTCGCTAGCTTGTTTTAACTTAGCTTATTAATAAAATAATGTAATATTTCAGAAAAAATACCTCTTAAACTACACTCACGTTTATTTTGATCTTGTTTAGAACACGTCAATTCTGTCTCAATAACGGTATTCCACTGTGTTGCACAGCGCACTACACGAGCTTCATCGACCAATATTTTAAGGTCTCTGCTCACTTTACTAATTATCTTATTCTATTCTAGACATATAGATCAACTTATAATGGCCCTTGGTTATGAACAACTAAAAATGTAAGCGCTCTTGCTCACTTAAAAGGCGATCGTATACTATTATTTTTAAAACACATGAGTTGCGTTCAATGAGTCAGCTTAAAGTGGATATAACTGATAAGTGGTCTCTATTATATGATGATATGTGCCAATCTAAAATGTGCCTTATTGGCTTTTAAATAAAGCTTAAATTATATATCATTTGGTGTAAAGTTCAAAATCGCTTGACAAGTCCCATATACAATTAATATGAACACATCATAGGCACATAGTAAAAGTGGCTAACCACAATATTGTTTTTTTTTTAATTGAACTACCTACCAACTATTGTAAATGCAGAAGTTTGTTTGTATGTAGGGTTGAACGGATTTGAATGAATTTAGTACACAGATAGATATGACCTAAAGTAAAAAGGCCATTCGTGGGTTCTGAAATGTTAGTTTATACAACATGAATAAAATGGAATATTTTTATCCGGGGTTATGAATTCGCTTAGCTGCTAGCTTTCTAATTTATAGGGCTATTTAGTTATTTATAGGGTTACTACCATTGCCCGCGGCTCCACCCGCGTTCAGATGACCAAAAACCAAATTCTTAGGTTTTACATATTATTAGTGTAGGTACTCTTACATTCGTAGTTGAATGCGTAAGCGATCCTGCGACGCCCCATTAAGACGGGGGAAGGTTTTGTTGGGTTTTAGTGGGTAGTACTGGCTGTATTACGCCGGTGAGTCCCACACGTCGTGCGTAAATGCATTTCCCAACGTTAAAAAAAAAAAGAAAAAAAAGGTACTCTTACATTGCCGTTTTTGTAGTTTTTCTCAGGAATGAGATATTTTCCCGCGTTAAAAAGTATCCTATATGTTGACCCGGATAGCCAGCTATCATCATACCAAATGTTATCAAAATCTATCCAGTGGTTTTCCAGTAATGCGGTAACAGACAGACAGATAAAAATTCTAAAAACTAAAGATTCTGCCTCTATATCTATAATAATGTCTATTTCAATAAGATTTTCAAAAAAATGTTTAATGTAAAGATTCAGCTTAGTTACAATGTTATTTTATTATATGTAGTCATTTAACAATATCTTTACTCTAATACCAGATCTGGACATTTTTAATAACAAATCGCATCGCTTCGCTCGTAATCGTATTGAATATAGTTCGCATAAGTACGTTTTAACTTTTAATGGTTATTAAAGAATAGACTATATCCATACTTAATATTATAAATATGAAAGTGTGTTTATTTGTTTGTTTGTCCTTCTTTCACGTCAAAACGGAGAGACCGATAGGCCTGATTTTTTGTGTGGAGGTAGTTGTAGAGCTGGAGAGTGACATAGGGTACTTTTTACCGCGGGAGATTATCTAATTCCCACGGGAAAATACGTTATAATACCATCCAAAGAATATTTGTGATCAGAATTACTTGAAACTTGGTATTAATGATCTTCAATAAAATTAAATAAATACGTGTTTTAGCATTTTTCGAAATTTATCTTATAAGGGGGTAAAACAGGGAATGGAAATTTGTATGAAACTACCCTTTTAGAGATTTTTTTTTGTAATTTTAGCACGAGCGAAGCCGCGGGAACATACATGAGTATAGAGAAGTAGGAAAATACTTTAAAAATAAAAAAAATATATATGTCGCTCACTTGAAAAATGATTGATTCTCCATAATATAAACCACCCTATTTCCGGTTTAAAAACCGTCGCGTGTAGACGCGACGGGGCGTTAAAAAGTCGTCGTGTGCCCTTAGGTTTATAAAATAATATTTTTTTATACTTGCTAGATTTGTATAAAAATTAAGTAAGTGAATACAGAATATAATACAAGTGTTTTTGGTAAAATTTCGTAACTTCATTTTTACTTGAGATATATTTAAAAGCTATTTGCCTTGAAAAATATTAATAAAAAAAACACGAAATATAACTGAAATATGTAAAAAATCGAGTTATCACGTCTACACTTTAAACCGGCATCATAATAATTCGTTAATCAAAACTATATCATAATGACTGGAGATAAGGCTGATAATAGAACATTTTATCATACAAATAACTTGATTATTGACTTGATACATTAATTAGTAGTCATTGCATAGTAATGAAATTACAAAGTACTTTAAAATAATTGAATGTTGGTAATAACTCACTAATTGTAACTGTTTAAATTAATAACTGTTGGTACATTTAAACAATTATAATAATAATGCCTTTCTGACCGATTCGGCCACGGCGGCCAATCTCACTGAGACAAGCCATCTGAGCAGGAGATATTATAGTCCCCCCCAACGTGCGTTCACCTTGTCGTGGTGGGGGGGGGGGGCTCAGTAGTGCCCGGCAATCCAACCGGGCGCGAAGCCAAGAAACGCACAGGAAGGTGGCCCACTTCAGTGGGTGGTGGGAGGTGGCCCTGTTTGGTGGGCGGTGTACCATGCGCGTTGCTCCTGGTATTTCTCTGATAGCAGAGTGGACCTTGGAGCAACCCCATGGTTGTGGTGGTCTGCTTTGGCAGAGCTGCCGTCGGGGCGTCGTAGTTGAATGCGTAAGCGATCCTGCGACGCCCCATTAAGACGGGGGAAGGTTTTAGTGGGTAGTACTGGCTTTGCCGGTGAGTCCCACACCTCGTGCGTAAATGCATTTCCCAACGTTAAAAAAAAGGAGATATTATAGTGCACAAGTGTACACGCAGACACAACGTGCACTCTCTATTCCTTTCACTTTCGAATTCCGACGGAACTACAATTTGACAAGACCGGTTAAAGATCCAGCGCAAGACCAACGACTTTCCAACGCCAACTTCCAAACTTGGAGCTGTTACTGAGAATTTCTTGATAAAAAGCTCGATTACTCACCTTGGTCCGACCCGAGAATCGAACCTAGGACCTCCGGATGTGAAGTATTACACGCCTGCCACTAGACCCGTTGAATGTTATATAGGTAGATAATTATAAATTTAAAAAACTCCCTTCGCAAATTAATTGTCATTTAACGATTACACTGGCCTGCGTGAAGCACTTAATCGAGTAATCATACGCCACAATGCCTTGTATCATTTTAGAAAAGAGCTGATACTCTTACACTACTGGACCAATAACCCGCACCGCAAGAAAACTGGCTTTCAAATGAAAAAACCGCATCGAAATCGGTTCATCCGTTTGAGAGCTACGATGCCACAGACAGACATCGACGTCAAACTTATAACACCCCTCTTTTTGCGTTGAGGGTTAAAAAATAAGAATATAACAGATTATTTGTAATTCTATTTCGATTACCATTATCTTATACTCCTATGTACAATTATGTTCATATAATCATTATTGTTAATCAAATAACAATATAACTTTTAAACTATGGCTAATTCATTAAATTATTCTTTACTAGCGACGTAGGGTATTTAGGTACGTTTTAACGGTTAGAATGACATAGATAGACTGTATATTATATATTGATTGCTGTATGATATATGTATAGAGGGCATTTCACGAATTTCAGATCCTGTCTTTTTTTCGTTGTCCACTTCACATGAAATGCCCCATAGGTATGATTAGTTGTTATGTGTTTGTTTGTTTGTTCTTCTTTCACGACGAAACGGAGTCACGGAGTCATGGTGGGAACACACTTTTTTTTTCTTTTATTTTAAATAATGTGTTTTCCCACCGTGACTCCGTGACTCCGTTTCGTCGTGAATAAAGAACAAACAAACAAACACACTCGCATATTTATCATATTAGTATGGATACCGAGATAGTCTTAATATGCGAAAGTTACCTAGATGATAACCGAGACCTTAGAGTACAAGATATCATAGTAAAATATTATATAATATACATTTTCTATTAATCGAACCTGTAACCGCCGAAGTAAATGTAAGTGACGCCGAAGTAGATGCGAGTCAGATAAACTATAGCTATATTTCAACCGACGAAACCAGCAAGAGGTTTTCGTGTCGACGACTGTTCGACGTATTTTTTATGTAGATTAGTCTTTACAGAGTAGTACGATTTTAACGATTCTGGTTAAACAGGATAGTTACAAGTTGGTCAATTCATTTAGAAAATAAAATGCTCCACTAAGACATTCGAAATTTGGTAATTTTGTTTTTTTATTATAAATATAAGCCATAAAAAATAAATGAAATGCGTCACATAGTTAAACTAACAATTTTAAACTTTGTTATTGAAATTAAAATGGTATTTAATTATAAAGTAAAACTTTTTTCGAGGTCATCGCGTATATTTTTATTTCCTACACTTTGAAAAAAAATAAAGCCGACAATATACTGTTAATGAAGTATTTAATTATGCATTAAACTATATTTTTGTCACATCTTATATATAAGTATAAAACAAAGTCGGGTTTGTTACAACACTTATAACTCGAGAAATGCTGGACCGATTTTTATGATCTTCTTTTTGTTGGATATGTCTTCATCCCAAACTGCAGAATAACTATTAAAAAATCGAAAAATTTCACGATAAATTAAAAAAAAAAACTTTTCCATATTATGCGTCACAACATACCTAGGGATGAAACTGAACGTAGCGAAGGTGAGTCGCTAGTAACTTGTGGCGGCGGCCATCTTAGATTTATAATTATACTGAATATATTCAATTATATTATCATCAGAACTAAAGGTGTGTACCAAATATCAGATCAATCTGTCAACAGGAAAGAGGTAAAACTTCAATTACTGACCCAAACAAACAAGGCAATCTAAATAAAACCGTTTAAATATATATAACATAGCGTCTCACCCTCACTTTGATCGGATTCGTCCCTAGTTGGAAACAAAAACAAATCTATCCCACTTCAACCTATAGTCTAATTCTGTGTCAAATTTCAACAATTCCAAAAACTATAGATTCGGCTTCTGTATGGATAATAATGATTATTTAATAAGATTTTCCAAAAAATATTTAATGTACAGATTCTACTCAGAATTTTATTATATGTATATACAATAGACTCTGATAACCGCACTAATCATAAGAAAATTGAAAAAATATTTTTAAATGTAATAGCCAATTTGCACGCGTTTTATAGTACGCAGCTCAGCTCGCTTGATAACTGGGGCAGAGATCAAAGGTACCCTATGTCCGTAGTCCGTACCCCAGAATGTAATTTAAGTTCTTACCAAATTTTACCGAAATCTGTTCAGCGGCTTAAGCGTGAAAAGGTACACACAGAGTTACTTTTACATTTACAATATTACTATCTATAGTATAATAAAACAGTAGAGGTCGAATGTCTGTACATAACAAAAAAATGTTAAAAACCGAGTCAGAGGGATGTAAGAAGACAAATAGAAATCAAATTTGTTGTTTCTCTGTCTGTTTGTCTGTTTGTACGGGCTAATCTCCGAAACTGTTGAATTGATTTAAATGAACTTATGCCTTATATCCCCGGTCAACATCGTAGATACTTTTCATTTCAAAAAAATTTAATAAGTTCACGTGGGATAATTAAAAAACTATAGTATCTTATACAGCTTAATACACAACAACTTATACACCTAATTTAGTAAAATTTAACATTCTGATACCTTATATTGCCGGTATAACAACAGGTTACTTTTCATCCCAGAAAAATGAACGGTTCCCGTGGGAATTAATAGATCTCTATAAGTGTTATTCTAGAGTGTAAGTATATATTAGTATAAGTTTCTCAAGGAATATCACGTTAGGACCCTTAGAAGTGGAGCAGTTAAACGAAAATAAAATACTACGCGGACAAATTCGCAGACAAGTCAGTATATATGTACCAAATTTCAACTTTATTCATCAATAGTTGATTCAGAGAAAATCTATCTATCTATCTATACATATAATAAAATTCTAGCTGAGTCAAATCTGTACATAAATTTTTTTTTTTTTGGAAAATCTTATTGAAATAGTAATTTTTATCGATACAGAGTTCGAATATAAAGTTAGAATTTTTGTTTGTCCATATGTATTAGAAACCATCACGAGAAAATGATTAGCAGATTTAGATGAAATTTTGTATGATTATAGCTAGTTATCCGAGTCAACAAATAGACTAATTTTTATTGTGGGAAAATATTTCATCTCTGAAAAATCTATACTAACCGTTAAATCGTATCTAACAAGGGACGAATCCGAGCGGAGCAAGGGTGAGTCGCATCGATAAATCTCTTTTAAATCGCGAAATAATAAGTGGATAACTAACTTTATAAATGTTACCCGAAAACAGGTTTTCTTAATACGCGACAAGGAGTCACAGCTCACGACATCGCCGAGCGCTGTAACTTGTCAGTAGCAGTGGCGTGAGTACGTTTCAACAAAATAAAAATAAGCATACATAATAAACTAATACCAATTTTGATGGAACTAAAATATTTGTATAGCAATTAATTGGAAAGAATTGTTTATTCTGTGCTTGGATATAAAAGGTTCGTTTTACTGAATACTTGTTGTTACTATTGAAATAAAATTTCAAGGTAAGTATGAAATAAATGAGATAAACTATTTTAAATTTAAATAAATTAAAACATTTATAAAGTAGTAGATATTTCCTTACACTAAATATTTGAACTAAATCTTTATAAAACTGTCTTAAAAAGATTTGACCCATTTTGATTATTTTTTAGGGTTCCGTACCCGAAGGGTTCCAACGGAATCCTATTACCGAGTCTCTATCTGTCTATTCGTCTGTCAAAGGGCTGTATCTCATGAAGTGTACTCGTAATAGGTACAGAGTTGAAATTTTCACATAGTGCGTATTTCTATTGCCGATATAACAACAAATAATAAAAAAACCAAGATGGCTAATTTCAAAAAGGCTGCCATGCAAATTAAAAAAAAACTATTATGGATCGGAACCCTTCGCGTGCGAGTGCGACTAGCACTTGACCGATTTTTTGTATGTACTTATATAAGTACACATAAAAAATCGGTTAAGTGCGAGAGAGATTAACATATAAGCTAAACACATAAACATATTTTTTCTACTCCTTTACGTATACTAATATAATAAAGAAGCAGAGTTTGTTTGTTTGAACGCGCTAAACTTAGGAAATACTAATCTGATTTGAAAAATTCTTCTTGCATTAAATAGGCCGCTTATTGAGAAGGCTAGGCTATATATCATCATGCTACTACCCAAGGGAGCGGAGCAGTAACCATAAATGTCAACAAATCGGGCAGACTTTCATACATTATTACTAATAGCATAAAGTCAAAGCGTCTTTTTCTGTAGTTTTAGCGTGAGCAAAGCCGCGGGTTCCGTTAGTGTAATGAATAGAAAATAATAAACTTTTCCGTGTGTAATTTATCCTAAACGATTTTAATGAAAAAAAAAAATTGTTTATGCTTGAGTGGTTCTCTGGATGGTATAGATTCAAAACTATACTCTATAGGTAGTTGTAGTAGGTAAGTGGCGCTGCAGTTAGTCCTAGATATTTTTTATATACAAACGTACAGAAGATTTATTTATAGGTTTCGACAGGACAACGTCTGTTGGATCCGCTACTGTAGGATATAGAATTTCGTTATTTGGGCGTTAGGCCCTTTGTGACTTCAATGCACTTAAATTCAGTGCCAAATAAATATCAATTTTAGTAAATTGTCATTTTGTCCTTTCACAAAGTCTTGCTCCACTTAAAAGGTGAAACAATCTGAAATTGAACTACTCGCCAATTATATATCGCTCGTTTATTTCTCACTCAATTACACGACTTAATCATTATATGTAACTTTTTTTTCGTATCTTAAAAATAAAACCACTTCCTTAGTTATGATCTTTTTAAATATAATAATGTATACATATATAAAAACTTAAAAAAACCGACTTCCAGGCACTAAAATGAAAAAATTAACTAAACGAGGGTTTAAGTCGGTGCCAGCCGATGCAAAGCAAATCTAATATATTTCAATACGTAAAATAGGTACATATTTAGCTATTAGATATTTATATCTTAAAATATTGTCAGCTGGCACCGACTTCGAAAATATCTGATTAGGTATCTATTCTAAATGAAAACCCATGTTTAGTTATTTTTTTCATTTTAGTGCCTGGAAGTCGGTTTTAATTTTTTTTAAGGTTTTTATTTTTCCATTTTTAGTGTAGACATAATAAGCAAGTAATTTGTAAGAAGAACGTTTTTATTAACATATTTAATTGAACAATTTATAAACCTGGGAAGTATACCCTTTCAAAAAAAATTCCAAATCGGTTCAGACGTCTTCGAGTATTCGGTGAAAATACATAAAAAAAAGAAAAAAAAAAGATTCCGACGAATTGATAACCTCCTCCTTTTTGTTGAAGTCGGTTAAAAAGCGTAGCACTCACTGATTAATCAGGAAATAAACGAAAACGACAAGTAGATTCCTTATATGGGGTAAATATCAAGTAAAAAAGAGGTGAAATGTGGTTCGAAGTTTTTATATGAAAACCCGTTATATATCTATACAAATAATATATCTATACAAATAATATATAAAGAGGCAGAGTTTGTTTGTTTATTTCTGTGTCAAGAACCCGAGCGGAACGAGGTTGAGTTGCTAGATATATAATAAATACCATATCTATACGCTAATATATTATTTTATTTTTTCCATAATCTTAATGCTTTATATTTATACGCCACTTATAATGTGAATTATAGGCTTTAATTGCAGACTATTTAAATAACCTAGACCTGTGTCTTGATTTGAAAAGGTTTATATGTCAGGTCTCCTCATGTGTGTCGTTAGTTATGTACCAATGCATTATATATTATTATATTATACTATATATTCATGTAATTTTATTGTTATTTATGTTAACTTGTGTGTATTTTATAGTATATAGTATCGATTCGCCCTCACTCCGCTCGGGTTCGTCCATACTTATGTTTTAACGTTTAGTATGATTTCTCAGAGATGAATAGCCAGCTATCATCATACCAAATTTTATCAAAATCCGTCCAGTACTTTACGTGATGCGGTCACAGACAGACAGACAAAATTTTCAAAAACTATAGATTCGGCCTTTGTATCGATAATAATGAATATTTCAATAAGACTTTAAAAAAAATATTTAATGTTCAGATTCGACTCAGTTACAATTTTATTCCTTATTTTGCGTCAAACATGTTCCATACAACCTTACGAGTTTCTTTCTGATATAAGTTGCATGGACGAGTTATTAAAGTGATAAGGCCGCCTTTACACTGAAATTTGTATTTGTAAATTTTTATATTCTTTTTCAATAGTAGTTTTTTAGCGTAATAAAGGATTGGTGTACTTTAAAAAGACAGTTAAAATCTGGCATGTGGAAGTATAAATAGTAATACTTTCGAGTTTAGGCTCATTTTATTCATTTTGATGAATCACTTGTATAACTATGTTAAAAATTCCCCAGGAAGGGAATAAATGATAATATTATGAAGAGGTAAAGTTTGTGAGTCTGTGAATTGTGAATTTGTGACATTGTAGGGGGTAATCTCTGGGTCTACTGAACCGATTTAGATGAAATTTGGTAAAAAGATAGTTTGGAAGTCTCTTCTTCTTCAAGTACCCTATGTCCTTCCTAAACTTCTTCTCTAATTAGAAGAGAAGAAGTTTAGCAAGGAGATAGGGTACTTTTTATCTCGGAAATCATTCCTTAAGGGGGTGAAAAGGGGATGACAGTATTATTGGGAAGCAAGCTAGGGACGAACCCGAGCGAAGCGATTGTGAGTCGCTAGTTTATTATAAAGACATCATAGTAAAATACTTAACCTTTAATCTTATATTTTAACGTTCTAACAAAATATAAATCAAACATAATGGCTTTTCATAAAAGTTCTTACGTATATTTAATAACATGTGACATCTTAATATATAAAATTCTCGTGTCACGATGTTGGTCCGGGATGAACTCCAAAACTACTTATCCGATCTTAACGTATTTTTTTTCAAAATTTCTGATTTGTTACAACTTAAGAGATAGGATAATTTCTATCCTGATTATTTCCTTTTTTATTGCAAAATTAACGATTTTCATATGTCTGCAACAGCAACGCGTCTCGGGTCGGCTAGTAATACTATATAGTGTATACGAATATTATAAATGTGAAAGTTTGTTTGTTTGTCTTTCTTTCGCGTCAAAACGGAGTGACGAATTCAAGTAATTTTTGGTGTGCGAAGATAGTTGGAGAGCTGGAGAGTAACATATATAATAGAATACAAAAAAATATTTCTGATCAGAATTACTTGGAATTTGGTATTAATGCAAATAATGCTTCAATCTAAATAAATAAATACGTGTTTTATCATTTTTCGAAATTCATTCTATAAGGGGGTAAAATAGGGGATGAAAGTTTGTATGAAACCTACGTCCTTTTAGAGATTTTTTTGTTGTTTGAGCGCAAGCGAAGCCGCGAGTTCCGCTAGTATTTATATAAAACAAAATCGTATTATTAGTTAAACCATTTATAACTCAAGAACGGCTGGACCGTTTTTTATCATCTTTGATTTGTTGGATTTTTCTCCGCCCCAAATGGCAGAATAACTATTAAAACATCGAAAATATTAATGAAAAAAAATCGAAAAAAAAAATTCTTACTAAGCGTCAAAACGTATCTAGGGAAGAACTTGAGCGAAGCGAGAGTTAGTCGGTAGTAGCTCATAAAACGCGTATATTTTATGCAAATTTTTAATCACTATAATCACCCCTTCCATGTTTAATGTGAACTTGCCTTATCTTTCTTATGCCCGCTTTCACCAACAACCCATAAGCTACCACCTACGTATGGGATCCCTAGCTTAAAAGTCCCCTAAACTAGCCCCTAAATTAAATTTCGTTTTACGATCGCCTTTAAGCCCATATTTCGAGCACCTAAATTTAGGGGGCCTTTTAATATTTAGGTGACCCCTAACTGTCGGTGAAACAGAAACTGTCCCCTAACAGCCCCCTAACCATGCTTAGGGGATCCCTTACCCTTAGGTAAAATCGCGCATTATTGTCTCAAACACTTAGGACTACCCTCTTAATTTTTAATATATTAGTAAGTTAAGTTTATACTCGTAAAATTAAAGCAAAATAAGTTTCTTGTGATAAAAGTTTCTGGATAATGCTAAATAGATAACTCAAAAGTGAATAAGTTATGTTTTGATTTGTCCGACGACATGATTTTAGTTATATTATTTGTGTATTTTCTCTGTAAGTAAATTTTATAATTCTTTTGCGAAAATAAATGCTCAAATCATATATATTTTTGACATTAAAAGTTAAATTCTTTTTTGGGGCAGTAGTAGCCCAGTGGTCACACGCTCACTTGGGTAACCGAGTGAAGCGGGTTCAAATCCCGCAAGGTCTCGCACTTCTGATATTTTATGTGTGAATCATTTTCAACATGATTACCACTTGTCTTACGGTGAACGAAAACATCATGTGGAAATCTGCATGTCTGAGATAACCTAACAAGTTTTCAAAAGACGTGTGAAGTCCGCCCGCACTTGGCCAGTGTGGTGGACTATGGCTGATCCCCCTCGTATTAAAGGGAGGCCCACGCCCAGCGGTGGATCGTCAAGAAGGTCTGAATACAAGTTAAATTCTTAGATTATGGTTTAAGAGTGCATTGTCTATTTTTTCTATTTCTAGTGGGTTTTTTTAATGATAAGTATATACCGCCACACGAACATTTTAACTTAATTTTTATAAATAATGATTTCGGAAAATTTCCATACAAAATAGAAATCATAATTAGAAATCTCAGTATCTTAACCATATTTACATACATACATATATAATACACATACCGTTTTATTAACTTATATATTAAATATTATACGATAAAAATAGTATAAAAATTTCTAAATCTATTCTGATATTGAAATGAATTTTATGTATATGGCATTAAACGTTAACAACATAAAATTTATCTTTTAAACACTATCTAACTACTGATAATCAGTTTCTGGTAGAACTTTTGTTGCTATTAGGATAAAATTCTGCTAAGTACTAAACTAAATTTAGGTGCATATATTTGTACTTTTACAAAATCAATTTCTACATCTTTAGAACTATAATATATAGATAGCGGCTTAAATAATTGACATAATACATATGTAAATAATTACATTTTAAAAATCATATAACAGCAATTTATATTATACTAGCGACTCACCCTCACTTCGCTCGGGTTCATCCCTAGCTTGGTTCTCCATAAAAACTTTCATCTCCATTCTCACCTTCCTAAGGGATGATTTCCGGGATAAAAACTATTTCACTTAATCACTTTTCATATCATGAGATTTAGAAAAACCCTTTTCTTAGTCATTTTTGTTTTCTTATAATTTTCTTCTATACAAAAATTGTCCTGACAATAACAAACACAAAAAAAAAAGATTTATCCAATTTGGTGCAGTCGGAAGTTATACGCGTACATACATTTCGGTGATTCATTTTTATTTATATAGATAAAGATAGATACATATAATAAAATTGTAACTAAGCCGAATCTGTATATTAAATATTTTTTGGAAAATCTTATTGAAATAGACATTATTATCGATACAGAGGCCGAATCTATAGTTTTTAGAATTCTTGGAGACATATAAAATTCTAAGTACTGACTGACTGATGTATCAACGCACAGTCTAAACCGCTGGTCCTAGAGACATGAAATTTGGAGGGTGTTTTCTTTGTGAAGTGAAGGTATCCACTAAGAAAGAGCAAAAAAAAATCAAAATAAATCCGCGAAATAATCCGAAAAGATAGTTTTATTTAATAAGAAAGAGCTTTTAAAAATTCCACCCCTAAGATGATGTGATGGGAAATTGAAATCTCTGTAAAACTTTTTATTCTCTGGGTCGATTGTCTCGAAAATTGGTACACATACTCTTTAATTAAAATTATGAGACACGTGTACCACAGTTTTTTCCAATATCATCCCCCAACAGAGTCAAATAGGGCTTCGAAAATCCTACACGGCATGGTAGTCGGGCGCATGGCGCGCAGTGTGGCGCAGGACGTGCGAGAAAGCGGGGGTGTTTCTGTATTAATTACTTTTAACATAAAGCCAAAGAAATTGTTTACGAAACCATATTTCACCAATGAACAACATTAGTTCACAATTAATGATAAAGACTGCGTCGAGTGCTTGCTCTTTTTTTAACCCCCGACGCAAAAAGGTGTTATAAGTTTGACGTCGATGTCTGTCTGTGTGCGTGTCTGTCTGTAGCATCGTAGCTCTCAAACGGATGGACCGATTTCGATGCGGTTTTTTCTTTTGAAAGCCAGTTTCCTTGCGGTGGTTCTTAGCTATGTTTGGTTGATATCGGTCTAGTAGTGTAAGAGTATCAGCTCTTTTCCAAAATGATGTAAGGCATTTTGGCGTATGATTACTCGATTAAGTGCTTCACGCGTGCCAGTGTAATCATTAAATGACAATTTATTTGCGTATGGGGTTTTTTAAATTTTTATATTATAATTATGTAATAGGTCAAACCATAAAAGTTTAAGATGCCATACAAGAAATGGTTTCACCTAATTTAGGAGTGTTAACTAAACTCACGATTTTAATCGATATGCAATATAATTCTTTTTGATGACAGAACCCTCTGTTCGCGTATCGGACTCGCCCTTGACCATTTTTTCTTAATGATAAGTAAGTATTTATCTATTTTATATCATTTCTATATATGTTTAATAGTTACGTTTGTTATATAATTCATATATATATATATATATATATATATATATATATGAATTATATAATATATAAGCAAATTGTAGTCTTAGAGAGACTTTCTCAAAATTTTTAGTATGGCTTTGCCATCGCGTTAATCTTGTTAAGGGGCGTATCACCATAATTTGTTAGATATTTTATATAACAAGCATTTTAATGGACAGCTAACATTTTCTTTAAGGCGAACGGTTCCATAATTTTCTTTATTGAATGTGAGTACATCTTTATAAGTGATTGGGCTAAAATTCAACATTGATTCGATTTTACCCATTTTGTATTTGTAATTAACAGTGATTAGTGAACGATTTATTGAACACACGTGTTTGATTGATACACGTTTGGCTAAGTTTGTAGTGATCATACTTGCTGTGCCAGCGGTCGCGAGTCACGCTGGTCATATGTGTGATGAGCACAAATGTTTGTACTCCAGTCATGGGTGTTTATATTTATAATGTGTATGTATGTATTTATAATATTTATTATATATATACTAACATTGCCCGCGTTCAGGTGACCAAGAAGCAAATTCTTGGGTTTTACATATTAGTATACTCTTACAATGCAGTTTTTGTATTTTTTCTCAGGAATGAGATATTTTCCCGCGGTAAAAAGTACCTTATATGTTGACCCGGACACCAGCTATCACCATACTAAATTTCATCAAAATCCCTCCAGTGGTTTTTGTGTGATGCGGTAACAGACAGACAGACAAAAATTCTAAAAACTATAGATTCGACCTGTGTATTGATAATAATGTTTATTTCAATAAGATTTTCCAAAAAATATTTAATGTACACATTCGGCTTAGTTAGAATTTTATTATATGTACATATAACAAAAAACAGATAACTAAAGCGCTCTCTTTCACTTTAATCTATCTTTGCCATGGTAACTGTTGTTATTGTCTGACAAATGATATATAATATTATATTCTTTCCTTCTTTTCTTTCCATTGCGGCCACTTTCACATAGGTGAGAGGTATTTTATCATGCACAAAAAAAAATTAGCTTTAATTTGATATATAAATGATAAATATACGCAATAAACGTATAAATGTAACAAAAAAACTTTAATGACTCGCAACCACTTTTGCAGCCACTTTTACATAGGCAGACGTAGTCTATCAGGTACAGAAAAAAATTAGCTTTAAATTGAAATATAAATGATGAATATACGCGATGAACGTAGCAATCTTGCAACGGGATCACGATCCATATATTTGTAATATTTTTGGGGTAAGTGTACATAGTAAAGTCGATTTCATTTTTTGTTTTTTCATCTGGCGTTAGCCATGTCTATCTTTGATTGTTTTTCTTTATAAACTACGTATTTATGATCGACATTTAATGTTCAAAGGCGTATTGAACTAAGCTTTCTTTTTTCTTTTTCCACATTTGTATTTTCCCATGGTAAGATTTTCGTTTGTTTTGGTAGTTCAATCTTGAAGTCATTGAAGTCATTAAAGTCTCCCATTACTATGACGTCTTTACAGTTTTTCGATAGGCTATGAGCTTTTTGTAGCGTTTCGTAAAAATTTTCTATGTTCTCTTCATCTGAATCTTTTGTCGGTACTTGAATAATTGCTGAGTCAGTATCTTAGAATACATTAACTGCCTCGGTGGTGTAGTGGCTAGCATGTACCGCTGCACACTCGGAGGTCCTGGATTCGAGTCCTGGGTCGGGCCAAGTTTAGTTATTGAGTCTTTCTGTATAGTAAGTCTTAGTAACAGCCCGGAGTTGGAAAGTTGGCGGTGTTTCACCCCCGTGCCTCAGAGAGCACTAAAAGCCGTCGGTCCTGCGCCTTAACTCTCACTGGTCGTGTCGAGTGGTCGTCCCACCAGAGTATGAGAGTGACAGGAATAGAGAGTGCACTTGTGTCTGCGCTCTCTCTCACAGGCGCTGCACTATAATATCTCCTGCGCAGTTTGCTAGTCCCAATGAGATTGGCCGTCGTGGCCGGAAACGTTCGGGAGAACATCATCATCATCATAAAAAGTATTCTATGTCCTTCCCTCATCGTCCTTGTCCCAGACCCTGTCTCAAACTATCTTCTTACCAAATTTCATCTAAATCGATTCAGTAGATCCAGAGATTATTCCCTACAACATCACAAACTCACAAACTCAAACATCACAACCTTTACCTCTTTATTATATTAGTATAGATGATGTCCAGCACATTGTTCTCTAAATCTTGGTAGCTCTATCGCCTATTATATCTGTCGCCTTTTTTGTGTTTAGTTTTTGTTCCATAAGTAAATTTTTATTTTCTAAGCTTTTGAACTTCTCGTTGATGTTACTGGTGTTCTTGATACCTTCTTTTATATTTAGCATTTCCACCATTTGTTGCCTTATTTCTTCTTGAATATTTAGGGGCATAGTTTTAATTTCATCCATTGTGAAGATTAGAGTAGTGCCCTCTGTTGGTGAACAGAAAGAAAATTATGGCTAGTCGATTGTAGTGCGAGGTTTTTTCAGTAGTTTCTTGTCTAGCTAACTCCTAAGGAAGTCGCTAGATAGCAGGAGTGAGTAGCAGTATTATCGATAAAGAAGTGTGGTTTTTTCAATTCTCCATTAGATGGCGCTGCACTCTGTGTTAACTTGAAAACGGTTTTTCTTTATATTTACTAACGGTATTTTTATGGTTATGACGGTAATATTTCACCGAATTTTCGTCCTAAAATTTATTTTATCATTGGCAACACCAGGGGTCTAATCTTATGTTGAATTGTTGTTTTCACCAGCACTTAGACAACAAGTTTGTCAGAAAAAGTCACTATACCCTGGACTTGTTTATGTTTGGTTTTAGCACTATTTTACGATTTTATACTTCTCACTTTGACTTCAGACGATGTTTCTGGATTACTCTTTGATAACTTTGTATGACTAGGCATGCAGTAAATAATTTTTAATAATAACAACAATAAGGAGTCGATGCTGACTGTAGCGCTGCCGCGGTCTCTCTCCGTAGAGTATATTATAATTTAATTTTTAATCACCAGTTACAAAAATAGTGTGAAGCAGTTGAATTTAAATACTAAAAATAGATAACACACTTAGGAATAAAGATTAAATAGTCATGTGTAAGTCCGATTCATGGACACACAGACCGTTCTATAACACCAAAAATATTTTTTATTGATCTAAATTTCAGTCTTAGGTTTTTTTTAATTTTGTTTTTTTTTGTTCAAGTTTTTTTTTTTAGTTATTTCTTTTAAATTTAACTGTGAGTTTTAATCTTTATTAGAATGCTTATGTTTTTTACAGATTTTTTGAATTATGAAGAAGACAGTTTTTAAATAACGTTAAAGTTAACTGGTGGAAGTTTTCAAAATGGGGTAAGTTAAAAATTAAATTTTTAAGATATGAGTGATGGGAGATTTATAAATGCTTTTTACCTAACCCCAAAGGACGATGCAGTTTTCCACTTAGAATGCACTTATATGTACTATGTATATGTGTACTGCTTTTGCGCCTCCGCAGCCTTATCTAGTTATTGTTCCTTTTGAGTTTGAAAGTCTTAAGGATATTTATCTTTCCTGCACTATAATATCTCCTGCGTATTTGGCTAGTCTCAGTGAATTTGGCCTTCGTCGTGGCCAAATTCGGTTTGCAGGACATTATTAGTTATATAGCTTTGTTTGAAGCAGTGATGACCAAATGTATCAAGTAAGAAAAAACAAAAACCTTTTCTACATAACAATGACGGTAATGTCAATATGAAATCTGACAAATATTTAACGTGCAATTTGTAGTGTGTGCCAAAATGTGCTAATTTGTTAAGTAAACATAAAACATATTACACTGGCAGAATGGATTGCGTCTGTTAACGCAACTATAAGCCAATAAAGAAAAAAAAACATAAAACATAAAATTGTCTATATGTTTTTAGATCTAGCTAAAAAGTTAAATATTCGTTTTTTTAAAACTTATGTTGGAAAACAATTTGATATAATTTTTATGTAACTGTTTTATTTGAATTTTTGACCTAAAAATCTTATTTGTCACCCGAGACTCGAACCCTGATCTCGTTGATCCCGCTATCTACTATATAAGCTCACTACTATAACTACTAATGTCTTCGAGACTAAGGGATTTTAGTTATTCTTCTATCCCTGGGTTTATTCAACCTACTTGAGACTAGCCAATTGCGCAGGACATATGCCCAATTCTGTGTTCAGACACAAAAAGCACTCTATTCCGCAAAAACTCATAATTATACTCATAAGGATATGACGAAAACTCGTCATGACCGATGAAAGATAAGGCGCAATACCGATAGCTTAATGTGCTTACAGCATGTCGGTCTCCACACTGCCGACTTCCCAACTCCGAGCTTTTACAGAGTATTGCTTGATGATATAAAAATCTAGTTCCAGTTAGAATTTTTTGTCCAACCACGGACTCGAACTTAGGAACTCGTGATCTGCAGGCATACATACTAGCCACTAGACTAAGATAGTCAATAAGCTCACTACTAGACTTGTGAAGCAATAAAATATGATGAGTTTTTGTGTTAGGAATTGTATTAACGCATGCTACCCGTAATTTGGGTGCTTATATGTGACTCAATGGATAGAAGAGCCAGGACTACACACTAAAACCAACGGAATCACACGCACACTTAACCATGGCTGGCCTGCCTAGGCAGATCACAGCGTATATAGGGTTGCCCCCAACATTCACTCTGCTATCAGAGAAGTACCAGGAGCAATCCCCATGGTACACCACCAATCGAGGTGAACCGCCAAGTGCTTCTTTGCTTCGCGCCCGGCTTTGTTGCCAGACGCTAATGAGCCTCCCACCACGACAAGATGGTGTTCATGTTACATCGAGAGTCGGTATTATAATATAAATATATTCGTTACTATTTTTCCAGTATAGTAACATATCACGTGTACTGTCGGCTCATCGGAAATGCTATAGCTTTTCTTCTCCATAGCGGCAACTCGATAGTGTTGTTCTTTGCGATGCAAGGCGATATTTTAAAGGACCCAGATATTGCCATGCTGAAAGCTACGCAGCTTAAATATATTACTATTTGGAATGTGGTAAGTGTTTAATCATACTTCTATACATAAAATAAAATTGTAACTAAGTCGAATCTGTTCATTAAACATTTTTTGGAAAATCTTATTGAAATAGACATTATTATCGATACAGAGGCCGAATCTGTAGTTTTTAGAATTTTTGTATGTCAGTCTGTAACCGCATGACGGAAAAACCGCTAAAAAGATTTTGATGAAATTTGGTATGGTGATAGCTGGTTATCCGGGTCAACATATAGGATACTTTTTACTGCGGGAAAATACCTCATGTTATAGAAACTTATACTAAACGTTAAAACTTAAGTAGAAACGAACCCAAGCGGAGCGAGAGTGAGTCGCTAGTAATATTATAAATGTGAAAGTAAGCCCTGTCTGTGATTTCAATAAAATTTGACAAGGTATAGATTGCATCCTGAGGAAGAATATAGACTACCTTTGATCCTCGTCTCACCAGGTAAGTGAGTCGAGAGCAAAAATTGGTCTATACATATAATAAAATTGTAACTAAGCCGAATTTGTACATTAGATATTTTTTTGGAAAATCTTATTGAAATAAACATTATTATCGATACAGAGGCCGAATCTATAGTTTTTAGAATTTTTGTGTCTGTCTGTCTGTCTGTTACCATATCACAGAAAAACCACAGGAGAGATTTTGATGAAATTTGTTATGGTAATGCTGATTATCCGGGTCAACAAATAGGATACTTTTTACCGCGGGAAAATATCTCATTTTTGAGAAAAAATAGAAAAACTGTAATGTAAAAGTTAAATTTTGTCTGTATGTGTATTTGTAACTCCTTCACGCTGAAGCGGCTGGATGAATTTGTAAAAATGTAATGTCCCAACATATTCATTTAATTATTTTTTAATAATCTGTTATTTCTTTCAGGCGTTCCAGTTGCTATTTGCTGCTATGAGTATTATATGTGATATATCTGCCATATTTAAAATTAAAAAAGGCGAAACATACTTGAATTATCTTAGAAATTATAGAAAGGTCTTCTTCGGCGCAGTAGTGTGGCCTCTTTCCTGGGTAAGTCATCTAATTTTTAGTACTAATTGATTGCCCACTTGCCGAAATTTCGCTGTAATTAGTATAGAAAAATAAATAATAAAACTGAGATCTTTTGTCTTTACCTATCCATATAAAAAAGTAACTGTTTCCAAAAACTTTTTATTGATAACACTACAGCTCTTAATATGTTGGGATATATTGGGACATTAACACACAGCACTATCTAGTTCCATGGTAAGCTACGAGGCTTGTGTTATGGATACCAGGTAGTTGATACACTACACATATATAACTTTAAATACATACATATTATAAATATAAACACCCATGACTGGAGTACAAACATTCGTGCTTATCACACAAATGATTGCTCCCAGCGGGACTAGAACCCGCGATCACCTTCGTGAAACGTTGACCACCTTCTATTTGACCAGCATCACCAGCAATTTACAAAATATAAATAAGATATCTTCATGTAAAAAATTAAGGAAGTAGAACAACACAAAAGTGTGCTAACGAAAGTTATATAATAAAATGTTGTAATAACTTGACTGAAAATCGAACTTGCGATTTCCATCAAGCATTATAACAATATTCTGATTATAAATAATACTAGGCCGAATTCATATTACGAGTAGATACTTAATTCGATATGTTTCCCCAATCCAACGTGCGTTCACCTTGTCGTGGCGTGCGGCTCATTAGCGAAGTCATGACTACGGTACGATATGTTACACAATATCTTTTTCAAATGAGCACTGATTTTGCTAGTTAATATTATTTTTAACTAGCATTGCCTGCGGCTCCGCTCGCGTTCAGATGACCAAAAATCAAATTCTTAGGTTTTACATATTAGTATACTCTTACATTGCAGTTTTTGTATTTTTTCTCAGAAATGAGATATTTTCCTGCGGTAAAAGTATCTTATATGTTGATCCGATTAACCAGCTAACATCATACCAAAATTCATCAAAATCCCTCTAGTGGTTTTTCTGTGACGCGATAACAGAGAGACAGACAAAAATAACTATAGATTCGGCCTCTGTATCGATAATAATGTTTATTTCAATAAGATCTTCCAAAAAATATTTAATGTACAGATTCGGTTTATTTACAATTTTATTATATGTGTAGATAAATAGGTATATACTTCTTTAAAAACATAGTTTTAAAGCTATTTTGAGGCTTTTTATTAAAAAGCTAATTATTTAATACATTTTTATTTTGTTTCAGATGATCTTTACCATATTTTGGCCAATATTCATATATGACAGAGAGTTAATATTTCCGTCCTTCATAGACAAGGCAATAAGTTTACCGTCAAACCATATAATGCATACAGCTATAATACCTATAGTAATATGGAATCTCCTTTTCTTGCCTAGAAGTAAGCCAACCTCACATAAATGGTACCTGGCCCATATATTTGCCCTTTTCATAAGTTATTTGATTGTGTAAGTATAATTTATGGTTTTTTTTTACCGTTTATATAAAAGTAAAACTAATTTGCTGCAGTCACAATCGATTCATGTGGAAGAAAAAAAAATTCTGATAGAAATTGACACCTAAAATCCACCGATTTTATTATTTTTTCTATCTCTAGTATAGATAGTATAGATATGTATATGATTTGTGTCTATACTAATATTATGAAGTGGCAGAGTTTGTTTGTTTGAACGTTAATCTCAGGAGCTGATCTATCACTAGTAATCAGATTTGAAAAGTTCTTTTTGCATTAGATAACCCGTTTATTAAAGAAGGCTATATATAGCCTATATATCATTCCGGATCAAATGTACGTTCCCCGTGGGATAGATTTGTTTATGTATTATTCTGATATATTAGCTATGTTAATTATTGTTAAGTTTCATTAAAATCCATTCAGTAGTTTTTGCTTGTAAGACATCCAAACATACTCACAAACTTTTTCATTTATAATATTAGTAGAATTATATATTTGTTTATTTTTTTCAGTGTATTCCACAACTACGCCATATTAGGTGTATGGCCATACCCCATCTTGAAGTATTTTTACGGAACACTATACTTTCCTTTGTTTTTCTTGATAAACCTATGTCTTATTTTTATATATTACATCGTACAGTGGCCTTTGACTACACTGATATTTGAAACGTGTAATAAATCGGAAAAAATAATATAATTAATTTTTTGTTTTATTTTTCAGCATCCTTTTTACTTGATTAAGTATGAAATTAGATTAACTTCTATTGTCACTAAGCAATTGCTTTTATTATATGTATAGAATATATATATATATATATATATATATATACTAACGAGCTCGGGACAGTTCTACAATTAGGGCAAAGCTATACTATAATAATTATAGAGTAGAAGTCAGGTTGGGATGAACTAGCTATCCGCTTCTAAGGGTGGGATGATTATTTTTATGAGGATTTTCAAGTTAGATCTGGACGAAATTTGCCACAGAGATAGATTATAGTCTGGAATAACACATAGGCTACTTTTTATCCCGGAAGGTAAATACTTATATACTGTTTCCAAAGGTAAATATTATTTAAAGTACTTTCAAATAGCTTTGAATAAATTTTAAATTATGGTGTTTTTGGTACAGAGAATTGGTAAATCATTAGTAACTAGTAAGTAAGGCGGAAGCCAAACCAATGACCTTCACAAAACAAGCTTTATTGACAAAAACAAACAAAAACTTATTGACAAATTAGCATTGGAAACTTAATTTTAAAGTTGGAGTATTTTAATTAACTATGCATTAACCACACTCGTGACCTTTATAACAAATTTTTGTATGTATATTCGGAATTAGCCGACTTAGAACTGATGTGTAATTGCTATTAAATTTAAACTATTAAGATTAAAAGGTAAATTTAAAATTTTTCTTAAATTTTTATGGGACCATCCTATATTTGTAATTTTTATGAAACACCCTTGAATTTGGTTCCAAACCGTTGGTACTCAATCATCCATAATCGTATATATGAATATAGAAAAAGAAAATATATCTATATATGCTTGGACAATAATTCGATACGACCAATGAGAAATCAAGTGCATGACAGCAGGCTTTATATGCTCTCCGGTACAGGAATAAAACCGCCACCTGCCCAACTCCGGGCTGTTACTGAGAATTCCTTGACAGAAAAACTCAGCAATGTCAAACAAAGCTTGGTCGACTCAGAAATTGAATGCTAGCGACAAGACTATCGAAGTAAACCCTACCAGTTAACGAATGGAAATAGAGTATCATATTTCTCACAACTCGTTCGTCGGTTCTTCAGACTTTTGACTTTTGAATGGACTTGATTCATTAAAAGCACAGTTAAAAATTCCATCAAACCACCTCTAATTCCTCTTTGATCAAAAAAATTCTAAAAACTATAGATTCGGCCTTTGTATCGATAATAATGTTTATTTCAGTAAGATTTTCCAAAAAATATTTAATGTACAAATTCGGCTTGGTTAGAATTTTATTATATTATGTATAGAGTTTAAACGGTGATTTATAGTATAGATTCAATAATTATATATATAATCTATAGTTTATATTTTTTTGTTTGAACCATAGACATAGAGAGTGGACTGTTTCTTTGCCAGCTGTCAAGCTAAAAATGGCGGTAAAGCGACAAAGACAAAACGAATGTGAGGCGTCTTATGTGTTAATTGAAATACGATTAATGAAGATAGATATTAATTACCATTTTATATTCCATTATAATTTATAAATTCTAATTAGAATAAAAGAAAAGTATCGGCCGCACATGCGCTTCTTCTTTTGGTTAATTTCATGACAGTATTGCTCAGTCCATTGTCTATGTCTATGGTTTGAACACTCATATGCTTGGAACTATTAGTTAAAAAATATTTTTATGGTCTTTCTAACATCATCTTACGACCTACAATACGTAAAATAAACTTCACAGGTTCTAGTTGTATATGTAAAGTATGCCGATGCCTCATACATAAATCTGACTCACATTTTGACGATTTTTTCTACATTTAATTTAAATAATTACATATAGGAGATAAATAAAACACAATCCCTTGCAAGTGATTCGAGAATAATAATAAAAACAATAACATTTATTTCTATTGGTTCCGACTCCATCCCCGTCTACTAAGGTACACAATGTTTGTATTATAAATCAACAAAGCTAAAGTAGGCACACGTTGACCGATAAACAGCCTAACTGTTTATAATTAAAAAAAAATCAACTAAACTTTTTACTCAACATTTATTTAAAAAAAAGTATTTAAATTTAAATGTCAGCATTTTTCCGGTCAACGTGAGCGTACAAAATATTTTATTCAATATAATCTGTTATCTTTTTTACATAGATATATGATTTTTTTTTATATTTTGTTTCTCTTTTAATATGTCAGTAATGTGTAAAAATACTCAATATTTAACAAATGAATATTTTTTTCATAATATAAAATAATTATCTTATAGAAAACAAGAGGTACAAAAAATTTTCTATTTATAATTGAGATACCCTCGTGGGTCCTTTTTTGTATATAATAGAAGCTCTTTTTAAATAATTATTGAAGAAAAAAATAATTGAACCAATGTACAAATCATGTATAAAACCACGCAAACCCATATTCCTGCATCAACCTTGCCTTTTTTTCCAAAATATTACATACTATTCTTTATGTGTCCAAATCTATAATATTGTTTTAGTGAAAATTTTGCAAAACATAGTACAAAAGTTTTAGAAATACCTACGAAACTACCCAGCAATTAAAACATTACCCTAAATCGTAAACGCACAGAAAATTTTGTGACATCGATCATTTATAATAAATTCATCATCTTTAGTTCAGGGGCAAACGGCGTAAGTGACGTCACAAAATCTTCTCCTGCGCAGGAGCACTAAATCTAAAAACTATCACGAAGATCCCTCCACATGTAAGAAAGGGACAACTTGATATCCCTTACCCATTTCCGCACCAATCACAAGTTTACAATTTAAGAAGTATAGAATGGACACGATTTTTATTAGTAATTGTTCATTTTTCTAGAGGCATTTTGATAGATTAGTGAAATTTTAAAATAAATTCGAGGTTTAGCCTGCTCACAAACTTGAACATGAATTATTATACAGTTATCATAAATTGTACCTTATAAATTCGTCAGTCTATCGATGTTTTTCAAACAAAAAAAAAAAAGAATTTATTACGTACAAAAAAAATTGTATCATTTTAATATTTTCATAAATCATTTGGAAATCAAAAAATACTAAAATTTGTATGCAAAAAGATAAAAAATTGGATTTTTTTTTTCTAAAAATCCAGTCACATGTTTGCAGCAGGCTTAAAATTAGACGGTTATATCTTTACGTTTAGGCAAAAGCGGTTTTTACCGATTTTTCAGTCTTAGTGCTCTAAAACTTTGTCGTGCTTTGTACAAAGAGAAATGTCTTCATAAATTTCAATTTCATTCCCTGATATGCAAAAATTTTTGACAAAAACACGAAAAATTTTGATAGTCGGACAAAAAAATGTGATATTCCTAATTTGTTAGCGACTGTTACACTAACTCATCTAGTGTGCTTCTAAATATTATATTCAAAACAAAATTCATTTTTTATAACATTTTAACTATTTGTTTATAAACATGGATTACAGCAGTTATCCACAAAATTATAAAGTGGAATAAAATACCATCCATTTTCCAGAGCGTGAATTTTTTCAAACAAAACATGAACCACCCGTATATTTTTATTATTCTATATATTCTCACTATTTATGCATGATTAATACTATTTTATTATTATCTTTAAACGAAAAAATGTGTGTGAATATCTCTGTTATAATAAAAACGTATATATAAATATAAATATATAAATACTATATTACGTACGGAACTAAAATAAAAAAATAAAACAAAAAACAATAGACAATAACAGATTGCTTTATTTAACAAAAAATATATAATATATAGAAAGATAAAAACAACATTTTTCACATGACTTGTCAAGATCATAGTCTATCAACCCAGTGTGGAAAATCTGTTTTTTTTAATAGAATGTAAAATTAAAAATAACCCATTGAACCTTATGATATTTAATATAAAATACATACGATTATTAGCTATTTACAAAATACGAGTTAAGATTTATACGTTATAACATTAATATAATCCAGTCTATAATAAAGGCTATCTGACGAAACTTAGCATATTGTTAGAAAAATTGATTTTTATTAATAACTCTAAGTAACGTAGCAGGCAATTTAAATTTGAAATAAAAAATAATAAAAAGAATACGTACACCAGTGTAAAATTAAAAAAAAACATTATATATATATATATACATATAATATGTATATTACGTATACAAGAAAATGTACTTCCTTATATTATGCACTGTTATTATGCAAAAAAAGCAAAAAATCCAAAATGGCACCAAAGTATAGTGCAAAAAAATGAGATCAAATTTTAAATACAGAAAATAAATTGCCTGCTAATGTAAACAGTTCAAAACGTATCGAATTTATTATTAAAATCAAATCTCATTATTACATTTTTTTTATAAAAAAAAAACATTTTCAATATACAAATTAAAAAAACTGAAATACAAAACTAAAAAAAAATATTATAAAAAAGTTATAGAAATATGTGTGCAAAAATAGTAATAACAAGACTTGATGATTACCATTAAATGTAAATGTTCATTTACGATTTTGTTCAACAAATTACGTTACGATGCAACTTATTATTATTTATATTAAGTTATTTATATTTTGATGTTCGACTAATTTGTTTCATTAAAAAAGCTAACGAAAAATTAGAAAAAAAAATAGGCAGTATCATGTATCCTATATTATAACATAAGCGACATTCTACATTGAAAAAAACATCAATATTAATCATTTGAAATAAATAACAAGTTACAATTCTTTAAAAAAAACTGTTAAAATAATAATTATAAAAAAGTCCTATTTTAATTAAACGTTTGCTTAAAACAAAGTGTTGTGTGGTCTCGCTACAACATTATAACTTCTTTATTTAATTCTTAATAAAAACTCTATTTCTATTATTATATTTTTATATAATAATCATATATGTATAATAATCATTATTTTTCATCATTGTTAGATACACTTTATAATAATTAAATGTCATCTGTGTAGACATAATGACATTCGACCTGTCGTTGTGTCAACCGTCAATATGTCATTATGACATTACACATTTGACGTCCGGTTTCACGTATTCCCGTAACGTAGAGTAGAGATAAGGAGAACCTTCTCTGAGTATGACAAAGTGTCCATCGAAAGGCGTTAAATAAACGTGGCGCTACAGTAGCAACAGGGTAAATTTTAAAGAAAACGCCAAAATTATTATTTAAAGTTCGGAAAAAAATAAATCACTCTCTACGTTTATATCACCACAGTTTTCTACGTTATATCTACCAAATTATTTAGGACTACGTAAATAGTTTAAATAACTACTCAAGTCAGCCAAAATATTAAATTTTTCAACTCAGCACATATCACTCCGTTTAGAACAGCTAGATTGATATCATACACATTTCCTACGCTAGCACCATCCGAGTTAGTTGTTGAATTATTATTTAAAGTTTTCAGGTGGACACTTTTTCAACTTATCCCCCATATATGAGATGGATCTCCTTACCTTCACCCTCCACAATTCCCGTCCATTTGCAGAACGCCGAATGTCAACTGAAGACGGCTATCCGTGCCTAGACTCGAATTAAATAAACATTTAAATATTAATATTGTACGTACGTACTAATACATAAATATCCTTATAACAGTCTCAAAGTACATACATACAATTATAAATAGGTTAACAAATAACGAATAGGCGTCTTCAGATGTACTGAAAAATGAGAAATAAATGAAACGTAGCTGTCAAGTCTTTAGAAATAACTCGCCTCACTGCTGCCGACGTCCCGCTCTGATAGGCAAAAATGAGATCTGGTCGCAAATCAATGGAAATATATATAATATATCCTCGGGTGTCTATCCGTGTGTGTAATCAAGAACGCTGTCTAAAGAGAACAGTTCTTTGTATAGAGCTGGGAACACGTGATGAGGGTGGGCCGCCTTGAAACGGCACAAAGCCTCCAAATGGAGCAGCGATAGTTCTCTGAAAAGAATGATGCTAACATTAAAACCTCCTTTCAATTTAATTTTACCCTAACCTTCAAAAGGTTAATTTTGAAATTCAGAAAAAAACTGAAGTTCTTAGAATTTCATTGAATGGACATTTTAGCATTTTTTGCACCCAAAAATATACACTTCAGTCCCTAAAATATACATACATATATAAATATATGCAAATGGCATGATTTAGTGTTATCTATTATACTTTGCATTTGAGTTTTCTATTAGAGATATGGATTGCAGAAAATTATCTTACTTAAGCTCATATATATTGAATTTAACTGTTTGGGTCTTTTTTTTCTGGTTAGCAGAATCGATATGTATATAAAAGTAATAGATACCTGAAAATGATTTGTTCAAGGCACATAACAATTGCTTTTAATAATTAAGTTATTTTGATACATATTATATTTCTATCAGGTGCTAAAGTAACACCAGTGATAGAGAAGCTGATAAGTAATACGTTATCTGGTATAGGCGTATGATGAAGAAGGAAAAAATAATATTAATAGATATATTTATATATTGAATAGATAGGTAGTACTAGTAGGGTAGAGAGAATTTTTTTTTCTCATCTTATGGGTAGAATTTATAAAAAAAAAACAATATTTCTAAAAAAAAATCAAATTTTTTTTACTCAACAAACTGTTTTGGTGGTGGTGTTGTTGGTGGTTACAAACAACTTGTTTGTGGTGGCCCACTATTTTTTTAAATAAATAATTAGTACAAGGGAAAGATTGAATGGACTGTGAAAGAAGATTCACAATACGTGATGAGTGTTAACGTTGTAACGACGAATGTTAAAGGGGAATGGAACAAAAAAACACGTTAAAACAACTAAACGACTGATTAAATAATGTATAGTTAGAAGAATAAGAAGAGAAGAAAAAGATTGGCGGTATTTTAATAAATATGTTAATTCATCTTTAACTATTTTTTTTATAGAAGATGGCACGCCTTGGGAATGAAGTGATCGCCTCTAGGCTAATTCAATTTTGAAGAAATATTGTAATTGGACCCAGTTATGCAGAAAACAGCCATGTGCGTAAAAGAACCAACAGAGTTATAAGCATTTTTTGTCGATAGTTGCACTTGGGTTATGTTTGGTTTTTTTGGTTATTTTAAAATTGAAAAATATTTATATAAGTATTGTTTATTTTTATAATTATTTTATATTTTATAATAAAATGCTTATAACTCTGTTGGTACTTTTACGCACATGGGTGTTTTTTGCATAACTGGGTCCAATTTATAATTTAACTTTATAAAAGAAATAATGAAATAATATTAGTCCCGCTGAGTTTCTTTCGGTTTCGCCAGATCTTATCAGGTCTGAGGCTTCTTCTTTCCGAACTGGTAGTAGACTCATGACGTTCAGTAAAAAATGAAATAATTTTATGCTGAATAAAATACTTTGAATTCGAACTAAAACTAACCTGAAGGTGGGTATCTTAGCAAGAAGAGTGTCTAAGACAGTTACATCGCCTTTGAGAGGCGCGTGATTGGTCTCAATCTCGTGACGCATTGCCGCCATCGACATGTTGAACAGACACTGTATCTCCGGGTTACCGCGAACGCCATGACGTTCTGTAAATGAAAATAATATTGGTTTCAAAAGATTAAAATAATATGAAACTTTCTTAGATTTACGCGAATGTTTGACGTTTTTAAAATGTGGTTTTTTTTTGCATTTCTTTTTGGTTCGTTTTTTTCGTAATTTTGTGTCTTTTTTTGTTCCTGACGCTTCCAATGCTTACAGCAAATGGCACGGGAATAAAATAATATTGCAAAGGCATTGAAAAAAACAGATTGTAATATTGAATTGATCATTGAATTAAATGAGCGTATAGACATAGACATAAGTCGTGGTAAAGAACTAGTTGTCTAATAAAAAAAATGTATATAGAATACTTACCAGGCCACAACAACACGAGACTCTGATACAAAGCGAGCTCAGTCTCTGTGAGTTTCAGACGCGCGATGGTTTTTGCAGCGTCGAAGATACCTGACACCAAGTTCATGTCGCGAGGATCGCTGGAAAATGATAACAAATTTTATAGTTTCTTTAATATTATGTTTAAGCACAGTTCTTAAATCTAAATCAAACCAAATTTTTAGTCCAAAAAGCAAAATTTTAGTTCTAAAAATTTGGTAAATCTTGTAGAATAGTTGAATTTATATAATATTTTTAATGCAGTAACAACATAAATGTAAATGATTAATTTCAATTATCATGACGAATCTAGTGTGATTCCATTCTATTTATCCAAAAAAATCAATAGATCGATGAGTGATCCATGGGAACTATGGAAACTTTTCTATCATATTTTACCAATGAAACACTAACCGTGCATGAACACACTCTCGTATGGGTACAACTACGTCGCCGTACAAAACTTGCTCACGGTTTACATCGATCAGCCGTGAAAGACGCACGATGGCCAGTTCAAATGATCCTGTGGGGAAAAATAGCAATAATCCACAAAAAGATCAAACTTTTATTCTAAAATAACCGATTATATTTCATTACAAAATAATTTTGAAAACGTTCGCTCTCGCTCATTGATAAAATTTGAGGAATATAGACTTCAAAAATATTAAAAAGTAAAAAATAATTGAATGGCAGTTTTAATTTACTATAGATACCTAATCAGATACTTTCATTGCCGACAAGTATCAAATCAACCAGCAGAAATCAAAGCACATCGACTTCGAAAATATTTGATTAGATATCTATAGTAAATAAAAACTATCATTCGGCTATTTTTTACTTTTAGTGTATTGAAATGGCTCTTTATTTATTTTTTAAAAAGTTTTATTTTTCCATTTTGAGTACAATTGACATAGCAGTAGCAAAGTAAGAAGTATATGTAGTGTAATATAAAATTCGCATAAGCAGCTTAAGTTGTTTGATGACAATTTTTATATGACGAAATAGAATTCGCTTTGATTAACACTAAAAATCAGGTTCTAAAATCTTATTCTAAAATATACATATATATTATACATCGAAAGTAAAATATTTTTCTTATAAGTAAAATATCTCGAAATAAGTAAAATATTTTTCTTAAAAGTAAAATATCTCGAAATAAGTAAAATATTTTTCTTATAAGTACCGTACATAATTCCATATGCATTCAGTAAACAGCTGTTATTTTGTTTATCTGTATAGATAATATAACACTCACCCGACTTGAGTAACAAAATCTGATCGTCCTGGCTCAGCTTCATGAAGCCGGGAATGAGTTTAGCGAACTCTATTATGTTTTGTATCATAGAAGTGAGCTTATCTGCGCAGTCGAGCCACATCTCTTCATATGACATCGAGTTGTAGAACAGCAATCTGTAATAGAAATACATTATTGATCTGAAATTTTAAATAACCTGACCTGAAATGTCACGAAACATATGGATACCAGGTCAGAAAAGTGGACCGTAACGAAATAGGTCGCATACGAAATATTTTGTTAATACAAAACAGTTACTATGGCAACCTAATGGTTGCCATAGTAACCGTTGTTATTGTCTGAAAAATGATATATTATTCTTTCCGTTGCTATCTTGAAATATTACTATTTTTACTAATTTGTTGTACAAACCTATCTACCTAAACATAACATATACTAGCCGAC